>JANAVB010038018.1:25044253-25546753 GCA_029216955.1 Iris pallida
ACACACACATACATATATTTATATATACACATATACACACAATAATGTTATATGTATATACTAAACCTGTTAGCTAACCCCTTTATATATATATATATATATATATATATATATATATATATATATATATAGACACACACACACACACACACATACATATATTTATATATACACATATACACACAATAATGTTATATGTATATACTAAACCTGTTAGCTAACCCCTTTATATATATATATATATATATATATATATATATATATATATATATATATATATATATATATATATATATATATATATATAAACTCCCTATTATAATAAAATCCTAAAATTGTAGAATAACCTGGATTTATTTATTAAAAAAGAACTAAATATTTTATATTCTATATTTATTAAGTATACTAAAAATTTTATAAATAAAAACTCTCTCAATATAAATATATATATATATATATATATATATATATATATATATATATATATATATATATATATATATATATATATTTATCAATAAGGAAATACTTATTACACCAGCTATAATAATTCAAATAATTATTTAGATAATTAAATAATATAAATAATATAAATAACTATATTAGCCCTATTCAGGAAAGTGGGGGTGACACCCTCATTCACCATGGCTTCATGGATCAAGCCCACTATTTCCAGCTAGTGCTTGAGGTGCGCAACTTGTATGTCAATCCCAATACTCCTCATACTGATTTTCCCGGGCGTCGCTTTGCTGATCCAAATGTCTATGGGTTCATGTACCCCGATGGCATTGATCCATATGGTGTTTTCACCCCTGCCCCAGCCGATGATGAGGATCAGGAAGCAGGCCCATCTGGTGCTCCTGACAGTTGAAGGGTCTCGCTCTAAGAGGTGTAGTATCTTATTTTACTTAGTTTCTTTTTGTGCAGTCCTTCGTAGACTTTTAAAGATGGCTTTTATCTTGTGCAGTCCTTTGGGGACTAGATTGATGTTGTTTTTAAGTTTTTATTGTGTCGTCCTTCATGGACTAGTTTCATGTAGTACTGTCTTATGCCTAACAATGTTCTAATCTACTCAGCTTTATTACTATTATGACATTATCTGCTATCTTATCTTTACATTAGTTTTTATTCTGTATTACCTCCTGCCATTTTGCATAAATGCCAAAGGGAGAGAAACTATATTGAGGGGGAGATATCATATTACGGGAGAGCTATATCTCCTAAATCCGTATATTTTGTCAATTATCAAAAAGGAGGAGATTGTTGGCACATCGATTTTGATATATTGACTATAATTAACCGATGTACTGTTTTAGCTCTAATCTCTCTACAGGAACAAACGAGACAGAAAAAGATAGAAGAAAGAAGACTCCAACATAGTCTTATAATGTTTTTTGGAACAAAGAAGAAAAGATATTTCCAATCACTTACAAATGACAGGCAGTTTCAAACACTAAAGAAGACGATGACAAAGCTAAAGAATTCCAGATCAAAAGCTCCTCTGTCTTTCTATGAGTCTGTAAATGTCTACAAAATTGTGTATGCACTTTAGTAAGGATGACAAACCAATACGGTGTAAAATCTAAAGTAAGTTATTATGAATTGGATAATCTGTAGGATCTTCGCAAAAATCGACGGATCATCTGATCGAAAACAGCAAGTTTGTGCGGATAGTTCGAATAATCCACCGGAGTTCTGCAGAAATCCGACGAATCATCCGATCAGAAACAACAAGTTTTGTGAACATAAGTTCGGATAATCCGACGGACTTTCGTATCATTCCGACGGATAATCCGGCTGCCTTGCTGGCCATATTTAAACTCAAATCCAATAACATCTATCAGCTGCATTAAATACATTCAAGGACTCTATTTCTAGCCGTTACTGTAGACCGGATAATCCGGAGGATTTTCGTGAAAATTTGTCGGATAATCCGGTTGTCGGCTGAAAGCTCTTTATGAATTTGGATTTGTATAAATAGGCATCATTTCTCTCCACAAAAACTTATCTATTTGAGCCTTAACTTTTTCAACTACCAAAAAAGCACCACCATTACTCTACAAAACTTTCATTTGTCATCCAATCGAAAGTTCTAGAGTATTCAAGTGTTATAGATCTTCAAAATGTTCAAGAAGATCAAAAGCCTTTCTCTCTTTCTCTCAAAGTTAAAGTTGATGAGCCTTCGGAGGAAAACTCGTGTGTAAGAAGTTGACAAGCCTTCGAAGGAAAACTCGTGTAAGAAGTTGACGAGCTCTTCGGATCCAAACTCGTGTTAGAAGTTGCTGAGTTCTTCGGATCCAAACTAGTGTGTAACTATTTACTCAAATAGTAGATTAAAGCCGGAGAGAGTTCTGGGACGGGAGTGACCCTTGGAAGGATACCAGGATACATCGAGTGTTTGATTCTCTCTCATTTATTATCCTTTAAACTACTATTTATTTTTGGTAATTATTTTATTACCCTATTCACCCCCCTCCAGGGTTCTACAGGATGATGTTTGCGACCAAATTCGTGAGAGCTTCGAGTTGAAGCCTGCATTGTGGAGCCAGTAGGATTCAAACCTCCGTGGTCTCCTATAACAAGGTAATCTGTGATCAGAATGGGAGCATGATTGTTGTTTACACGAGGTAGAATGGACACCGTAGCATGAGGAAATAATGAGCTCCATTGTGCATCAGCATATGCTCGATCAAGATGTTTTATGATATTACAAGAAGGTCTTCGGCGATTCGACCATGTAAAGCAGGGCCTATAAATCCAAGATCAATGAGTCCACAAGAGTCTATCATATTGTTGAAGAGGTCTGTAGCATTTTGATCAAAGCCCCTGCCACCAATCTTCTCATCCCGCCTTGAAACAGCATTAAAATCTCTAATACATACCCAAATACATAACCAAGGGACATCAAAACTTGCTGCTAAGTATTTGATATAGTTCCAAAGTTGACTTCTGTCTTTCATGGCAGGGCACCCATACGCACATAACAGGTTCCATGCTGGGCAGTTCAAAGTAGCTTGAATAGAAAGAAGAATGATGTATTGAGAAGAGCACGATATTGTAGCTTTGATGGAGTCATCCCAAACAATCCATAGACCACCCGAATGTCCAGTTGGAGGAACAGAAAATGAGTTAGGAATGCCTAGTGAATGAAGAATGCGGTCGGTACGAATAGGGGGAGAGAGGGTTTCAGAGATGAATAGGATAGAGGGATGGGTTGATTTGAGAAATGCACGTAGAATTTGGACTGTCGGGTCATTTCCCACACCTTGATAGTTTCAAGATAGTACGAATATTTCCTTTGCTGCTTTTGAAGGCTAGCCGCCGCAACCTTCTACAGAAGTTGGAAACCGAGCTCTAGTCACTCGTTTGCTAGCTGAAAGCATTAGAAAAACAGAAGGAATTTACATTTATTGCTGCATTTGGGAATATGAGATATGGTAGTGGTGATCAACTTCGATTTTTGTGCCAGTCTTTTCCAAGATATTTTCGTAGGTTTAGGAATGGGTATGAAAAATGGGTATGAAAGAAAAGATCATGTTCAAAGCCTATCATTGCCAGTAAAGTCATAAACACCATCCTCGCCAAGCCAATCCTAATATACCAAGAACAGACCTATTGATGCCAAAGTTTCTAAGACTCAAACTAAAATTCTTAGGGTCTACTCGACAATTATGGGGTAGCGGTTGTCACCCTCATTTCCCGTATTTCTCGTATTTCGTATTTATACTCGTATCTGGATTTTGGCATGTATTTTTATTTTTCTCAACTTGTAGAATTTCGGTATTTCTCGTATTTTGGGTTTTGGCATGGCTCGGTTTTATTGGGTTGGTTCGGTTTGGTTTGGTTTATAGGTATTGGATCACCTTAGCTTATGCTACCCCCTCAACCTACCACAACTCTCCCTCTTTATAACTCCACCAACATTTTCTCTCTCCTCATAACCACCATTTATTTTCTTCTTCTTCTTCTTCTCCTTCCTCTACACAACTCTCCCAACCCTAGGCAAGTGCATCTTGCCACTACATGAGAACCCTCTTTTATTTGTCCATTTGCTAGATTACGACATGGTGATCAACATTAGAACTTAGCATTTTATGATTTGGAGTCTCCATTGTTCTAGATCTATATTTTCCCTATTTTCGGTTTTGTGTGGTTTTGATCTACTTAAGTTGGATTTTTATGGGTTTTGATATTTCCATGTGGAAGAGCATTCAGTTTCACTCCAATTGGAACTTTGGAAATCCGGATTTGGAGTTCGGATGGTCAAGTTATGATGCTGTGTAGCCTTGAGTTCAACCATGGTGTTCTTGCTGTTTGGAGAAGACAGTGAGCAATATGCAGAGCTGTTTAGCTTACGCACCCTGAGCTACGCGTGCTCTTTAGCGCTGCGTACGCAGGCTTGAGTACGCTTTCTGTTGGAAGCGTGTCTCCTTGAGTGTGCGTGACTTTTCACGTACACTGCTTCCTTGAGCGTGCGTGACTTTTCACGTACACTGCTTCCTTGAGCGTGCGTGACTTTTCATGTACACTGCTTCCTTGAGCGTGCGTGACTTTTCACCTACACTGCTCCCTTGAGTGTGCGTGACTTTTCACGTACACTGCTTCCTTGAGCGTGCGTGACTTTTCACGTATACTGCTCCCTTGAGTGTGCGTGACATTTCACCTACACTACTCCCTTGAGTGTGCATGACTTTTCACGTACACTACTTCCTTGAGCGTGCGTGACTTTTCACCTACGCTGCTCTCTCAGCGTGCGTGACTTTTCACCTACGCTGCTCTCTCAGCGTGCGTGACTTTTCACCTACGCTGCTCTCTGAAGCGTGCGTGACTTTTCACCTACGCTGCTCTCTGTAGCGTGCGTGACTTTTCACCTACGCTGCTCTCTGAAGCGTGCGTGACTTTTCACCTACGCTGCTCTCTGAAGCGTGCGTGACTTTTCACCTACGCTGCTCTCTGTAGCGTGCGTGACTTTTCACATACGCTGCTCTCTGAAGCGTGCGTGACTTTTTACCTACGCTGCTCTCCTGCGTGCGGGTCTTGTGCCTATGCTGCTCTCCTGACCCCTTGCTTAACCCATTGGCTCTTGGAGGTTTGGTCTTATTTCTTTAAGCTTGGCTTTTCTATAGCCCTGTATATTGGTATTTTATTAGATATTTTACGCCTTTTATCATGAACTTGATTTTACTAAATATGTTTGGAACGACTATTGTGCATGGCATGGTATGACAAGGAACTAGCATAACACGACAGTGACCCGTAGTGGTGCACTCCTGACATGACCAACTTGACATGATAGTGGCCCGTCGTGGCGCACTCCTGACAAGTACCATGACATGATTTATTTTAATGCTGTTACTTGACTTGCCTTGACACCGTGGGTGGTTCTTTCTTGCTTGCTTGTTAAATCCACTTGTCCTGTCTTACATCATGTCTAGGATGGAACTCCTGAGTACCACGGTCAGGAGTACCTACTAAAATGGATTAAGGTTAATAACTAGAATAACACAGTAGTCATGAAGAGATGACACAGCTACGGGCAATCCCGTTACCTGGGCGCTCTTGGGATCTGTAGCCTGCCGTCGAGTAGGGCACATTTCCAGCACATCGTCGCGTGTTGCACCCTCTAAGTCACCTAAGGGTACATTTGTCCCTCGGGCGATGTACCCACCTGAATTCAACCTCTAATTTTTGACCTGGATAACCTGGATGGTCTACAGGGCTTATGGCTGTGGAACAATCTTACTGTATCTTGTTAGTAATTAGGCCTGTGATAACCCTAGTTAGTTAAAGTAGTAAGCCGTAGTATCTGCTTGGCCGTGATTGATTGAATGAGGTATAACCAGTCTAGCCATGTCTTGATTTAGAACAAGATTGCTTCCTGTCTTGATTTCTTACATTATTGTCCTGTTGATAAATGGTGGGAAACCAAGTTCGGATCAGATGAAGGGTTACAACCCCGGTCCTTGTTTGGTTTAAGGGTTGTAACCTGGTTATCGGAATAGTCCCATGGTTATCTCGTCGTATATCATCCTGGCATATTTTTCGTAAATTCTAGTTTTAATATTATATTTTCTTGTGCTGATTGCTGGCTTTGTTCTTATTTCGTGGCCCCCTTGTGGCATTTACTCTTTCTGGGGTTGACCCAGCTGGTTTTGTGTGGCCAGATTTCGGAGCAGCTTCCGAGGATCTACCAAGCTTCCAGCCTAATGGTGGCGACTAGAAGGAACCCGGGCTACGAGTGGGTTTTCTATTTTGTTTTGCTCACTCTATTGTAAAACTATTCTTTTGAGGCGTTTAGCCGACGAGCACCTGTTAGCTCGATGCACTTTTACTTACTGTCTGCCTACGGGCTGTAAACGTGATTAACAAGTCCTAGGGTTGATCATGTATGACTTAACTCTTGCTAGTCCCCGCATTTTGTACGACTAGCTTCATGATCAGCTGAATATGTAATATTTGGGATGCCTTATCATTGTATATTTAATGATCATACATCTTGCGACCTTACTTACTTGCTTGTGATTGAGACATTAGGCTTGTTCATGACCATAAGAGACTGTTGGCTTGTAGTAAACCCTCATATTTCTAGACAGTCGTGACCGTATATCGAGGTGGTTTCCATTTCAATATACGTAGCTGGCTGTGTCTGCTCCCGCTCTCCAGTATTCTGGTTCTGGGGCGTGACACGGTTTAAGTGGTGGCCCATGCAGGTCTTGTCAATCAAGAAATGTGAGGGTTTACCGAATAGATGTCTCAATCAGTATTCGCCCCTGATCTCCGTCCGTATTTTCAAATCCCTGAAATTCTTGCCCTGATTACATGCTTGTATCGTTGATCTGTCCTGGTCCTTTCTTATTGTTTCCCTATGTCGTCTTCCTCAGCAGCACTGTACCTGACCCTGCTGATCAGCAAGGAGGAGCACCTCCCGTGGACCAGCAGCAACCTGGAGATCAAGCCCAGCATTTCGGAGTCGCCTCCAAAGTGATACCTACTGGAGGAGAGTCACCAGTTCGGCCCGTCCAGCCCGCAGAGCCAGATGATGGTACCTTAGTGGGCCTCATCAGAACCTTGATAGCTTCCCAGGATCGTCGAAGCGACGCCCTGCACCAGACAGTTCAAGATGCTTTGACCCGAGGCGGACATCCAGGGAACCAGGCGGCTAACAGCTTCAAGCGCTTGAACCCTCCTTTCTTCGACGGCAGCGAGGATGCGATTGCCGCGGATGCATGGCTTCAGGATACCGAGGTGATTCTGGAAGCAGCTAGGACCCCGAGAATGAGAAGGTGGCGGTGGTACGCCTGTAGTTGTTGGACTTGGCTCGCAGTTGGTGGGCAGCACAAGCCATGGGATTAGTGGCACCTATTGCTTGGGCAGTATTTAGAGAGAGATTCCAGACGAAGTATTTCGATGCTGTGGCTCGGTACGACCTGCAGACCAGATTTACCAACTTGAAGCAAGGAGGCAGAACAGTCGACAGTTATGCATCGGAGTTTTCTAGACTCAGTAGGTTTGCCCCCACCTTGGTGGCGACCGAGTTTGATAGGGCCCAGCGGTTCCAGCAGGGACTGTATTTGGAGATCTTGTTGGCGGTTGAGCAGTTCGAGCACCAGACGTTCGATGCAGTCTTGAGAGCAGCTAGGAGGCATGAGTACACCTCCCAGAGGATCGTGGATAGGACCGGAAGTAGGAAGCGGTCCCACAGTCAGATGCACTAATCATCAGCTCCAGCCCCGGCAGCTAGAGGATTGACCATTGGAACTCCGAGGCGGGCGGCCTCAGTAACGTCGGTTCAGCATTCGACCCCGACGTACCCGCAGCAGCAGAAGCAGAAGCAGACTTCTGCGATGGGATGTTCTCATTGTGGGAAGCCAGGCCATGTAGTGGCAGATTGTCGTAGGGCGCAAGGATTGTGCCTGGCTTGTGGGGCAGTAGATCATAGGATAGGGGCTTGCCCGAATAGGGGTGGTTCATCAGCATCCAACCCTTCTAGCTCTTCGGAGAGAGGACCGGCCCCAGCACTAGTTCAGCAGCAGCAGTATCAGTCTTCGAGGCCCTTGCCGCCTCAGTCTCAGGCATTCCAGCAACAGCACCACCCAGCAGTATGCACAAGCCCAAGCTCAGACCCAGAATAGGCAGAGAGGTTTCCAACAGAGGGGACCAGCAGCCAGAGGACAAGGTCAGGCTATGATGATGGCTATGGAAGAAGAAGTTGCACCAGGTGAGGTTGTGGTAGGTACTATTCTCGTTAACTCCTCTCCAGCGTCTGTATTATTTGATTCTGGTGCATCGTATTCATTTATGTCTACACGATTCGCGACACGGATAGGATTGGAGCCCGAGTCATTATCAGTAAGGCTCAATATACTTACTGGTAATGGCCTTGTGGTAGTAGATCGAGTGTTTTCTTCGTGTCGGATCGTAGTTAGCGGTAGGGAGTTCCCCGCTAGATTCATAGAGTTTCCTATGGCAGACTATGATGTAGTCCTAGGCATGGATTGGTTGAGGAACCAGTATGCTAGGATAGACTGCCATATTGGCAGAGTTGTCTTTAGTATCCCCAGCGAGCCAGAGTTTTCGTTTTTCAAAGGCACAGTAGAGCCATCTTCCCCAGCATTGCGGATGGCAGTAGCAGCAGTGCAGTTACCCCGGATAGTTGAAGAGTTTCCAGATGTCTTTTCAGAGGAGCTTCCAGGGATGCCGCCGGAACGGGAGATTGAGTTCACTATAGACTTGATTCCCGGGACAGCACCAGTATCAGAGCGAGTCTACAGGATGGCGCCTTCAGAGTTAGAAATTTTATACAAGATGATTGAAGAACTGAGGACCAAGGGATTCGTCCGTGCAAGTGGATCGCCTTGGGGAGCCCCGATACTTCTTGTGAAAAAGAAGGATGGTACGTCCAGGCTATGTGTTGATTATCGTACCTTAAATTCGGTGACAATCAAGAACAGATACCCTCTTCCGAGGATAGATGACTTGTTTGATCAGCTCAGAGGGGCTTCAGTGTTCTCGAAGATCGACTTGCGGTCAGGATACCACCAGATCAGAGTCAGAGAGCAGAACATCCCGAAGACAGCATTCAGATCGAGGTATGGGCATTGGGAGTTCCTTGTTATGCCCTTTGGAGCAACCAATGCGCCAGCAGTATTCATGGACCTCATGAATCGTATTTTTATGCCTTACTTGGATCAATTTGTGATCGTATTCCTAGATGACATCCTGGTCTACAGCAAGAGTGAAGCAGAGCATGAGCAGCATCTCAGAGTCGTCCTTCAGACGCTTAGGGAGCATCAGTTGTACGCTAAGTTCAGTAAATGCGAGTTCTGGCTCGATCGTATTTCGTACTTGGGTCACATCATTACCCGAGGAGGAGTGGAAGTGGATCCCCAGAAGATTGTGGCTATCGAGTCATGGCCGGTACCCAGCTCAGTGGTAGAGGTTCGCAGCTTCCTTGGATTGGCCGGCTACTACCGGCGGTTCGTTTCAGATTTTGCAAGGATTTCAGCGCCGATGACCCAGTTGACTCGTAAGGATGTACCGTTTGTTTAGACAACAGAGTGTCAGGAATCATTTGAGAAGTTGAAGCAAGGTTTGATAACGGCTCCCATTCTCACCCATCCAGATGGGACCGGAGGATTCACGGTTTATTGCGACGCTTCAGGCAGAGGATTGGGGTGTGTCTTGATACAGCATGGGAAGGTAATATCTTATGCGTCACGTCAACTACGTGATCATAAGAAGAATTACCCGACCCACGACTTGGAATTGGCGACGGTAGTGTTTGCTTTAAAGTTGTGGAGACACTATTTGTACGAAGATAGAGTAGAGATTTTTACTGATCATAAGAGCCTGAAGTATATTTTCACCCAGAAGGACATTAATATGCGACAGAGATGATGGCTCGAGCTACTAGTGGACTATGATGTGGATTTGCAGTATCATCTCGGGAAGGCCAACGTCGTAGCAGATGCATTGAGCAGGAGAGCCGGAGTTTATTTCCTGACGACGCAACCAGAATTATTGGCAGATCTTCAGAAGATGGGAATTGAAGTGGTTCTTCCAACCAGCGTGGCATTGATGGCCGGCCTACAGGTTCAGTCCAGCATAGTTGAGAGAATCCGGGTGGCACAGTCAACAGATTCCAAGATCCAGCGACTCAGAGCAGAGTGTGAAGCAGGAAGAAGGCCAGAGTTATGTATCCATGAAGACGGTACACTTCGGCACGGCACTCGTCTTTGTGTACCCAGTGGAGATATCAGACAGAAAGTCATGGTAGAAGCCCACAGTTCGTAATATTCTATTCATCCGGGTGGTACGAAGATGTACCGTGATATTCGTCAGCATTTCTGGTAGAATGGCATGAAGAGGGAGATAGCCCGGTTTGTCTCTCGGTGTTTGGTTTGCCAACAGGTTAAAGCTGAACATCAGAGGCCCGCTGGACTTCTTCAACCCTTACCGATCCCAGAATGGAAATGGGAACATATAACCATGGATTTCGTGACCGGATTGCCCAGATCTCCGGCCGGTAGAGATGCTATTTGGGTAATTGTGGACAGGCTTACCAAGGTGGCACACTTTCTTCCATTCAGAGTTGGACAGTCGACGGCGCAGTTAGCAGAGATGTATCTCAGGCAGATCGTCAGGCTTCACGGTGTGCCAGTCAGCATCACCTCGGACAGGGATTCAAGATTTACATCGCACTTTTGGCGCAGCTTGCAGAAGAGTTTGGGGACTCACCTTCAATTCAGCTCAGCTTATCACCCGCAGAAGGTAGTCAATCAGAGCGCACAATCCAGACTCTTGAAGATATGTTGAGATCCTGTAACCTTGACTTCGGTGGTTCATGGGAGAATCATCTGCACCTGGTGGAATTCTCGTACAACAACAGTTATCAGGCCAGTATCCAGATGGCACCCTTCGAGGCTCTTTATGGCAGGAAGTACAGATCCCCGCTAGCATGGGACGATGTCGGAGAGAGGCAGATGCTCGGACCCGAATTAATTTCCCAGACGGTTGAAGTGGTCAGGAAGGTCAGAGATCACCTCCGAGTTGCCCAGGACCGCCAGCGCCATTGGGCCGATGCTCATCGGCGTCCCTTAGAATTTGCTGTCGGTGACTATGTATTCCTTAGGATCTCGCCTAACCGCGGGGTCATTCGCTTCGGCGTGCGGAGAAAGCTTAGTCCTAGGTATATAGGGCCGTTCGATATTCTAGAGCGAGTAGGAGATGTATCCTATCGTCTCGCTCTTCCGTCGTTGCTAAGTGAGGTGCACGATGTATTCCATGTTTTCCAATTACGACGGTATATTCCGTACCCGAGCCACATCCTAGACCATTCGGAATTGGTTGTTGGTACCAACCTTTCGTATGAGGAGAGGCCCGTGTCTATATTGGACCGGAGGGAGAAGACACTCAAGAACAAGACTATTAAATTAGTCCGTGTCGCTTGGGGTCATCACTCTCTAGGTGAGTCAACGTGGGAGCGTGAGGACGACATCCGATCGCGATATCCCTACCTGTTTGACTCGTGAGGTATAATGTCTTTCTTATGCCTTACGTTTTCCCTTTCTTGCTTGCATTGTATGATTGCATGATTGAACTGCTTAGTGTAACTTGCCTGTGCTTAATGTAGCTTGTCGTGACAATCTCTAACTCCTTGATTAAATTCCGAGGACGGAATTCTTTTAAGGTGGGTAGAGTTGTCACCCTCATTTCCCGTATTTTCCGTATTTCGTATTTATACTCGTATCTGGATTTTGGCATGTATTTTTATTTTTCTCAACTTGTGGAATTTCGGTATTTCTCGTATTTTAGGTTTTGGCATGGCTTGATTTATTGTATTGGTTCGGTTTGGTTTGGTTTATAGGTATTGGATCACCTTAGCGTATGCTACCCCCTCAACCCACCACAACTCCCCCTCTTCATAACTCCACCAACATTTTCTCTCTCCTCATAACCACCATTTATTTCCTTCTTCTTCTTCTTCTCCTTCCTCTACACAACTCTCCCAACCCTAGGCAAGTGCATCTTGCCACTATATGAGAACCCTCTTTTATTTGTCCATTTGCTAGATTAGGACATGGTGATCAACATTAGAACTTAGCATTTTGTGATTTGGAGTCTCCATTGTTCTAGATCTAGGTTTTCCCTATTTTCGGTTTTGTGTGGTTTTGATCTACTTAAGTTGGATTTTTATGGGTTTTGATGTTTCCATGTGGAAGAGCATTCAGTTTCACTCCAATTGGAACTTTGGAAATCCGAATTTGGAGTTCGGATGGTCAAGTTATGATGCTGTGTAGCCTTGAGTTCAACCATGGTGTTCTTGCTGTTTGGAGAAGACAGTGAGCAGTGTGCAGAGCTGTTTAGCTTATGCACCCTGAGCTACGTGCGCTCTTTAGCGCTGCGTACGCAGGCTTGAGTACGCTTTCTGTTGGAAGCGTGTCTCCTTGAGTGTGCGTGACTTTTCACGTACACTGCTTCCTTGAGCGTGCGTGACTTTTCACGTACACTGCTTCCTTGAGCGTGCGTGACTTTTCACGTACACTGCTTCCTTGAGCGTGCGTGACTTTTCACGTACACTGCTCCCTTGAGTGTGTGTGAGTTTTCACCTACACTGCTCCCTTGAGTGTGTGTGACTTTTCACGTACACTGCTGCCTTGAGCGTGCGTGACTTTTCACCTATGCTGCTCTCTCAGCGTGCGTGACTTTTCACCTACGCTGCTCTCTCAGCGTGCGTGACTTTTCACCTACGCTGCTCTCTGAAGCGTGCGTGACTTTTCACCTACGCTGCTCTCTGTAGCGTGCATGACTTTTCACCTACGCTGCTCTCTGAAGCGTGCGTGACTTTTCACCTACGCTGCTCTCTGAAGCGTGCGTGACTTTTCACCTACGCTGCTCTCTGTAGCGTGCGTGACTTTTCACCTACGCTGCTCTCTGAAGCGTGCGTGACTTTTCACCTACGCTGCTCTCCTGCGTGCGTGTCTTGTGCGTACGCTGCTCTCCTGACCCCTTGCTTAACCCATTGGCTCTTGGAGTTTTGGTCTTATTTCTTTAAGCTTGGCTTTTCTATAGCCCTGTATATTGGTATTTTATTAGATATTTTACGCCTTTTGTCATGAACTTGATTTTACTAAATATGTTTGGAACGACTATTGTACATGACATGGTATGACAAGGAACTAGCATAACACGACAGTGATCCGTAGTGGTGCACTCCTGACATGACCAACCTGACATGATAGTGGCCCGTCGTGGCGCACTCCTGACAAGTACCATGACATAATTTATTTTAATGCTATTACTTGACTTGCCTTGACACCGTGGGTGGTTCTTTCTTGCTTGCTTGTTAAATCCACTTGTCCTGTTTTGCATCATGTCTATGATGGAACTCCTGAGTACCACGGTCAGGAGTACCTACTAAAATGGATTAAGGTTAACAACTAGAATAACACAGTAGTCATGAAGAGATGACACAGCTACGGGCAATCCCGTTACCTGGGCGCTCTTGGGATCTGTAGCCTTCCGTCGAGTAGGGCACATTTCCAGCACACCGTCGCGTGTTGCACCCTCTAAGTCACCTAAGGGTACATTTGTCCCCCGGGCGATGTACCCACCTGAATTCAACCCCTAATTTTCGACCTGGATAACCTGGATGGTCTGCAGGGCTTGTGGCTGTGGAACAATCTCACTGCATCTTGTTAGTAATTAGGCCTGTGATAACCCTAGTTAGTTAAAGTAGTAAGCCGTAGTATCTGATTGGCCGTGATTGATTGAATGAGGTATAACCAGTCTAGCCATGTCTTGATTTAGTACAAGATTGCTTCCTGTCTTGATTTCTTACATTATTGTCCTGTTGATAAATGGTGGGAAACCAAGTTCTGTTCAGATGAAGGGTTACAACCACGGTCCTTGTTTGGTTTACGGGTTGTAACCTGGTTATCGGAATAGTCCCATGGTTATCTCGTCGTATATCACCCTGGCATGTTTTTCGTAAATTCTAGTTTTAATATTATATTTTCTTGTGCTGATTGCTGGCTTTGTTCTTATTTCGTGGCCCCCTTGTGGCACTTGCTCTTTCTGGGGTTGACCCAGCTGGTTTTGTGTGGCCAGATTTCAGAGCAGCTCCCGAGGATCTACCAAGCTTCCAGCCTAATGGTGGCGACTAGAAGGAAGCCGGGCTACGAGTGGGTTTTCTATTTTGTTTCGCTCACTCTATTGTAAAACTATTCTTTTGAGGCGTTTAGCCGACGAGCACCTATTAGCTCGATGCACTTTTACTTACTGTCTACCTACGGGCTGTAAACGTGATTAACAAATCCTAGGGTTGATCATGTATGACTTAACTCTTGCTAGTCCCCGCATTTTGTACTACTAGCTTCATGATAAGCTGAATATGTAATATTTGGGATGCCTTATCATTGTATATTTAATGATCATACATCTTGCGACCTTACTTACTTGCTTGTGATCGAGACATTAGGCTTGTTCATGACCATAACAGACTGTTGGCTTGTAGTAAACCCTCATATTTCTAGACAGCCGTGACCGTATATCGAGGTGGTTTCCATTTCAATATACGTAGCTGGCTGTGTCTGCCCCCGCTCTTCAGTATTCTGGTTCTGGGGCGTGACAGCGGTTACGAGGTATTTTTAGAGTAGCGAAAATGAACGGTTATGAGGGGTCCGATTTTTTGTAGTTTTAAGTAGCGGCTTTTAAACCAGTCCGATCCATGCTTGGTAATTCATTAACTAACGGTTCTGAAAGTTTTCTATAATAATAAAATTACCTTTATGTCTATATATTAATAAAAGTTATCTTGATAAAATATGGATTTATGTACATGAAGTTAACCCCTACATCAAAAAGTCTTTCCTGCATTCTTGTCTCAAAAAATAACTCTGCACCCAATGGAGCTCCAAGGACAAGTACAAGGCAAATTCCAGGATTTTCCATCCATCAGAAAGAAAAGAGAAGCCGCGAGAAGGAAAACAAAGAGAAACACAGAAATAAAAAAATATGGTTTAGTTATTAGTAGTTATATTTTTAAATTTTTGGTGATGATATAAATGGAATGAAATAATAAAGCTACCCAAAACCTACCGATTTGGGGTATTTATAAAGCCATCCAAAAATATATATATACCGATTTTTGGTGGTTTTTGAGCTGACCAAATCTAGTGGCTCAAAATAATTAACAAGCATGGGTTTTCATAAACGTTCGGTTTAGAAACACTACAAAGCCGGTGAAAACACTATTACCAAGCAGACCCTTAGAGGTAAACAGTCTGTAACTTATGATATTTTGACGCATATCCTTAAAAAAGTTAATACCAAGGATAATTCTAAAAAATAGTTCTAATTTTATCAACATGTAGTCTAGAAAGGAGATGCACCAATGCACCACATAACTAAAAAAGCAATTTGTTGGTATCAGACCAGAACGAACGAATCTCGCTCTGATACCAGATGTTGGGAATCGGACACGCCCTCCTGCGCTCCGATATCGAGTCTGAGACGTTGTCGCAGCAGAAACTTAAGTCAACCCACCTGAAATAACTAACCCCCGTCTAACGGATACCAATTATAGAAAAAGACAAATATATGGCGGTATCTATGTCACCTAGACAAATCTCAATCTCAAGAACTCATATGAAATTACAAGATTGACAAAAAAATATTGAACCGTTTGCCCTAATAGGTTCAACCCCCGTACAATACTCAAGAAGAAAAGAAAGAGAGTACAATTGAAATAGCTCACCAACCGTAACAATCTCCCTAACCGAAGTTGGTGACTTCTCGAATATATCTCTTCTTCCTTCTATCTTATATGACGAAGTCCTAAGAGCAAAGTGCAGACTTTCTCTTAGATCTCCTGTGGACGAGTACCGCAAATCTCAACTTTTTGCTATGCTTTGGGCCTCCACCCTCACACCATATATGTTGGATGAGAAAATTATATTTTAGGTCATAATATGATTTCCTAAATGGGAATAAAATTCGAATCCTATTATACCTAAAATATTCTATTAATATCCTATTTAAGATCATAATAGGATTTCCTAAATATGAGCTCTAAAATAAGAATCATATTATATCTAAAATAGCACAACACCAATTATGGACATCCCAATCTAGACTAGATTCCAACAACCTCCCCCTCTAGTCTGATGAGAGGGTGTTAACCCCATGGCTCCTCAACTGGACTCCATGATTATCATCTTGCGACAGAGTTTCTGCTCTTCTATGCTACTGATCTTCGATCCCTCGAGCTGGTTTGAATTTTTCGTCGTCACTAGCTCCTCGACTGTCACGTTGATGCTAGTTTCTATGCATAACACATCTTGTACCACTGGGATCCTGTCGATATAAATAACACGATCAAGACTGAAGTACCTGACGATCAGCCTCACCACAAGTCTCGACTGTATGTCTTCGAATTCTATCGTCTACCGAAATGTGCTACTGTTCTGTCGAGCTTTTTTACCCTTGGATGGCCCAATCAAGCGGACGGTACGGCCCTCCTGAGATTCGAACGCCTGAACCTGTCTACCTTTAGGTCCGACACCAAATCTCTCATGTACACATGACTCCTCGAACAGAACATCGTGTATTATACACGTCGTCGATGACCAACAGCTCTCCACGATCTGTGTGAATGGAGATACACCTGCCTCAGATTGAGTTTGCTACAAACTTGATATCCTTCCTAGTTTTGAACTACTGAAACCAATGTCACTCCGTGAAGCTTTGACAAATAATCCGTCGCCAAAATCGGATCCGTAGAGCAACTCCCACATGGAGACCGACCAACTGTCATAGGAGACCTACAGACTGACAAAATTTGACTCACCTCTATTCATCGTTTTGTCTCGACGAACCGAATCCTCCGTAACCTTCAAAACATCTCGAAGACCCTCCTCAGCAATTTCTTGATGATCCAAATCCTGTCAAATACCCCTCGAGCCTCCATCCGGTATCTTTGGCCTGCCTGTACAACTCAGGGGCTTGAGCCTGTACATGCCACAACACAAATCTCCTCGAGTCAGCCGTTGGGAACCCTTCGCAAGCATCCAATCTTTGACCCCAAACAAACTACGACAACCATCATCTGCCAGCCTCCCTACTGAAACCAAGTTATAGCGCAAACTCGGTACACATCGTACACCTTTAAGGATGAGCTTCTCAGCAAACTCCATTGTCAAGTGCACATCACTGATGACTATAACTATTGCAATCCCCTTGTTGTCTATCTTCACACGTCCAAACTTGTCATCGTGGTATGTATAGAAGCATAAAAAATCTCAGCTGAAGACATCCCTTCGCCAAACCGCAGAAGATGTAGAAGACTGAGGCTCAGTGCTAAAAAGATAAAATAGAAGATATGGAGAGAAGTTCCTTCGTTGTCATGTCTACCAAAGTCTAGTACAGACACATCAAGACCACACATAAGGGACTAATTTTGTTCTTCTACAAAGGATCTAGTACAGATTCGACAGAAGCATAGAAGGATCTACAAGGGATGCAATCTTCATCGAAGCACAGCCTTCCTTGTCACGACCCGCACCCTAGAGTAAGGGCACGAGATGTGGGTACATCCAGCCTACGCCGCAGTACCGACGGTAGAACGCTGTCCTAGGTCAACATATAAACAATATAAAGGTACCTGCACAGTATATACTCTCCGAATGGAGGTAACATAGCAGATACAGTCTCAATCATAACTAAGGTAGAACAAGATAAAGATAGATAGATAGATAAATATCCAGAATGAAAACACACAGATACAATCCCGAATTCTAAGTGTCTAAATAAGACATATCCCAAATATCCCAAAATCCATATACAGTAATCCATGAAAAGTAAAGATGTCACTACCACATTTCTAGTATGAGGGTATTTTTGTCATTTTTGGGGTAATTTAATTTTATTAGAATTTATTTGAATTTATGGGAATTTTTAGGAATTATTTTGGAATTGTTTGGACTAAATTGATTTTGGCTAGTTTGGACCCATGTAGACCAACCTAGGAGCTAACCCTAGTTAGTATGAGCTTGGTTAGGATATATGACTCTAGTCTAACCTAGCCTAATCTTTGGTTTGGTCATTAGAACCTAATTAGCAATAGAAATTAGAAAGTCATAAATCATGGCTTATGATTTAGAGCCCTTAATTAATCAAATCAAACATAGCCTATGTAACTTGGCCCAAAGCCCAAAAATTAACCAAACCCTAACCCTAAGAGATGTTGGCCGGCCACTTATTGCCTAGGGATCACCACCATATAACTACCCTCCTAAAATCTAGGGTTGCCTCCTTCTTAGGAAAGCTCAAGTTAGAAAAACAAGGTTTGTTCCTATTCAATAAATTCCTAAAATTCCATTCCTCTTCCTTTTCCATTCAAATCTTTTCCTTGAGGTCCTAATCTAGCTATTTATGCTGTCATAAATGTTTCATTTCAGTTTGAGGTGATTTTGTGGATTGGGACATAAAGAGGAGAGCCATTGAAAGATGGGTTTTCTTGAGAAGTTCAAGCTTAGGTAACTTTCTCTACACTTCATAAAATTTTGATTTGTCTTCATCATTAGGGAGCCCTAGGAGTCCCCTAAGTATCAGTATAGGTTTTGTGTCGGGTATCCTAGGTTTCGTGTCCGTTCTTGACACATATCAGAGCTTGGGTTGAGTGTTTGACGAAATGCCCCAAAGGGCATTTCGATCTCGTTTGTACAATATTTTTAAATAGGAAATTTAGATTTATTATTGTTTATTGGTCCCTGATCTTCTGTGGTGCTTATTGTGTCACTTTGTATCGGATTCATTGATTGGACACGCGCCGCACACCCTCGCGCGTGTGCTACAGTAATCCCCTGCTACTCGGGGTCTGTAGCGGACACGACACGGGGTTTCAGGACACAAAATTCAAGGAAAACCTAGGGGCAATGTCTGTCATGACATTCCCCAAGTTTCATTGGGTTTCGTTTGGTGTCGAGGAAGAAATCGATTGTGCACGTGTCGTGTACTGTTTGTTCCAGTGTTCAATATATGTGTTCCTGTGTAAACTGTTTTAAAAGCTTTAAATCATGTTTAATTTGATTAGATAAATCCAATATGTGTTGCTAATCTCTGTTAAATATTAGTTTAGTGGTTGAGTTAAGTTGTTGTGGTTTTAGGAGTCTCGAATGATGAGTAGGCTGACTGATACTGTGTAATGGTCGAGTATCAGTAATTTGCTCACTGATATTCTTTCTTGTTCGGTTTAGTTAGATGTTTATGGCATGTATATGTTACACCTTGTGACTCTTCCATATCCTGGTTAGGGAGAAGGACCCATTTGATTAGTTGAATGAATGCTAAATGTTGATTTCAGTTTTAACCTTGGCTCACTGTAACTTTTCCTGAATACTGTGTTTCACATTTTTACCTGGACACTAAGTTCCTAATTATCTGATGATCCTTCACTTAAATCATCCCCCATATTTGTGTTGATCCACATTGTTGAGGTTTATCTTTTCAAAATTTGTTTTTGTTTGTTAATGGCCTTTTTGACCATTGGAATGATCCATATGAATGCAAACTAAATTCGTTTTTAATGTGACACTTAAAACTGGGACTAGTGTTAAGCTACTGTTTGATAGATGTTTTTCTAATGTTTTGATCCCTACATGTTATAACCTATGTTAACTAAGCTTTAATCCAAATGGTTGATAACCTGGAAATGAATGTCATTCACTGAATATATGCATTCCTGAGAAATTACATTTGGGTTTGTCTTATGACTGAAATCTGAGTTTAACACCATCCACACACATGTTTAAACTGAACCTTAGTTTAACTCTGTTATTTCAAATCTGGAATCTGGGAACACAACCCTGAGTTCCCTTCAAAAACCTGAGATATGAAGAATAGGTTTAACTGAATTGTTGTAGGACTGCATTCTGTGAATAGGTTCCATATACTAGGTAATGTAGTTGGTTTGTGTTGGAACATGAATACTTTGATTGGGTTATGTTGATAGTTCAAACTGGGAATTGGTTTTTGTGGCTGAACCTGAGATAGTTGGGGCTCTCTCTCACAGTTCCTGTGCACTATTTTCAGTCACACCCTGTTCTTACACACTACACACACACACACACTTTTCTCTCTCTTTACTGTTTTTATTCCTGCACACAACTGGACACTCTCTCATTCACTCACATTCTACACTGGTTCACTGTCCAGTACTGGACTGCACACTCACACACATCCTTAACATACACACACACACTCTATACATATACCTGTCACATGTTGCAACCCACACACACACACATGCTTTCCCTCTCTATATGCACATGTATATATATATTATATATCTATATATGTATGTGTGTGTAATGTAAAGGTATGTATTTAGTATCTTTATGAATATAAAATGTGTATGTATATATAATGTGTAGAGTAGTGAATGCATATATTGTGTAGTGTGATTAATATGTATATATGTGGTATGGTTAGACTTCAATATATATAGAGTGATGGGTTTTAGATATAGGTTTGACTTTTTTAGACTAATAAAGTCTAGTGTAGACTAGTTGACCTAAATTAGACTTGGTTGACCTAGTTTGACTTCTAGGGTTGACCAGAGTTGACCAAGAGTTGACTTTGGACTAGATTAACCTAGAATCATATAGAATGCATAGTAGGACTTCATTATACTATTTTGTACTTGTTGTGACTTGTGCTGTTCTGATTAGGAGCCAGATACCACTCCTCGGACAGTACTTTTCATATTGGACACTTAGATAGCGAGTACATTCTCTGATCATTTTATATCTTGTTTAGAATTATTTTCTGCATTAGATTACTTTACTTGTACTGGCACGTTGGTCACACGGATTGGTACTATATGAATCCCTTCTTGAGATGTTATCCTTAGGGAGCATCGGGTACTCTATGTTCTGTACGTTTCACTTACATGGCGTATCACTATGCTTCGTTGGTTCTTCGATTACTTGTGACATATACTCTTATGATCACAGAGTCTTCCTGGAATCCTTATCCCATTTATGGGTCTACTATGTACCATCCTTCGGGGGCTTATCACCCTTCGGGAGCTGTACATGGAATCATAACATAACCTGGTTGGATCCTTGTTTATAGATTGGGGGTACGGGGGAGTAGAAGTGGACATGTGAATAATACACCAGTAGTATCTTATCAGAATCATTCCGTACTGTCTTATCAGAATCCTCCCATGCCATTTACATGTCCATATTGTACTCTGACTCACTAGCCACATGTTAGCTCTTTATTTATAGTAGATATTTCCATTACAGCTTTCTCTCTCTATTTATATACTGCACTTCTTTCAGTACTCGTATCTTACTCTACTGTATGTTTATATTTTCTAACCTGCTATGAATTGTTGAGATGTATTGTGCTCGCTTCTGTCCTGACTGGACCTGTTGAAATATTACAGAGGACGAGGAGGAGGCCTGCTTGGACATTTTCTACGGGGCAGCCTTAGATGACACCTGCGAGTTGGACCCTCAGGAGGACCCAGCTCTAGCTGAGGATATCACCCCGATTGCCTAGTCTAGATTAGTTAGGCTTATCTTCTTTTATGTAGTCATGAGGCATGTTTTAGCTAGACTATATTTGGAGTTCAGAGTTGTATATATTCTTTCATGCTGTAGCTGAGTTTGTATTTCTCTGGATATTGCTGGGATTATCTTAGACTACTTTTCATCTATTTATTCCTTTGAGTTCTATTTTATATCGTTCTATCTCTTCCTTAGTTGTGATTGAGTTTTACTGCTATGTCACCCCCATTCGGGGAGTATAAACTGTTTAGAGATATATTGCTAGATGGTTGTTGACCTTGGACAGCGTTCTACCGCCGACACTGCGGTGTAGGCTGGACGTACCCACGTCTCGTGCCCTTACTCTAGGGTGCGGGTCGTGACACATTTTTAGTGGTGGCCCATGCAGGTCTAGACTAGAAGTGTAGTGGTATTCGAATTAGGGTATCACTACAGCCTGCAGTATGATATAGGACATTAATTTTTAGATACTCAATCACTTTAGGAAAATTTCTTTTATTGCCATCTAAATCCTTTTGTCAGCTGATCCTTTGAATTATAATTGTCCGCCTTTGTTATTTCGCTTCTTTCTCAGAAATTGATACTCTTGTTTGTCTATCTTCAGGATGGTAGAGACTAGATCGCAGCGTGCCATTCATAAGGATGCTATAAAGGGGACTGCTACCTCTCAGCCAGTACGGCGAGGCCAGGGGACTGCAGCTTCTGCCACCTCAGCTCGTGTTGAGACCTCGGCAGCCGCAGCAGGGGGTATGCATCCACCGACTCGGAGGTAGGACCCGGTCATTCCAGAGGATCCCTTCCAGCAGCCGTCTCCAGGATACGTGGACGCAGCTCAGATGTTCGCGTACTTCCAGCAGTTCATGGACAGGCAGCAGGCTCGACAGGACAGAGGCACGGAGTTGGCCGTCACGACAGCCGCATCTCGACCAGTGGTGCAGCAGCCGAGGACACCGAGGATCGAGCAGTTTCAGAAGATGAGCCCCAGAGACTTTCTGGGGACCGAGGGGATCCTATATGCCGATGAGTGGATCGAGCATATAGAGGAGATCTTTCGCTTGGCCAGGATTCTAGCAGACCTTCAGATCGAGGCCACAGCTAGCCGGATGCGAGATCTTGCTCGCACCTGGTATCAGTCAGACCCCAGGGTGGGGGTACCTGGAAAGACTTGGGAGCAGTTCAAGGGCTTCTTCAAGAAGAAGTTCTTCCCAGATTCAGCACTCAGAGCCTTGGAGTCGCAGTTCGAGAGCCTAGTCCAGGGGAGTCTCTCAGTGGAGGAGTACGTCGGGGAGTTTGGCCATCTCGACAGGTTTGTGGAGGGCTTGAGCGAGACAGAGAAGGCCCAGAGGTTCCGGAAGGGCCTAGTCAAGGAGGTCAAGTCCTTGACCAAAGGCAACCGGGATGCCACGTTCGAGGAGATCTTGACGGGAGCCTTGTTGGCAGAGGATGATCTTGAGCTTAGGCTCAAGAGGGGGAGAGACCCAGTTGGAGGCAGCAGCAGCAGCGGAGGCCAGGCCAAGAGGCCCTACTTTCAGCATCAGCAGCTGAGGCAGTTTCAGCCACAGCCGATTCAGCAGAGGCCAGTCCATCAGCAGTAGCAGCCGAGGCAGCACCAGCAGGGCCAGAGGTAGGTTATCACTTGTGTCTACTGCAAGAAGCCCGGGCATGTCACCAATGAGTGCCGGAAGAGGCTGGGCCAGTGCCTAGTGTGTGGTTCATCAGACCACGAGATGAGGGAGTGCCGTATAGCACGAGCAGCTCCGGGAGGTGGAGCCAGGGCTCTAACAGGCCAGCAGAGGGGACCAGCCCTGCAGACGCAGCAGCAGAGGTTCGTTCAGCACCAGCAGTTGGCCAGAGGAGGCCAGCAGGGGCGAGGATTTGCCATGGCAGCAGAGGATGCGGAGGTCATCGGAGAGCTGATTGCAGGTTCGATTCTTCTCGATTCCAGTCCAGCCTTTGCATTATTTGATTCCGGTGCTTCGTATAGCTTCATATCAGTATCTTTTGTGATTAGACACTGTATCATAGCTGAATCGTTGCCTAGGACTTACAAGATCACGATCGGAGGTGGCATTATCCTCGTAAGTGATGTTTATAAGGGTCGGAGAGTAGTTTTGGGAGGCCGTGAGTTGGAGGTGAGCCTGCTCGTAATGCCATTGCCGAACTACGATATAGTACTAGGCATGGATTGGTTGAGCAGGCACCACGCTAGCATTGATTACAGAGGGGGTAGAGTTCTCTTCAGAGCGCCGGGGGAGCCAGAGTTCGATTACTCTAGACGTCAGGCAGAGCAGAGCAGCGGAGTCTTCTGTGGAGTCTCGGTCGAGGAGCAGACGATTCCACACCCCTTGATAGCAGATTTTATGGATGTGTTCCTAGAGGAGTTGTCGGGATTGCCACAAGACAAAGATATAGAGTTCTCGATAGACTTGGTTCCAGGAGCGGAGCCCATCTCTCAGCATGTCTATCGGGTGAACAACAGTGAGCTGGTGGAACTGAAGAAGAAAGTGGATGAGCTACAGGACAAGGGCTTCATCCGCTCGAGTTCGTCGCCATGGGGTGCACCAGTGTTGTTCGTGCCGAAGAAGGATGGGTCAGTATGCATGTGTATTGACTATAGGGCACTCAACAACCTCACGATCAAGAACAAATACCCACTGCCGCGGATCGACGATCTATTTGACCAGTTGAGCGGAGCTCGGGTATTTTCCAAGATTGATCTGAGGTCGGGATATCACCAGGTGAAGGTGAAGGGGCAGGATATTCCCAAGACCGTTTTCAGGACGCGGTACGGGCAGTTTGAGTTTTTGGTTATACCGTTTGGGCTAACCAATGCACCAGCAGTGTTTATGAACCTTATAAATAAGGTGTTCCACCAGTATCTGGATCAGTTTATGGTGGTGTTAATTGATGATATCTTGATATATTCCAAGACTGAGGAGGAGCACGAGGAGCATTTGAGGATAGTGCTGGAGATTCTCAGGAAGGAGCAGCTTTACGGGAAGCTCTCCAAATGTGAGTTCTTCATGGATCGGGTGGACTTTTTTGGGCATGTGGTGACTGAAGATGGTATCTCAGATGACCCCAAGAAGATTGTAGCAGTTGAGACATGGGCAGCGCCGACTTCAGTTGTAGAAATCAGGAGTTTCCTGGGGCTGGCAGGATACTATCGGAGATTCGTGTAGGATTTCTCCCGGGTTGCAGAGCCGTTGACTCAGTGACCCGAAAGGATGCTGAGTATGTTTGGTCAGAGGAGTGTCAGGCAGCTTTTGATGAGTTGAAGAAGAGGCTGACGACAGCTCCGATTCTGACATTGCCTTCAAGATCAGGTGGTTTCACTATTTATAGTGATGCTTCAGGGAAGGGGCTGGGTTGCGTCTTGCAACAGCATGGGAAGGTGATTGCCTATGCTTCCAGGCAATTGTGTCCCCATGAGAAGAACTACCCTACCCACGACCTGGAGCTGGCAGCGGTGATTTTTGCTCTGAAGCTGTAGAAGCTTATATGTATGGTGAAAGGATGGAGATCTTCACAGATCACAAGAGCTTAAAGTATGTGTTAACTCAGAAGGAGTTAAACATGAGACAGCACAGATGGCTAGAGTTTATGAAGGATTTTGATATCCTACTTCAGTATCACCCAGGGAAGGCCAACGTGGTTGCCGATACCTTGAGTAGGTATCCGACAGCCATGTGTTTGACCATAGATCGGCATTTGCTTGCCGACTTGGAGAGCCTTGGGATTGAGGTAATCGTGCCCGGAGTACAGATGCAGCTATGGGGGATGCAGATTCAGTCAGACTTGGTGGAGAGGATCAAGTCGGCACAGTTTGAGGACATTGCTCTACGGTGTCTCTAGGAGCAGGTTCGAGCAGGATTGCTGGAGGGCGAGTTTTCTCTTGCAGAGGATGGTGCCTTGAGGCACGGTTCCAGGTTATGTGTGCCCAGCGGAGATCTCAGAGAGCAGGTTATGCAGGAGGCCCACAGATCTCAGTACTCTATACACCCGGGTGCCAACAAGATGTACCGAGATCTGCGGAAGCATATTTGGTGGTCAGGAATGAAGTGGGAGGTGGCTCGCTTCGTGGCAAGGTGTTTGGTCTATCAGCAGGTCAAGACAGAGAGACAGAGGCCCAGTGGATTGTTGCAGCCGCTGCACATTCCCGAGTGGAAATGGGAGCATATCACGATGGACTTCGTTTCAAGATTGTCGCGTACTCCAGGAGGGAAAGACGCGATTTGGGTCATCGTTGACAGGTTGACCAAATCGGCCCACTTCTTGCCATTCAAGGTGGGTACGTCTACAGAGAGGCTGGCGAAGATGTATATGCGACAGATAGTCAGGATTCACAGAGTTCCGGTCAGCATCGTCTCAGATCGGGATAGCCGTTTTACTTCCCATTTTTGGAGGAGTCTGCAGACCAGCTTAGGCACTCAGCTCAAGTTTTGTACTGCATACCACCCCCAGACGGACGAACAGTCAGAGCGGACTATTCAGACTCTTGAGGATATGCTGCGGACGTGCGTCCTAGACTTTGGAGGTTCTTCGGAGGATCATCTTCATTTGGTGGAGTTTGTCTACAATAATTGTTTCCAGGCCAGCATTAAGATGTCACCTTTCGAGGCTCTGTACGGGCGTAGGTGGCGTACACCCTTATCTTGGGATGATGTTGGTGAGCGAGCTTTACTGGGGCCAGAGATGGTTGTTGATGCAGCCGAGAAGGTGAAGCTCATCAGGGACAGACATCTCGTGGCGCAGGACAGACATCAGCACTGGGCCGATAACCACCGGAGGCCATTGGAGTTTAAGGTACAGATTAGAGTAGGATTAGATTTAGGTTTGTTTGTTTGTGATTTTGATCATGTTTGTTTATTAATTTAATTAAGACCTTGTTTGTGATTAGGTCGGAGACCAGGTTTTCTTGAGGATATCTCCGACTCGTGGTACGATACGTTTTGGTGGAGGCGGGAAGCTTAGCCCGCGCTTCATCGGCCCTTTCGTTATCAGCGGAAGAGTCGGTGACGTTGCATACAGGCTAGACTTGCCGCCTGCACTTGTGGGGGTCCACAATGTATTTTATATATCACAGTTGAGACGGTACGTAGATGACCCTAGCCATGTGCTCGATCATTCAGAGATAGAGGTTGGGCCTTCTCTCAGCTATCCAGAGCAGCCAGTGGAGATTCTGGATCGACGGAAGAAGGTTCTGAGGAACCAGGTGATACCCTTGGTACGCATCGTATGGAGGCATCATTCTCCAGAAGAGTCTACCTGGGAGCGGGAGGATGAGATGCACGAGCGCTACCCTTATCTTTTTGGACCGTGAGGTATGCCTTCTATCATTCTCATCAGTTGTATTTCGCCTTTCAATTTCGAGGACGAAATTCTTTTAAGGAGGGTAGATTTGTCACTACCACATTTCTAGTGTGAGGGTATTTTTGTCATTTTTGGGGTAATTTAATTTTATTAGAATTTATTTGAATTTATGGGAATTTTTAGGAATTATTTTGGAATTGTTTGGACTAAATTGATTTTGGCTAGTTTGGACCCATGCAGACCAACCTAGGGGCTAACCCTAGTTAGTATAAGCTTGGTTAGGATATATGACTCTAGTCTAACCAAGCCTAATCTTTGGTTTGGTCATTAGAACCTAATTAGCAATAGAAATTAGAAAGTCATAAATCATGGCTTATGATTTAGAGCCCTTAATTAATCAAATCAAACATAGCCTATGTAACTTGGCCCAAAGCCCAAAAAATTAACCAAACCATAACCCTAAAAGATGTTGGTCGGCCACTTATTACCTAGGGATTACCACCATATAAGTACCCTCCTAAAATCTAGGGTTGCCTCCTTCTTAGGAAAGCTCAAGTTAGAAAAACAAGGTTTGTTCCTATTCAATAAATTCCTAAAATTCCATTCCTCTTCCTTTTCCATTCAAATCTTTTCCTTTAGGTCCTAATCTACCTATTCATGCTGTCATAAATGTTTTATTTCAGTTTGAGGTGATTTTGTGGATTGGGACATCAAGAGGAGAGCCATTAAAAGAGGAGTTTTCTTGAGAAGTTCAAGCTTAGGTAACTTTCTCTACACTCCATGAAATTTCGATTTGTCTTCATCATTAGGGAGACCTAGGAGTCTCCTAAGTATCTGTATAGGTTTTGTGTTGGGTATCCTAGGTTTCGTGTCCGTTCTGGACACGTATCAGAGCTAGGGTTGAGTGTTTGACGAAATGCCCCAAAGGGCATTTCGATCTCGTTTGTGCAATATTTTTAAATAGGAAATTTAGATTTATCATTGTTTATTGGTCCCTGATCTTCTGTTGTGCTTATTGTTCACTTTGTATCGGATTCATTGATTGGACACGCGTCGTACACCCTCGCGCGCGTGCTACAGGAATCCTCTGCTACTTGGGGTCTGTAGCGGACACGACATGGGGTTTCAGGACACGAAATTCAAAGGAAACCTAGGGGCAATGTCTGTCATGACATTCCCCAAGTTTTATTAGGTTTCGTTTGGTGTCGAGGGAAAAATCGATTGTGTACGTGTCGTACACTGTTTGTTCCAGTGTTCAATATATGTGTTCCTGTGTAAACTGTTTTAAAAGCTTTAAATCCTGTTTAATTTGATTAGATAAATCCAATATGTGTTGCTAATCTCTGTTAAATATTAGTTTAGTGGTTGAGTTAAGTTGTTGTGGTTTTAGGAGTCTCGAATGATGAGTAGGCTGGCTGATACTGTGTAATGGTCGAGTATCAGTAATTTGCTCACTGATATTCTTCCTTGTTCGGTTTAGTTAGATGTTTATGGCATGTATATGTTACACCTTGTTACTCTTCCATATCCTGGTTAGGGAGAAGGACCCATTTGATTAGTTGAATGAATGCTAAATGTTGATTTCAGTTTTAACCTTGGCTCACTGTAACTTTTCCTGAATACTGTGTTTCACATTTTTACCTGGACACTATGTTCCTAATTACCTGATGATCCTTCACTTAAATCATCCCCCACATTTGTGTTGATCCACATTGTTGAGGTTTATCTTTTCAAAATTTGTTTTTGTTTGTTAATGGCCTTTTTGACCATTGGAATGATTCATATGAATGCAAACTAAATTCATTTTTAATGTGACTCTTAAAACTGGGACTAGTGTTAAGCTACTGTTTGATAGATGTTTTTCTAATGTTTTGATCCCTACATGTTATAACCTATGTTAACTAAGCTTTAATCCAAATGGTTGATAACATGGAAATGAATGTCATTCACTGAATATATGCATTCCTGAGAAATTACATTTGGGTTTGGCTTATGATTGAAATTTGAGTTTAACACCATCCACACACATGTTTAAACTGAACCTTAGTTTAACTCTGTTATTTCAAATCTGGAATCTGGGAACACAACCCTGAGTTCCGTTCAAAAACCTGAGATGTGAAGAATCGGTTTAACTGAATTATTGTAGGACTGCAATCTGTGAATAGGTTCCATATACTAGGTAATGTAGTTGGTTTGTTTTGGAACATGAATACTTTGATTGGGTTATATTGATAGTTCAAACTGGGAATTGGTTTTTGTGGCTGAACCTGAGATAGTTGGGGCTCCCTCTCACAGCCTGTGCGCTGTTTTCAGTCACACCCTGTTCTTACACACCACACACACACACACACACTTTTCTCTCTCTCTTCACTATTTTTATTCTTGCACACAACTGAAAACTCTCTAATTCACTCACATTCTACACTGGTTCACTGTCCAGTACTGGACTGCACACTCACACACATCCTTAATATATACACACACACACACACTCTATACATATACCTGTCACATGTTGCAACCCACACACACACACATGCTTTCCCTCTCTATATGCACATGTATATATATATTATATATCTATATATGTATGTGTGTAATGTAAAGGTATGTATTTAGTATCTATATGAATATAAAATGTGTATGTATATATAATGTGTGGAGTAGTGAATGCATATATTGTGTAGTGTGATGAATATGTATATATGTGGTATGGTTAGATTTTAATATATATATAGAGTGATGGGTTTTAGATATAGGTTTGACTTGTTTAGACTAATGAAGTCTAGTGTAGACTAGTTGACCTAAATTAGACTTGGTTGACCTAGTTTGACTTTTAGGGTTGACCAGAGTTGACCAAGAGTTGACTTTGGCCTAGATTGACCTAGAATCATGTAGAATGCATAGTAGGACTTCATTATACTATTTTGGACTTGTTGTGACTTGTGCTGTTCTGATTAGGAGCTAGACACCACTCCTCAGACAGTACTTTTCATATTGGACACTCAGATACAGGCGAGTACATTCTCTGATCATTTCATATCTTGCTTAGAATTATTTCCTGCATTAGATTACTTTACTTGTACTGTCACGTTGGTCACACGGATTGGTACTATATGGATCCCTTCTTGAGATGTTATCCTTAGAGAGCATCGGGTACTCTATGTTCTGTGCGTTTCACTTACATGGCGTATCACTATGCTTCGTTGGTTCTTCGATTACTTGTGACATATACTCTTATGATCACAGAGTCTTCCTAGAATCCTTATCCTATTTATGGGTCTACTATGTACCACCCTTCGGGGGCTTATCACCCTTCGGGGGCTTACCACCCTTCGGGGGCTGTACATGGAATCATAACATAACCTGGTTGGATCCTTGTGTATTGATTGGGGGTACGGGAGAGTAGAAGTGGACATGTGAATAATACACCAGTAGTATCTTATCAGAATCATTCCGTAGTGTCTTATCAGAATCATCCCATGCCATTTACATGTCCATATTGTACTCTGACTCACTAGCCACATGTTAGCTCTTTATTTATAGTAGATATTTCTATTACAGCTTTCTCTCTCTGTTTAGATACTGCACTTCTTTCAGTACTCGTATCTTACTCTACTACATGTTTATATTTTCTAACCTGCTATGAATTGTTGAGATGTATTGTGCTCGCTCCTGTCCTGACTGGACCTGTTGAAATATTATAGAGGATGAGGAGGAGGCCTGCCTGGACACTTTCTACGGGGCAGCCTTAGATGACACCTGCGAGTTGGACCCTCAGAAGGACCCTCAGCTCTAGCTGAGGATATCATCCCGATTGCCTAGTCTAGATTAGTTAGGCTTATCTTCTTTTATGTAGTCATGAGGCATGTTTTAGCTAGACTATATTTGGAGTTCAGAGTTGTATATATTTTTTCATGCTGTAGCTGAGTTTGTATTTCTCTGGATATTGCTAGGATTATCTTAGACTACTTTTCATCTATTTATTCCCTTGAGTTCTATTTCATATCGTGCTATCTCTTCCTTAGTTGTGATTGAGTTTTACTGCTATGTCACCCCCACTCGGAGAGTATAAACTGTTTAGAGATATATTGCTAGATGGTTGTTGACCTAGGACAGCGTTCTACCGTCGACACTGCGGCGTAGGCTGGATGTACCCATGTCTCGTGCCCTTACTCTAGGGGGCGGGTCGTGACAAAAGACATCCTAATCTAAGGGAGTGTCGTCAACTGCTAGTGGATCCTACTGCTGGTCCAAGTCACAGCACTCATCTAGTGTATCACCATAGTAAGTAGGGCAAAACGCCTCAGCCTCGTCCTCTGTAATATTTCAACAGGTCCAGTCAGGACAGGAGCGAGCACAGTACATCTCAACAAATCATAGCAGGTCAGGATATATAATCATGCTAGAGAGTAAGATACAAGAAACTGAAGGAAATAATATGATAAAAAGGAAGACTATAAATAAATAGCTACAGTATATAGAGAACTATCAGTGACTAGTGATTTAGAGCACAAGACGGTTATGTTAACGGCACGATGTTGTACACGAGTAATCTAGAGAGGTTGTACACGAGTAATCTACTAGATTGATTACATAACCACTTCTACTCCCTACCCCAATCAATACACAAGGATCTAGCGTAGATATGTTATTGCACATGAAGTATAGTCGCACACGAAGATCATGTGAGCACATGAGTATACACAATTTTATACGATTTGTATACGAAAAGCACGAACACCAGGAGTACACAATGCTCATGATAAAGTACACAAACACGAAATACTCGATGTATCCGCTAAGGGGATAACATCACACGACAAGATCCATATAGTACTAATCCGTGTTTCCAACGTGTCAGCATCATGTAAAGTAATCTAAAACAGGAAATATACTCCTAATGCAGGATATAAAATGATAAAAAATGTACTCGCCTGTATCCTGAGTATCTGAAGAATATCTACTGTCCGAGGAGTGGTGTATGTCTCCTATAGAACAGTAAAAGTCACTATGAGTCTAAAATGATAATAAGATGCAAGTCACTGCATTCTACATGAATCTAGGTCAATCTAGACCAAAGTCAACTCTTGGTCAACTCTGGTCAACCCTAGAAGTCAAACTAGGTCAATCTAGTCAAACCTAAGTCAAACAAGTCTACACTAGACTAATTAGTCTATTTTAGGTCTAACAAGGCTATACAAGTACAATCTAGACTCTATACTAGCATTCAACCACACCCATAGGCTAAGAGCCCTAGTCTAGGCTATTAGGCAATATCATGCCTAAAACCAACCATAACACACATATACATAACAATATATATATATCTAAAATATAATACACTCATTGATAAATTTATATAATCTAATATAGAAATACACATTAACATATAGGCTACCTATATGTATACCACACACATATATATATATATATATATATATATATATATATATATATATATATATATATAGAGAGAGAGAGAGAATAGGAAAGTGCAATGTGAGAGTACAATGTGCTCATGTATTCAAGTGTAATGTGCAATGTATTCAAGTGTGTGAAAAAAAAATATATAGAGAATAGGAAAGTGCAATGTGCTCATGTATTCAAGTGTGTGTGTGTGTGTCATGAGAGTACAAGAGGGCATGTGTGTGTATGAGTGAGAGTGTCAAGAGAGTTGTGTCAAGAGTGTCACATGAGGGTGTCAATGTGTGGTGTTAGTGACACACTTGTGTGTATGTGTGAGATACATGATAGTGTAGTGATACATGACAGTTGTGTGTGCAAATAGAAATAGAAAAAATCAGTAAACAATGTGTATTAAGCCTTGAACCTGGAAACAGTGTATACATTTGTGTGATATCCTGAAATTAGTTAACACTAGAAAAATAGTAAAGTGTAATATGAAAATAGTGAGTAGTGAAAACAATGTCCAGGGAAAAATACTGAAATGTTAAAGGAAAACAGGGCATGGCAGTAACCTGGAAATAAGAAGTGCATGGAAAATCAGTGGCTAACAACTCAGGTATTAAAAAATAACTCATTCAATTCAGTTTAAATAGGAAAGGAAACAATTCCCTGTTTCCTGTAAATTTCGAAATCCAACACAAGTCCAATTCCCATTCTCAACTCAAAAAGCCCATTTGAATTGTAAAGTTTAGCCAAACATGAACTACCAAACATGTGGGAGTAATAATCAGTAAGAAACATCAATAAACTAGGATTTAAAAGTTTAGGAAATTCTAAAAAACCAAGTATCAGACATGGTATCAGTTAACATGCAATTAACCCGATTTCGAATCAAATTTTCACATCAATAACCTAAACTAACATGTAAACTAAATTATCATTGATCATTAGACATGTTTAGGATCTAAATAGCAATTAAAAAACATGAATTAAAACATTTAAAAATTGAATTAAAACACAGAACAAAATGGTGCACTGTACACGCGCAGTGCATGCCAGGCAGTATCCTGCACGTGTTTCCTATACTCGTGCACTCGACACGACACGACACAAACCTCGTGATCGTGTCCCAGTATCGAGGGGGGACTAGGGCAAGGTCGGGGACACCCTGATACGTGCCCTCGACGCGCGTATGGGTGATACGACATACGTATCAGTGTCAAAATCTACTGATACACACACAGTGTAATCCCCATGCACAGCTAATTACGTGTCCGATACAACATGAAAGACCCTGAAACTTGACACACGTGGTGTCAGTCAATGCCCCTTCGTGTGTGTCCAATATTTTGTGTCCAAGTGGTGTGTGCTGTGCACAGAAGACCCCGAGTAGCTGGGGAAGACACTGCTCTCGTGCGCGTGCTGCACCCGCATGTTCCCGTGTCCACCACGACCCGACACAACACTAATATCACCTCAGAACACTGGAAACCCATAAGCAACACTAAACCCTAGAATCTTATTCAAAAGCTGTAATGCCTGTTTTCGTATTACGTATTTTGGGATATGTATACGTATTTTATTCTGTATTGCATGATTCCTTGTTTAGTTTTCTTCATGAATTGGCTTGGTTTATTCTTGGCCCGGGTTGGCTTGGTTCGGTGGGGATTATTTTGGTTCATCATGAACCATGGATAAACCCCTACCTACCACCACCTTTGATATTTATTGCCATTTCTTCTTTCTTTCTCTTCATTACTCATCTTTTTTTTCTTTACCTACGAAAGAGAGGGAGAGAGAGGTCTAGGCAAGTGCAACTTGCTTCCACAAGAGAGCTCATTTTATTTGTTCCATTAGCTTCTCCTCATATTTCTAAGACACATTATAACTTGTCATTTTCCATTTTGAGGCTTTAATTTTTGTAGATCTAAAAATTAGTTATTTTTGGATTTTGGTGGTTTTGATCTATCAAACTTCTTTGTTTTCAAGTTTTGAAGGTTCCATGTTGTAGAAAATTTTATTCTACCCAATTTTGACCTTTGAAAAGTTGGATTTGGACTTATTTTGACCAAGTTATGGACTTTTGAAGCTTTGGGTTCAAACCATGGAGTTTTTGCTGATTTGGAGAAGACAGTGAGCAGTGTACGCGAGCTTTTCAGCTTGCGCCACTGAGCTGCGTGTGCTCTTTAGCGCAGCGCAGTCCGATCCATATGCTGCCTTTTGGGAGCGTATGTCTTGCATACGCTCACTTGGGTGATAAGGAGTCGTATGGAGTCCATACGCTGCCTTTTGGGAGCGTATGTCTTACATACGCTCACTTGGGTGACAAGGAGTCATATGGACCTCATACGCTGCCTTTTGGAGGCGTATGGAGTACTTGCACTGAGCGTAGCCTGCCCTGAGCGTAGCTTGGCCTGAGCGTAGCCTGGCCTGAGCGTAGCTTGGCCTGAGCGTAGCCTGACCTGAGCGTAGCCTGACCTGAACGTAGCTTGGCCTGAGCGTAGCCTGGCCTGAGCGTAGCCTGGCCTGAGCGTAGCCTGACCTGAGCGTAGCTTGGCCTGAGCGTAGCCTGACCTGAGCGTAGCCTGACCTGAGCGTAGCCTGGCCTGAGCGTAGCTTGGCCTGAGCGTAGCCTGGCCTGAGCGTAGCCTGACCTGAGCGTAGCTTGGCCTGAGCGTAGCCTGGCCTGAGCGTAGCCTGGCTTGAGCGTAGCCTGACCTGAGCGTAGCCTGATTACCCTGGATCTTCTATAGCCCTGTATATTGATATTTTATTAGATATTTAACGTCCATTTTATATCCTTACGCCTTTTGTCCTGAACTTGATAATCACGAATTTACTTGATATGTTTGCAAAGGATAACTGAGCCTGACACGATAGTTACCCGTAGTGGTGCACTCCTGACATGAGTAACCTGACATGACCTGATAGTGGCCCGTCATGGTGCACTCCTGACAAGTACACTTGACCTGATAACCTGACATGTTATACCTTGATAAGCTGTTGCGACGGCTACCTGACATGACATGACCTGTACAATAACCTGGACACCGTGGGCGATTGTGCTTGTATAAATAAACCAGTCCTGTCTTGCATCATGTCTAGGATGGGACTCCTGAGTACCACGGTCAGGAGTACCTATTGAAATGAACTAAGGACTAATAACTAGATCAATACATTAGTCATGAAGAGATTTCCCAGCTACAGGCAATCCCGTTACCTGGGCACGCCTTGGGACCTGTAGCCTGCCGTCGAATAGGGCACATTTCCAGCACACTGTCATGTGTTGCACCCTTCAAGCTACCTAAGGGTACATTCGTTTCCTGGACGACGTACCCACCTGAATTCAACTCTAATCTTTTAACCCGGGTAACCTGGATGGTCTGCAGGGCTTGTGGCTGTGGAATAATCTCATCGCATCATGTTAGTAATTAGGCTTGTGACAACCCTAGTTAGTTAAAGTATCAAGCCGTAATTCTTGCTTGGCCGTGAAATAATTGGATGGAGTCTAACCCGTCTAGTCTTGCCTTGATCCTGTTCCAGATTGCTGTATGACCAGAATGCTTGCATTTATTTTACCGATAAATGGTGAGAATTCCAAGTTCTGTTCAGACGAAGGGTTACAACCCCGGTCCTTGTTTGGTTTACGGGTTGTAACCTGGTTATCTGAATAGTTTCATGGTTATCTCGTCGTATATCATCCTGATGTATTTTCTTATTTCCAGTTCTTATTTTATTCCAGTTCTTACTTTTATTTATACCCTTGTGCTGATTGCTCGTTTTAGTTCTTAAGTGAAGCCTCCTTTGTGGCACTTGCTCTTTCTGGGGTCTGACCCAGCTGGTTTTGTGTGGCCAAATTTCGGAGCAGCTCCAGAGGATCTACCGACCTTCCAGCCAGATGGTGGCCACTAGACGGAACCCTGGCAACGCGTGGGTTATTTTTGGCTCTTCCACTCTATTGTAAAAATATTCTTTTGAGGCATTTAGCCGACGAGCACCTGTTTAGCTCGATTGCACTTACTTACTGTCTGCCTACGGGCTGTAACATGATTAACAGATCCTAGGGTTGATCATGTATGACTAAACTCTTGCTAGTCCTGACATTTTGTAACGTCTAGCTTCATGATCAGCTGAATATGTAATGTTTGGGACGCCTTACTATTGTATATTTAATGATCATACATCTTGTGACCTTTACTTACTTGCTTATGATTGAGACACTAGACTTGTTCATGACCTTAAGAGACTGTTGCTTGTAGATAAACCCTCAAGTATCTAGACAACCGTGACCGTATAGCGAGATGGATTCCATTTCATATACGTAGCTGGCTATGTCTGCCCCCGCTCTCCAGTATTCTGGTTCTGGGGCATGACATGGTTTAAGTGGTGGCCCATGCAGGTCTTGTAAATCAAGATATGTGAGGGTTACCGAATAGATGTCTCAATCAGTATTCGTCCTTGATCTCTGCTTGTATCTTCTGAATCCCTGGATTCTTGTCCTGATCATATGCTTGTATCGTTGATCTATCCTGCTACTTCCTTATTGTTCCCTTTGTCGTCTTCTTCAGCGGCATTGTTCGTGGTCCTACCGACCAGCAAGGCGGAGCACCTCCCGCGGACCAGAAGCAACTTGGAGATCAAGCCCAGCATTCCGGAGTAGCCTCCAGAGTCGTGCCTTCTGACAGAGAACCACCAGTCCAGCCAGTTCAGCCTGCCGAGCCTGATGATGGCACTTTGGTAGGGCTCGTCAGGACCTTGATAGCTTCTCAAGATCGTCGTGGAGATGCATTGCAACAGGCAGTGGCGGATGCTTTGACCAGAGGCGGTCATCCAGGGAACAGCGCGGCCAACAGCTTCAAGCGCTTGAACCCTCCATTCTTCGACGGTAGTGAAGATTCTATCGCAGCAGATGCATGGCTTTAGGACACAGAGGTGATTCTAGAAGCAGCCAGGACCCCAGAGAACGAGAAGGTGGCCGTTGTGCGCCTGCAGTTGTTAGATCTTGCCCTCAGCTGGTGGACAGTGCAGGCCGTTGGATTAGTAGCACCCATTGCTTGGGCAGTATTCAGAGAGAGATTCCAGACCAAGTATTTCGATGCCGTGGCTCGGTATGATCTGCAGACGAGGTTTACCAATCTGAAGCTAGGAGGCAGGACGGTCGACGGATATGTGGCCGAGTTTTCCAGACTCAGTCGGTTTGCTCCCACTTTAGTGGCAACCAAGTATGAAAGAGCCCAGCGGTTCCAGCAGGGACTTTACCTGGAGGTCTTGTTGGCAGTTAAGCAGTTTGAGTATCAGACTTTTGATGCAGTCTTGAGAGTAGCCCGGAGGCATGAGTATACCTTCCAAAGGATTGTGGATAGGGCCAGAGGTCGGAAGAGATCTCACGGCCAGATGAATCAGTCTTCAGCACCGGCCCCGGCAGCCAGGGCTTTGACAATTGAAGCTCCGAGGCGAGCGGCCTCAGTAACGTCGGTTCAGTATTCAACTCCGACGCACCCTCAGCAGCAGCAGAAGCAGTCTTCCGCAGTGGGATGTTCTCATTATGGGAAGCCAGGCCATGTGGTGGCAGAATATCGCAGGGCACAAGGATTGTGTCTGGCTTGTAGAGCACCAGACCATAGGGTTGGATCCTGCCCGAATAGGGGTGGTTCATCATCGTCCAACCTTTCTAGCTCTTCGGTGAGAGGACCAGCTCCGGTTCAGCAGCAGCAGTATCCATTACCGAGGCCCTTGCCGCCTCAGACCCAAGTGTTCCAGCAGCAGAACCCCCAGCAGTATGCACAAGTCCAAGCCCAGAGTCAGAGCAGGCAGCAAGGATTTCAGCAGAGGGGACCAGCACCACGAGGGCACGGTCAGGCTATGGTGATGACCGTAGAGGAAGGATTGGCACCAGGAGAGGTAGTGGCAGGTACTATTCTCGTCAACTCCTTTCCAGCTTCAGCTTTATTTGATTCTGGTGCATCGTATTCATTTATGTCTGCACGATTCGCGACACGGCTAGGACTGGAGCCCGAGTCATTATCAGTAAGGCTTAATATACTTACTGGTAACGGACTTGTGGGAGTAGATAGAGTGTTTTCCTCGTGTCGGATCGTAGTTAGCGGTAGAGAATTCCCTGCTAGATTGATAGAGTTTCCGATGGCCGATTATGATGTGGTCCTAGGGATGGATTGGTTGAGGAACCAGTATGCTAGGATAGACTGCCACATTGGCAGGGTTGTTTTTAGCATTCCAGGCGAGCCGAAGTTTTTTTCTCCCGAGGCGAAGTTGAGTCATCTCCTTCAGTATTGCGGATGACAGTAGCAGCAGTTTAGTTGCCCAGGATAGTCGAAGAGTTTCCAGATGTTTTCCTAGAAGAACTTCCAGGTATGCCTCCGGAGCGGGAGATCGAGTTCACTATAGACTTGATTCCCGGGACAGCCCCAGTGTCAGAGAGAGTCTACAGGATGGCGCCGTCAGAGTTGGAGATATTGTACAAGATGATTGAAGAACTTAGAACCAAGAGATTTATTCGTGCTAGTGGATCGCCTTGGGGAGCCCCGATGCTTATTGTAAAAAAGAAGGATGGTACGTCCAGGTTATGTGTTGATTATCGTACCTTGAACTCAGTGACAATCAAGAACAGATACCCTCTTCCGAGGATAGATGATTTATTTGATCAACTCAAGGGGGCTTCAGTATTCTCGAAGATTGATTTGCGCTCAGGTTATCATCAGATCAGAGTCAAAGAGCAGGACATCCCGAAGACAGCTTTTAGATCGAGATATGGGCATTGGGGATTCCTTGTTATGCCTTTTGGAGCAACCAATGCGCCGGCAGTATTCATGGACCTCATGAATCGCATCTTCATGCCTTACTTAGATCAGTTTGTGATTGTATTCTTGGATGACATTCTAATCTACAGCAAGAGTGAGGCGGAGCATGAGCAGCATCTCCGTATAATTCTTCAGATCCTCAGAGAGCACCAGTTATATGCCAAGTTCAGTAAATGCGAGTTCTGGCTCGATCGCATTTCGTACTTGGGTCATATCATCACTCGAGGAGGAGTAGAAGTGGATCCCCAGAAGATTGTGGCTATTGAGTCATGGCCAGTGCCCAGCACAGTTGCAGAGGTTCGCAGTTTTCTTGTATTGGCCGGCTACTACCGACGGTTTGTTTCGGATTTTGCTCGAATTTCAGCGCCATTGACGCAGTTGACCCGCAAGGATGCACATTTTGCTTAGACAGCAGAGTGTCAGAGTTCTTTTGAGCAGTTGAAGCGAGGCCTGATAACAGCTCCTATTCTCACGCTTCCAGATGGGACCGGAGGATTCTCAGTGTACTGTGATGCTTCAGGCAGAGGTTTAGGATGTGTTCTGATACAGCATGGGAAGGTAATAGCTTATGCGTCACGACAACTTTGTGATCATGAGAGGAATTACCCAACCCATGACTTGGAGCTGGCAGCAGTGGTGTTTGTACTTAAGTTATGGAGGCACTACTTGTATGGAGATAGGGTAGAGATTTTTACCGACCACAAGAGCCTGAAGTATGTTTTCACCCAAAAGGATCTTAACATGCGTCAGAGAAGGTAGCTGGAGCTTCTTATGGATTATGATGTCAACCTGCAGTATCATCCTGGAAAGGCCAATGTTGTTGCGGATGTATTGAGCAGGAGAGCAGAAGTTTATTTTCTAACAGCGCAACCAGAGTTGTAAGCAGATCTTCAGAAGATGGGTATTGAAGTTGTTCTCCCTTCCAGTGTGGCCTTGATGGCCAGTATGCAAGTTCAGTCCACTATAGTCGAGAGGATCCGGATGGTGCAGTCGGCAGATTCCAAGCTTCAGTGACTCAGAGCAGAGTGTGAGGCAGGACGAAGACCAGAGTTATGTATTCATGAGGATGGTACACTTCGACATGGTAAGCATATTTGTGTACCCAGCGGAGATATCCGGTAGGAGATCATGTCAGAAGCGCACAGTTCGCAGTATTCCATCAATTCCGGCAGTACATAGATGTACCGTGATATTCGGCAGCATTTCTGGTGGAATAGCATGAAGCAGAAGATAGCTCGGTTTGTCTCTCGGTGTTTGGTTTGCCAACAAGTTAGAGCCGAACATCAGAGACCGGCTGGACTTCTTCAGCCCTTACCGATTCCAGAATGGAAGTGGGAGCATGTGACCATAGATTTTATGACTGGACTACCTAGATCCCTAGCTGGTAGAGATGCTATCTGGGTTATAGTTGACAGGCTCACGAAAGTGGCTCACTTTCTTTCATTCAGAGTTGGTCAGTCGACGGCTCAGTTAGCAGAGATGTACCTCAGGCAGATTGTCAGATTGTACGGTGTGCCAGTCAGTATCACCTCGGACCGAGATTCAAGATTTACGTCGCACTTTTGGCGTAGCTTACAAGAGAGTTTGGGAACTCATCTCTAGTTCAGTTCAGCATATCACCCGCAGACAGATGGCCAGTCGGAGCGTACGATCCAAACTCTTGAAGACATGTTGCGGTCTCACACACTTGACTTCGGTGGTTTATGGGAAGATCACTTGCACCTGGTAGAATTCTCGTACAACAACAGTTTCCAGGCCAGTATCCAGATGGCACCGTTCGAGGCACTGTATGGTAGGAAGTGCCGATCCCCGCTAGCCTGGGATGATATTGGAGAGAGACAGATGCTCGGTCCAGAAACGATTGCCCAGACAGTTGAAGTGGTCAGGCGAGTCAGAGATCATCTTCGAGTTGCCCAAGATCGCCAGCGCCATTGGGCCGATTCTCATCGGCGCCCTCTCGAGTTTTCGGTCGGCGATCATGTATTCCTGAGGATTTCGCCTAACCGTGGCGTCATTCGTTTCGGCGTACGGGGCAAGCTTAGTCCTAGGTATATAGGACCGTTTGACATTCTGGAGCGAGTAGGAGATGTATCCTATCGTCTCGCTCTTCTACCGTCGCTAAGTGAGGTGCATACCGTATTCCATGTATCCCAATTACGACGGTATATCCTGGACCCGAGCCACATCCTGGATCATTCGAAATTGGTTGTTGGTACCAACCTTTCGTATGAGGAGAGGCCCGTGTCTATATTGGATCGGAGAGAGAAGATCCTCAAGAACAAGACTATCAAGTTAGTCCGAGTTGCTTCGGGTCATCACTCTTTGGGTGAGTCAACGTGGGAGCATGAGGATGATATCCGATCGCGATATCCTGACTTGTTTGACTCATGAGGTATAAAGTCTTTCTTATGCCTCCTGCCTTCGATTTCTTGCTTGAATGAGTGATTGTATGCCTAGTTATAGCTTGCATGTGATTAATGTAGCTTGTCATTGCTCCTCTAGCCTCTTGATTAAATTTCGAGGACGGAATTCTTTTAAGGTGGGTAGAGATGTAATGCCTGTGTTCGTATTACGTATTTTGGGATACGTATACGTATTTTATTCTGTATTGTATGATTCCTTGTTTAGTTTTCTTCATGACTTGGCTTGGTTTATTCTTGGCCCGGGTTGGCTTGGTTCGGTTGGGATTATTTTGGTTCATCATGAACCATGGATAAACCCCTACCGACCACCACCTTTGATATTTATTGCAATTTCTTCTTTCTCTCTCTTCATTACTCATCTTCTTCTTCCTTACCTACCAAAGAGAGGGAGAGAGAGGTCTAGGCAAGTACAACTTGCTTCCACAAGAGAGCTCATTTTATTTGTTCCATTAGCTTCTTCTCATGTTTCTAAGACACATTAGAACTTGTCATTTTCCATTTTGAGGCTTTAATTTTTGTAGATCTAGAAATTAGTTATTTTCGGATTTTGGTTGTTTTGATCTATCAAACTTCTTTGTTTTCAAGTTTTGATGGTTCCATGTTGTAGAGAATTTTATTCTACCCAATTTTGACCTTTGAAAAGTTGGATTTGGATTTATTTTGACCAAGTTATGGACTTTTGAAGCCTTGGGTTCAAACCATGGAGTTCTTGCTGATTTAGAGAAGACAGTGAGCAGTGTACGCGAGCTTTTTAGCTTGCGCCACTGAGCTGCACGCGCTTTTTAGCGCAGCGCAGTCCGATCCATACGCTGCCTTTTGGGAGCGTATGTCTTGCATACGCTCACTTGGGTGACAAGGAGTCGTATGGAGTCCATACGCTGCCTTTTGGTAGCGTATGTCTTGCATACGCTCACTTGGGTGACAAGGAGTCGTATGGAGTCCATACGCTGCCTTTTGGGAGCGTATGTCTTGCATGCGCTCACTTGGGTGACAAGGAGTCGTATGGACCTCATACGCTGCCTTTTGGAGGCGTATGGAGTACTTGCACTGAGCGTAGCCTGCCCTGAGCGTAGCTTGGCCTGAGCGTAGCCTGGCCTGAGCGTAGCTTGGCCTGAGCGTAGCCTGACCTGAGCGTAGCCTGACCTGAGCGTAGCTTGGCCTGAGCGTAGCCTGGCCTGAGCGTAGCCTGACCTGAGCGTAGCTTGGCCTGAGCGTAGCCTGGCCTGAGCGTAGCCTGGCTTGAGCGTAGCCTGACCTGAGCGTAGCCTGATTACCCTGGATCTTCTATAGCCCTGTATATTGATATTTTATTAGATATTTAACGTCCATTTTATATCCTTACGCCTTTTGTCCTGAACTTGATAATCACGAATTTACTTGATATGTTTGGAAAGGATAACTGAGCCTGACACGATAGTTACCCGTAGTGGTGCACTCCTGACATGAGTAACCTGACATGACCTGATAGTAGCCCGTCGTGGTGCACTCCTGACAAGTACACTTGACCTGATAACCTGACATGTTATACCTTGATAAGCTGTTACGACGGCTACCTGACATGACATGACCTGTACAATAACCTGGACACCGTGGGCGATTGTGCTTGTATAAATAAACCAGTCCTGTCTTGCATCATGTCTAGGATGGGACTCCTGAGTACCACGGTCAGGAGTACCTATTGAAATGAACTAAGGACTAATAACTAGATCAATACATTAGTCATGAAGAGATTTCCCAGCTACAGGCAATCCCGTTACCTGGGCACGCCTTGGGACCTGTAGCCTGCCGTCGAGTAGGGTACATTTCCAGCACACTGTCATGTGTTGCACCCTTCAAGCTACCTAAGGGTACATTCGTTTCCTGGACGACGTACCCACCTGAATTCAACTCTAATCTTTTAACCCGGGTAACCTGGATGGTCTGCAGGGCTTGTGGCTGTGGAATAATCTCGCCGCATCTTGTTAGTAATTAGGCTTGTGACAACCCTAGTTAGTTAAAGTATCAAGCCTTAATTCTTGCTTGGCCGTGAAATGATTGGATGGAGTCTAACCCGTCTAGTCTTGCCCTGATCCTGTTCCAGATTGCTGCATGACCAGAATGCTTGCATTTATTTTACCGATAAATGGTGAGAATTCTAAGTTCTGTTCAGACGAAGGGTTACAACCCCGGTCCTTGTTTGGTTTACGGGTTGTAACCTGGTTATCTGAATAGTTTCATGGTTATCTCGTCGTATATCATCCTGATGTATTTTCTTATTTCCAGTTCTAACTTTATTCCAGTTCTTACTTTTATTTATACCCTTGTGCTGATTGCTGGTTTTAGTTCTTAAGTGAAGCTTCCTTTGTGGCACTTGCTCTTTCTGGGGTCTGACCCAGCTGGTTTTGTGTGGCCAGATTTCGGAGCAGCTCCAGAGGATCTACCGACCTTCCAGCCAGATGGTGGCCACTAGACGAAACCCTGGCAACGAGTGGGTTATTTTTGGCTCTCCCACTCTATTGTAAAAATATTCTTTTGAGGCATTTAGCCGACGAGCACCTGTTTAGCTCGATTGTACTTACTTACTGTCTACCTACGGGCTGTAACATGATTAACAGATCCTAGGGTTGATCATGTATGACTAAACTCTTGCTAGTCCTGACATTTTGTAACGACTAGCTTCATGATCAGCTGAATATGTAATGTTTGGGACGTCTTACTATTGTATATTTAATGATCATACATCTTGTGACCTTTACTTACTTGCTTATGATTGAGACACTAGACTTGTTCATGACCTTAAGAGACTGTTGGCTTGTAGATAAACCCTCATGTATCTAGACAGCCGTGACCGTATAGCGAGATGGATTCCATTTCATATATGTAGCTTGCTATGTCTGCCTCCGCTCTCCAGTATTCTGGTTCTGGGGCGTGACAAAAGCTTCTTAGAAATTAGGTCGAAATCCCCTTTGGGGCATTTCATCAAACAGTTGGTTTAATGGGCTGATACGTGTCCAATTAGGACACGAAATAGACACAAAAACCTACAAAAATCTAGGGTTAGCTAGGGGACATCTAGATCTAGGCTAATATGCAATAAAACAGCAATTTACAAGAATTTTAATGGAATTACCTATAGGTGTCAATATCCCCAAAAAGCTATAAAGAGGGGTGTTCCTCTTGATGGCCAAACTTCACCAAATTGTCCACACTCTGAAACAACATCAAGTAGAAGGAATTTAGAACCTATTACAATTGGTTTGGATGGAAAAGGAATTAAATTGGATTTTCTAAGAATTATTGAAGTTGGGGATGTACCTCTTCTTTAAACTTGCAAATATTTTTAAGGAGGCTAGCCCTAACTTTGAGGAGGCATTAAATAGATGGGGGACACTAGGTGGCCGGCCAAGTGGGGATTGGGCTAGGGTTAGGGTTCTACTAGTGTCTATTGGCCCTCTATGGGCCTAAGTCATAAGTCATGACTTGTGAAACCACAAGCCATTCTCCAGCCAAATAAATTACTATTCTCTCCAAATAATTTCTAATAGGATATCACTAACTTAGGTCAAGCTAGGGTTACACACTCTAACCAAGTAGTCATAACCTAGGTTAGCTTCTAGGACAGTCTCCAAAGTCAACACTAGTCAAAGTCTAGAATAGTCACTAATATAAATTATACTAAAAATTACTGAAAATTCTAATAATTATAATTAATACTAAATAATTCCAAATAATTCCCAAAATTTTAAAAATGAGCAAAATACCCTCAAGCTAGAAATGTGGTAGTGACAAATCTTCCTCCTTTAAAATAATTGTCCTCGAAATTAAGGGCGAAACAACTGATGAGAAGGATAGATAATCATACCTCACGGTACAAACAAATATGGGTATCGCTCGTACATCTCATCCTCCCGTTCCCAGGTCGACTTTTCTGGAGAATGATGCCTCCATGCGATGCGAACCAAGAGTATCACCTGGTTTCTCAGCACCTTCTCACGGTGATCCAGAATCTCCACAGGCTGCTCTGGATAACTAAGAGTAGGTCCAACCTCAATCTCCGAATGATCGAGCACATGGCTAGGGTCAGCCACGTACCGTCTCAACTGTGATACGTGGAATACGTTATGGACGCCCACTAGTACATGTGGCAAGTCTAGCATATAAGCCATGTCACCGACCCTCCCGCTGATCACGAAAGGTCTGATGAAGTGCGGGCTAAGCTTTCCACCTCCACCAAAACGTATCGTACCACGAGTCAGAGATATCCGTAGAAAAACTATGTCTCCAACCTAATCACAAGCAAGGTCTCAAGTTAGAAAAAATTAAACACGATCAATCAAACAAAACAAAATACAACCTACTTCTAATCCTATCTCTAAATCTGTACCTCAAACTCCAACGGCCTCCGTGGTTATCGGCCCAGTGCCGATGTCTGTCCTGCGCCACGCAAAGTCTGTCCCTGATGAGCTTCACCTTCTCGGCTGCATCAACAACCATCTCTGGTCCCAGTAAAGCTTGCTCTCCAACATCATCCCATGATAAGGGTGTACGACACCTACGCCCGTATAGAACCTCAAAAGGTGATATCTCAATGCTGGCCTGATAATTGTTGTCGTAAGCAAACTCTACCAAATGTAGATGATCCTCCCAGGAGCCCCCAAAATCTAGGACGCACGTCCGCAATATATCCTCAAGCGTCTGAATAGTCCTCTCTGACTGTCCGTCCGTCTGGGGGTGGTATGCAGTACTAAACTTGAGCTGAGTGCCCAAGCTAGTCTGCAGACGCCTCCAGAAATGGAAAGTAAAGCGACTATCCCGATCTGAGACAATACTGACGGAAACTCTGTGAATCCTGACTATCTGCCGCATGTACAACTCCGTAAGCCTATCTGTAGACGTATCCACCTTGAATGGCAAGAAGTAGGATGATTTGGTCAACCTGTCAACGATGACCCAAATTGTGTCTTTTCCTCCTGGTGTACGCGGCAACCCAGATACGAAATCTATGGTAACATGCTCCTACTTCCACTCTGGAATGGGCAACGGCTGCAATAATCCTCCGGGCCTCTGCCTCTCTGCTTTGACCTGCTGACAGACCAAGCATCTAGCTATGAAGTGGGCTACCTTCCGTTTCATCCCGTACCACCAGACATGCTCTCGCAGATCCCTGTACATCTTGTTGGCACCAGGATATATAGAGTACTGCGATCTGTGATCCTCCTGCATGTTCTGCTCTCTGAGCTTCCAACTAGGCACACATAACCTGGAACCATGCCTAAAGGCACCATCCTCTGCAAGTAAAAACTCGCCATCCACCAACCCTGCATGAACCTGTTCTCGGATACACTGCAGAGCTACATCCTCAAACTGCGTCGCCTTGATCCTCTCCATCAAGTCCGACTGTATCTGAAGGCCCCATAACTGCATCTGCACTCCGGGCACGATCACCTCAATCCCAAGGCTCTCCAAGTCTGCAAGCAAGTGTCGATCCATGGTCAAACATATGGCTGTCGGATACCTACTCAAGGCATCGGCAACCATATTGGCCTTCCCTGGGTGATACTGAAGTAGGATGTTAAAGTCCTTCATCAACTGTAGCCATCTGCACTGCCTCATGTTGAGCTCTTTCTGTGTAAATACGTACTTCAAGCTCTTGTGATCTGTGAAAATCTCTACCCTCTCTCTATACAGATAGTGCTTTCACAACTTCAGAGCAAAAATCACTGCTGCTAACTCCAGGTCATGGGTAGGGTAGTTCTTCTCATGGGAACGTAATTGCCTGGAAGCATAGGCAATCAACTTCCCATGCTGCTGCAAGACACAACCCAGCCCCTTTCCTGAAGCGTCACTATAGATAGTGAACCCTCCTGAACCTGAAGGCAATATCAGAATCAGAGCTGTCGTAAGCCGCTTTTTCAATTCATCAAAAGCTACCTGACACTCCTCTGACCAAACATACTCAGCATCTTTCCGGGTCAACCGAGTCAACGGCTCTGCAACCCGGGAGAAATCCTGCACAAATCTCCTATAATATCCTGCCAGCCCCAAGAAACTCCTGATCTCTGCCACTGAAGTCGTTGCTGCCCAAGCCTCAACTGCTATGATCTTCTTCGGGTCCACTGAGATACCATCTCCAGTCACCACATGACCCAAGAAGTCTACTCTGTCTAGGAAGAACTCGCACTTCGAGAGCTTGCCATACAATCTCTCCCTCCTGAGTGTCTCCAGAACCACTCTCAAGTGCTCCTCGTGCTCCTCCTCTGTCTTGGAATACACTAGGATATCATCAATAAATACCACCACGAACTTGTCCAAGTACTGGTGGAACACCTTGTTTATTAAGTTCATAAACACTGCTGGTGCATTGGTCAGCCCAAACGGCATAACCAAAAACTCGAACTACCCGTACCGCGTCCTGAAAGCGGTCTTGGGAATATCCTCCCACTTCACCTTCATCTGGTGATAACCTGACCTCAAATCAATCTTAGAGAACACCCGAGCTCCGCTCAACTGATCAAAGAGATCATCGATCCGCAGCAGTGGGTATCTGTTCTTAATCGTCAGGTTGTTAAGTGCCCTGTAGTCGATACACATCCGTACCGACCCATCCTTCTTGGGTACGAAGAGTACCGGTGCACCCCAAGGTGAAGAACTCGATCGGATGAAGTATAATGTCTGTAGTTCATATTACGTATCTTCGAATACGTGTACATATTTTATCTTATATCGCATATCTCTTGGCTTGGCTCGGTTTATTTTGGGTTGGTTCGGCTAGGCTTGGGTTGCCTTGGTTCATCATGAACCAAGGGGAGAACCCCTACCTACCACCACCATCATCCTTTATTAACCCATTCCCTCATCCTCTCTCTTCATTACTCTTCTTCTTCTCCACATTTACTTCTACACCTACCAGGAAGAGAGAGAGAGAGAGAGAGCGCTTAGGCAAGTGCAAACTTGCTTCATGATGGATCTCAAGTTTTATTGTTCCATTCTTTTCCTTACTTGATTCTAAGATACTTTAGAACTTGGCATTTTCCATTTTGATGGATATTTTCTTGTAGATCTAAGTTTATATTATTTTCAATTTTCTTGGGTTTTGATCTATTAAACTTCATTATTTTCATGTTTTGATTGTTCCATGTTGTAGAGAATTCGATTTTACCCAAAATAGACTTTTGAAAAGTTAGATTTCGACATGTTTTGAGGAAGTTATGGCCAAAAGTATTTTTGGCCATTTCTATGTTCATTTGTGCTGATTTTGGCAGGGACGATGAATAGTGTCCCATAATGCCCAGCCGCATAAGGGTGCTACATATTGTCCAGCCACATAAGGGTGCTGCATAGTACCACATAGTGCCCAGCCGTATAAGGGTGCTGCATAGTGTCCAGCCGCATACGGGTGCTGCATAGTATCCAGCCGCATAAGGGTGCTGCATAGTGTCCAGCCGCATGAGGGTGCTGCATAGTATCGCATAGTGCCTAGCCGCATAAGGGTGCGGCATAGTGTCCAGCCGCATAAGGGTGCTGCATAGTGTCCAGTCGTATAAGGGTCATGCATAGTATCCAGCCGCATAAGGGTGCTGCATAGTACCGCATAGTGCCCAGCCGCATAAGGGTGCTGCATAGTGTCCAGCCGCATAAGGGTGCTGCAAGTGCCGCATAGTGCCCAGCCGCATAAGGGTGCTGCATAGTGTCCAGCCGCATAAGGGTACTACATAGTGTCCAGCCGCATAAGGGTGCTGCATACTGTCCAGCCGCGTAAGGGTGCTGCATAGTGTCGTATAGTGTCCAGCCACATATGGGAGTTCCGCATAGTGCTGAATAGTGCCGCATAGTTCCTATTTTGGCTGTTTTAAGTCCTGTTTGGCTGAATTGTGGCCAGAATTTCTCCCAACTCCCAACATGAAAGTTGTAGATCTTTTCCTTGGCTTCAAGAATATATTATTAGTTATTTTATACAATTTTTCTCATTCATGATAATGTAAGAATAGAACACGATAGTGGCCCACCATGGCACACTCTTGACAAGTAAACTGACATGATATATCATGACATGCTGTTACGACAGCTAGTCTGACATGACATGTATGAAAGACCTGGACACCGTGGACGATTGTGCTTGTACAAATAAACCAATACTGTCTTACATCATGTCTAGGATAGGCTGAGTACCACGGTCAGGGATACCTACTGTAATTGACTAAGGTTAATAAACTAGAATAATTCAGTAGACATGAAGAGATTCCCAGCTACATGCAATCCCGTTATCTAGGCGCATTAAGTAGCTTGTAGCCTACCGACGAGTAGGGCACATTTCCAGCACACAGTCACGTGTTGCATTCTTCATAAACGGACATTCGACCTGGATAACCGGATGGTCTGTAGGGCTTGTGGCTGTCGGGATAATCTTATTGCATCTTGCTAGTAACTAGGCCTGTGATAACCCTAGTTAGTTAAAAGTATCAAGCCGTACTCTTGATTGGCCGTGATTGATTGAATAGAGTTTATTCCAGTTTAGTCTTATCCTGATCCTGTACAAGATTGTGACATGACATGATTATTGATGCTTGCCTTAACAATAACGATCGGGGGTCCAGTTCTGTTCAGGCGAAGGGTTACAACCCCGGTCCTTGTTTGGTTTAAGGGTTGTAACATGGCTCCCGGAGCAGTTCTGAGTCCTCTTTTCGTTTATTATCTTATTGCAACCCCATGCCATGTTCGTCATGTTTTTCCTTACCTTAATACCATGATTAATTATGCTGGCCTTAGCAATAAAATCAGGGGTCCAGTTCTGTTCAGGCGAAGGGTTACAACCCCGGTCCTTATTTGGTTTAAGGGTTGTAACCTGGCTCCCGGAGCAGTTCTATGTCCTCTCTTCGTTTATTGCCTTTACTGTACCAATAGTATATGAGACGGGTTTCTATTCAGGTGAAGGGTTACAACCCCGGTCCTTGTTTGGTTTAAGGGTTATGACCTGACTACTTGAATGGTTTCCTCGTACTCAGTTTACTGTTGTTATCTCTATTATTATCAGTTCTTTATTTATTATCTTTAATATTCTATTATGATATGCTGGTTTTAGTTTCTAAGTGAAGCCTCCTTTGTGGTACTTGCTCTTTCTGGGGATCTACCTATCTTCCAGCCAGATGGTGACCACCAGGCGTAACCCTGGCAACGAGTGGGTTTCTTTTGTCCTCCTACTTTATTGTAAAATTATTCTTTTGAGGCGTTTAGCCGGCGAGCACGTGTTAGCTCATATTGTACCTTTATTTACTGTCCGCCTACGGGCTGTAACATGATTGACCTACGGTTGATCATGTATTGACTAAAACTCTTGCTAGTCTTGACATTTTGTACGACTAGCTTCATGATCATCAGAATATGTAATGTATGGGACGCCTTACTATTATATATTTGGTGCTCTGACATCTTGTAACTGTTACTACTTGCTTGTGATTGAGGCAACAGGCTTGTTTATGACCATAGGAGACTGTTGGCTTGTAGTTAAACCCTCGTGTATCTAGACAGCCGTGACCGTATAGCAAAGTGGATTGCACTTCAATATTCGTAGATGGCTATGTACGCCCCCGCTCTCCAGTATTCTGGTTCTGGGGCGTTACATGAAGCCCTTGTCCTGCAGCTCATCCACCTGCTTCTTCAGCTCCACCAATTCACTGTTGTTCACCCGAAAGACATGCTGAGAAATCGGTTCCGTGCTGGGAACCAAGTCTATCGAGAACTCTATATCCCTGTCCGGTGAAAGCCCTGGCAACTCCTCTGGAAATACGTCCATAAACTCTGCGATCAAGGGATGCGGAGCCACCTGCTCCTCAACTGAAGCTCCATAGAAGATGACACTGTCCTACTCTGCCTCCCGCCAGGTGTACTCAAACTCTGGCTCTCCTGGCGCCCCAAACAAAACTTTACCCCTTCGACAATCAATACGGGCGTGGTGTCTACTCAGCCAGTCCATACCTAATACAATATTATAGTTCGTTAGTGGCATGACGAGTAAACTCACTCCCAGCTCTCGGCCTTCCAACATAACGTTCTACCCTCTGCAAACATTACTCACGAGGATGATCCTACCCCCGGTCGTGATCTTGCAGGTCCTAGGCAATGGTTCAGAAACCATACCGTGTCTAATAGCATAAGATATTGACACAATACTGCAGGAAGCCCCGAAATCAAAGAGTACAAAAGCTGGAAGGGAGTCGAGAAGAACCGAACCTGCGATCAACTCCCCTACAGCCTCTGCATCCTCAGCCGCCATGGCGAAAGCTCGCCCCTGCTGTCCGCCTTGTGCCTGCTGCTGGTGCGGGTGGAACCTCTGCTGCTGGGTCGACAATGGCCCATTCAGCTGACCTGCTGGAGCCTTGGCAGCCCCAGCTCCTCCTGGTACTGGACGCATCGTTGCAACTGGACACTCTCGCATCTGATGGTCCGCCGAACCACTCATCAAGCATCTGCCAAGTCTCTTCCTGCACTCCTCCCACTTGTGTCCAGGCTTCTTGTAGAAAGTACAACTAATAGCCTGCTGCCTGGGTGCCTGCTGCCATCTCTGCTGTTGATGCTGCACCTGCTGAAAAGGTGGACGACCCTGATGCTGATACTGCTGAACTGGCCTCTGTGGCTGCTGATGCTGGAAGTGAGGCCTCTTGGCCTGCCCCAGATTGCTGCTGCCACCCTGGAAGTCGCGACCCCTCTTCTGCTTCAACCCTAGGTCATCCTCCGCCGCCATGGCCCCATAAAATATCTCTGCAAAGGTGGCGTTCTGGTCGCTCTTAGTCAGCGACCGAACCTCTCTAATCAAGCCTCAACGAAACTTCCTCGCCTTTGTCTTCTCTGTAAAGTCATCTAGAAATTGGGCGAATCTACAAAACTCTCCAACATACTCAGCTACCGTCTGGTTCCCCTGAACCAGACCCTCGAACTGTGCCTCGATACCTCCCAAGGCCACATCAAGAAAGAACTACTCCTTAAATAGCTCCTTGAACTGGGCCCAAGTCTGGCTCTCAACTCCCACCCTGGGATCTGTCTGATACCACGCACGAGCTAAGTCCTGCATCTGGCTGCCCGCCGCCTCAATCTGGAGTCGATCTGGTATCTCTGCCAGTCGGAATATCTCCTCGATATGCTCGATCCAGTCATCGGCATAGTGAATGCCCTCTGTGCCCAGGAACTCTCGAGGATGCATCTTCTAAAAGTCCTATATGTCCTTCTCCCTCCTACGGGGCTGCTGCTGTGCCCCTTGAGCAGTAATCTTCTCAACTGTAGTACGAACCAGCTGGTGTGCCTCGTCGATCCTCTGCAGAAATCTGCAGTCTGCCTCTGTTGTTGCTGCTGGTGGGACTCAAGAATCCTCTGTACGAAGGAGAAGAGATGTGCATCATCTACCTGTAACGCCCCAGTCCCAAAATACGTAGGACTAGGAACGTAGACATGCCAGCTGTATTCATACGAAGTATACTCCAATATATGGAAGCCTCGTATAAATACATAAGCTGTAAAATGCAGTAGAACCATAACTAATCTCATCCACAAAATAAATGAGTAGAAGATCTCATATAATCAACTATAAAATTGTTATTTGGTACATGTAGTTGGGCGGAGACAAATCCACTACCAACTATGAAAAGAAAAATATATAAGAAAAGATATGAATTTGGCGAGCGAAGCGAAGACGATCCAAGTGCAATCATCCTCGAAAAATAGCAACGAACACGGCTAGAGCTAAATCACCTGCGAAAGACAATAGTACACACCTGGGGAGATAACCAGGTCCTCAGAGGGACGTAACAAGACACATAATAGCATGCATATAAACTGAATAAATATTGCTCAATAAATAAGTCAATCGAATTTATAACATGGTCCAATACGCACCTACTGAACGAGCGTACCATCCCTCCAACCAAACAAGGACAGGAGATGGTAAACTAATTCACGATAACGTACCTTCTCATGCTATGAATCCAATATGGTATCCGGACCCCAACAAGATTCAATACCTTCTCATCGAAGTAGTAAGTCACACCTATAACCAAACAAGGACAAGATGTGACGAACTAATCCGCGACAAGTTATTGTTCCAAGCCACGGTCAGATACAAGTACCCAAACCAAAAGTACTCATACCTAACGGATAGGATAGTCTACCGTTCTAAGTGAAATGTTGTTAAGAACAATCCTTCCTGCCCATGGGCCCTGGCTGAATAGGATCGGCGTAGTCCCACTTTGGGCACCAGAGGCCCCATCAAGAAGAGCATGACGTTCCACAGAATCGTCAGTGGCCGTCAGTAATCTTGGGTCATCAACCCCGTATCTCCAGCGGAGAGTCCGGGTCACAAGGGAAGTGCATCGAAGCCCATACGCTAAAGAATTGTCCTCCCCGCCCAATGCCTACTGTGTTGTATCCACAACACAAACCACCAAAACCGCTAAGTCAAACTAGCATGCAATCTCTATTAGCGGTTATTCCTATCGCACGGCTTGTACGTACTGGTGGCCAGCCAATCACGCACTTCCGTGTTATACATGCGACACACAACCTCGTGTTACAACGTGTCAAGGCCAATAAATGCAACACACAAGGTGGTCCCTTAAATCTAGGTTTAATTTGTAAGAAAAATAATACACAGCAGGAAATAAAAATGACAGTACGTTCTAACAGTTATGCCATGTATCACAGTTTATTTTGCATAAAGAAAATAATTAATGCATAAAATATGAGCTAAAATAAGTATACAGCGAATGGCAAGGTGTCTTGCCTGGTAGGACGCCTGGTGTATTACAATGATCAAGCTGGCATGAACCGCGACTTCGGTGCAACAACTATGTATGGTGACCTTGGGTGGTGGCATGGTCAGTTCCATTGGGTCCAGGACCGTCAAGTTGGCTAGGGTGGACATAAGATAGGTTTGAATTGGCGTGGAAATAGGAATAACGGGATCGGTCACGGACAAAAGGATAACTAAAGGAAATTTGATAAAGATTATATACAATTTTTAGAAACTATTTATAATAATTGAATACAATAATTATTAGTTAAAGTAATTTAGAAAATACGTTCGAAATCTAGTAGGCAAATCCTTAATTTATCAAAATACCCTTAGCTAACAAAATTGTTTGTAAAATACCCCCAAAATATTTTATATAGGTTCATACTTGAAAATCAAAATCGTTTCTAGGCAAAAATAAAACTCTATGTTGTAAAATATGATTTTAGGTAGAGAAACAATATTTTTACATATAAAATCTATTTATTGATAAATATAATTGAAAAAAACTAGTAACCCATATTTAGAGCAAACCTCTCAAATTTGAAATTTACATATATAGCTCTATCCTTTTAAATTTAATAATACATATTCTAAAAGTGATAACTTAAAAATAATCAAAATAATAATAATTAGACTAATCAGCCACAACCCTAATATTATTAACTAAATGTAGATAATAAAATAATAATAATAATAATATTCATAATAATGTCCACCTACTGCCTTAGTAGTACTAGCCATTAAACAAAAACATACTATTAGTTTATTTACTTACACAGTACATACATACAAATATTAATAATAATAACAATATGCTAATAATAATAATAATAATAAAGAAAATAACCCAGTTGATCAGTAAAATATCAACAAAAGGAAAGAAAGAAGAAAGAAAAAAAATTATAATAATAATATAAACTTCATTCGTTCTCTTCTCCCAACAGAGAGAGAGAGAAGCTAAAAAAAAATGAAAGAATGATACGAGGGAGAGAGCGAGAGCTCGGAGGCGTGGAGTCGCCGGTAGGCGGCGGTGGCTTAGGCGATGGCGGGGGAACGCGGTGGAGAGGACGGATGGGGGTTTCGGAGGAGATCGGGAGGCGTGGTGGAGCGGGTCCGGAGGTTAGGCGTACGCAGCGGAGATACGGTGGGCGGATGGAAGAGTACGGTGGTCTCGGCCGCAAGGGCGGCGCCGACGGTGGGTTTTATGGGAGGTACGAGGGTTTCATGGGCGTCGCGAGGGTTTCCAGTCAGTGGCGCGCGCTCTGTGTTGGCACAGCGGAGGGAGTGGGAGGCCAAGGCGCGGAGATGAGGTCGGCCGGCGTGCTGGGAAGCACGGCGACGTGTTCGACTCGCCGACGGGCGCGGCAAGGCGCTACGGGGAGTCGCGGTTCAGATCGGAGGTGAGTACGGTGGTGCGATTTTCTTCCTGAATTCCTTTTCTTTTTTTTCTTTTTTTTCTTTTTTTTGGGGTTTTGGCTGCTGGGTGTTTGGAGGTGGCGTCAGGTTCCGGCAGTGGCCGTGGCCGCGGTGGCGGTCCTGGTGGTTGGGATGGTTGAACGGGACAGCGCTGGGTGGCTGTCGGGCACAAAATTGGGTGATGGAGTGGAGGATTTGGGGGAGATGGTGGCTGGCCGGGATCATTGGTCGGAGTGACGGGTGGCTACGGTGGTGGCGATGGTTGTCGGTGTGGAAGTGGATTTTGTTGGTGGTGTTGGGAACGGTGACGGCGGTCGGGGAGTTCGGCCGGGGATCTGTGGTGGTGGTGACAAAGATGTCGGGTTGGTCGACGTTGGGTTTTGGTCGATGGTGGCGGCTTGGTGGTTTTGGTGGTCTGGAAGGAGGCAGCCAGGGAGTTGCTAGGTCGGGATGGGTGGAGTTGATCGGTTGCTGTGGTGTTGACGGCGATGGAGACGGAGAGAAGAAGGGAGACGGCGTCGATGAGGCGAGGGCGATGATTGGGTTAGGTTAGGGATTAGATTAGGAATTTATTGGCGTCGGGATGTGTCCGACACGAGGAAATTGTATATGTAAAAGATTGGAATAAGAATCTGGACACAGACACGGTGCACACTTTGCGGTAGAAATATTTGTGGAGAATTTTTGGCTTTGTGGAAAAATAATGGAGGAGTACCTGCCTATTTATAGGATGTGGGAATTCCCATTAAGATTTGGACTAGGAATAGATTTAAAACTCAAAATAGATAATTTCTAATTTAATTTAAAACAATCAAATCCAAATCCAATCTATATCCAAATCTAATTTCAAATTAAATATCTAATTTAAATCAAATTAAATTTCTAGTATAAAATCCATGAGATAAATCAATTTTAAATATTTAACTATTTAAATAAATCAAAAAAATTTTAAATCAAGTTTTAAATGTCCCAATAATTTAAAATATGTTTTTCCAAAATGCTATAATAATTAATTTCGAAAATACATTATTATTTATTTTAAAATAAGCTAATAAATAAATTAGGAAACATGTATGCATAATTATTTATACAAAATTATGCTTTCTAGTATACAATGAAATATAACTTATTACTAATAAATATTAGAAGAAGGGCTTAAGATAAGCAACTCGAAAATTTGATAAAATGGCAAAATAATTATTATATATATTATCTTAAAACTAAAAAATAAAAATATTTTTCTAAAAATATGTACGCTCGCACATATTCGCACTCGTCGAGCAAAAATAAAATTTCGTGCGCGACGTAAAATACGATTACGTGACGTACAATACAAAATTTTAAATCGGTACCAAATTTAATAAATAAAAAAAATAGTAGAAATTTAGGGGTTTTACACTACCATCCCCGTAGGAGGAGGCTGCTGCAGTGGAAGGATCTCAGGAATCACAATGCTCGGCCTCCTGGCTGGTGGAGGTGCTCCTCCAAAAGCTGCAGAAACACCGACTCCTGAGGGCTGCACTGGTCCTGCGGCACCGGGAGCTGGCTGCTGCTGAGGTTGAGAGGTGCTAGACCCCTCTCCAGCGTCTCCTGGTCCAGCGCGATGCGATCTCGTCTCAACCATCATGGAGACACAGATCAAACAAGAAACAATTACTGAGAATGAGTCGAAATATCAAAGGAGGACAGTTTAAAATTCTAAGGAAGGCAATAAGCAGCAAAAGTAGATATACGAAATCTGATACGGAGATTTTCCTAGTGTGATTGAGTACCTTCAAAAAAAATACTAATTCCTACTGCAGGCTGCAGCGATATTCTAGTTCGAATACCACTACATTTCCAACCTAGACCTGCATGGGCCACCACTAAAAATGTGTTACGACCCGCACCCTAGAGTAAGGGCACGAGACGTAGGTACATCCAGCCTACGCCGCAGTGTCGGCGGTAGAACGCTGTCCTAGGTCAACATCTAAACAATATAAAGGTACATGTACAGTATATACTCACCGAATGGAGGTGACATAGCAGATACAGTCTCAATCATAGCTAAGGTAGAACAGGATAAAGATAGATAAATATCCAGAATGAAAACACAGAGATACAATCCAGAATTCTAAGTGTCTAAATAAGTACATATCCCAAATATCTCAAAATCCATATACAGTAATCCATGAAAAGTAAAGACATCCTAATCTAAGGGAGTGTCGTTACTGCTAGTGGATCCTGCTGCTGGTCCAAGTCACAGCACTCATCTAGTGTAGCAACGTAGTAGGTAGGACAGAACGCCTCAGCCTCGTCCTCTGTAATATTTCAACAGGTCCAGTCAGGACAGGAGCGAGCACAGTACATCTCAACAAATCATAGCAGGTCAGGATATATAATCATGCTAGAGAGTAAGATACAAGAAACTAAAAGAAATAACATGATAAAAAGGAAGACTATAAATAAATAGCTATAGTATATAGAGAACTATCAGTGACTAGTGATTTAGAGCACAAGACGGTTACGTAAACGGCACGATGTTGTACACGAGTAATCTACAAAGGTTGTACCCGAGTAATCGACTGGATTGATTACATAACCACTTCTACTCTCCCACCCCAATCAATACACAAGGATCTAGCCAAGATATGTTATTGCACACGAAGTATAGTCGCACACGAAGATCATGTGAGCACATGAGTATACACGATTTCACACGATTTGTACACGAAAAGCATGAACACAAGGAGTACACGATGCTCATGATAAAGTACACGAACACGAAATACCCGATGTATCCGCTAAGGGGATAACATCGCACGATAAGATCCATATAGTACTAATCCGTGTTTCCAACGTGTCAGCATCATGTAAAGTAATCTAAAGCAGGAAATATACTCCTAATGCAGGATATAAAATGATCAGAGAATGTACTCGCATGTATCATGAGTATCTGAAGAATATCTACTGTTCGAGGAGTGGTGTCTGTCTCTTATAGAACAGTACAAGTCACTATGAGTCTAAAATGATAATAAGATGCAAGTAAATGCATTTTACATGAATCTAGGTCAATCTAGACCAAAGTCAATTCTTGGTCAACTCTGGTCAACCCTAGAAGTCAAACTAGGTCAATCTAGTCAAACCTAAGTCAAACAAGTCTACACTAGACTAACTAGTCTATTCTAGGCCTAACAAGGCTATACAAGTCCAATCTAGACTCTATACTGGCATTCAAGCCACACCCATAGGCTAAGAGCCCTAGTCTAGGCTATTAGGCAATATCATGCCTAAAACCAACCATAACACACATATACATAACAATATATATATATCTAAAATATAATACAATCATTGATAAATTTATATAATCTAATATAGAAATACACATTAACATATACGCTACCTATATGTATACCACACATACACACACACACACACACACACACACACACACACACACACACACACACACACACACACACACACATATATGTATATAAAATGTATAGAGAATAGGAAAGTGCAATGTGCTCATGTATTCAAGTGTGTGTGTGTGTGTCATGAGAGTACAAGAGGGCATGTGTGTGTATGAGTGAGAGTGTCAAGAGAGTTATGTCAAGAGTGTCACATGAGGGTGTCAATGTGTGGTGTTAGTGACACACTTGTGTGTGTGTGAGAGATACATGATAGTGTAGGGATACATGACATTGTGTGTGCAAATAGGAATAGAAAAAACCAGTAAACAATGTGTATTAAGGCTTGAACCTGGAAATAGTGTATACATTTGTGTGATATCCTGAAATCAGTTAACACTAGAAAAACAGTGAAGTGTAATATGAAAATAGTGAGTAGTAAAAATAGTGTCCAAGAAAAAATACTGAAATGTTAAAGGAATACAGGGCATGACAGTAACCTGGAAATTAGAAGTGCATGGAAAATCAGTGGCTACCAACTCAGGTATTAAGAAATAAGTCATTCAATTCAGTTTAAATAGGAAAGGAAACAATTCCCAGTTTCCTGCAAATTTCAAAATCCAACACAAGTCCAATTCCCATTCTCAACTCAAAAAGCCCATTTGAATTGTAAAGTTTAGCCAAACATGAACTACCAAACATGTGGAGTAATAATCAGTAAGAAACATCAATAAACTGGGATTTAAAAGTTTAGGAAATTCTGAAAAACCAAGTATCAGACATGGTATCAGTTAACATGCAATTAATCCAATTTCGAATCCAATTTTCACATCAATAACCTAAACTAACATGTAAACTAAATTATCATAGATCATTAGACATGTTTAGGATCTAAATAGCAATTAAAAAACATGAATTAAAACATTTAAAAAATGAATTAAAACATAGAACAAAAAAGTGCACTGTACACGCACAGTGCATGCCAAGCAGTGCCGTACACATGTTTTCAGTGCTCGTGCACTCGACACGACACGACACAAACCTCGTAATCGTGTCCCAGTATCGAGGGAGGACTAGGGCTAGGTCGGGGACACCCTGATACGTGTCCTCGATGCGCGTGTGGGTGATACGGCACACGTATCAATGTCAAAATCTACTAATACACACACAGTGTAATCCCCGTGCGCAGCTAATTACGTGTCCGACACCACACGAAAGACCCTGAAACTTGACACACGTGGTGTCAGTCAATGCCCCTTCTTGTGTGTCCAATATTTCGTGTCCAAGTGGTGTGTGCTGTGCACAGAAGACCCCGAGTAGCAGGGGAAGACACTGCTCGCGTGCGCATGCTGCACCCGCTTGTTCCCATGTCCGCCGTGACCCGACACGACACTAATATCACCTCAGGACACTGGAAACCCATAATCAACTCTAAACCCTAGAATCCTATTCAAAATCTTCTTAGAAATTAGGTCGAAATCCCCTTTGGGGCATTTCATCAAACAGTTGGTTTAATGGGCTGATACGTGTCCAATTAGGACACGAAATGGACACAAAAACCTACAGAAATCTAGGGTTAGCTAGGGGACATCTAGATCTAGGCTAATATGCAATAATAATAGCAATTTACAAGAGTTTTAATGGAATTACCTATAGGTGTCAATATCCCCAAAAAGCTCCGAAGATGGGTGTTCCTCTTGATGTCCAAACTTCACCAAATTGTTCACACTCTGAAATTTCTCAACACAACAGCAAGTAGAAGGAATTTAGAACCTATTGCAATTGGTTTCGATGGAAAAGGAATTAAATTGGATTTTCTAGGAATTATTGAAGTTGGAGATTTACCTCTTCTTTAAACTTGTAAATATTTCTAAGGAGGCTATCCCTAACTTTGAGGAGGCATTAAATAGATGGGGGACACTAGGTGGCCGACCAAGTGGGGATTGGGCTAGGGTTAGGGTTCTACTAGTGGTCTATGGGCCTCTATGGGCCTAAGTCATAAGTCATGACTTGTGAAACCACAAGCCATTCTCTAGCCAAATAAATTCCTATTCTCTCCAAATAATTTCTAATAAATAGGATATCACTAACTTAGGTCAAGCTAGGGTTACACACTCTAACCAAGTTGTCATGACCTAGGTTAGCTTCTAGGATAGTCTCCAAAGTCAACACTAGTCAAAGTCTAGAATAGTCACTAATATAAATTATACTAAAAATTACTGAAAATTCTAATAATTATAATTAATACTAAATAATTCCAAATAATTCCCAAAATTTTAAAAATGACAAAAATACCCTCAAGCTAGAAATGTGGTAGTGACATTCCTTCTTCTCGATACACACGCTGGAGGATTGATCTCCACCGAAGCATGTTCTGATATTCTAGTGGACGCAGCCTCTCAGAAGTATATCATTAACTCAACACTTTGAAGATGCTATAGTCTTCAAGCAAGATGGTTGTAGGGTCCTCCTTCCCTTCTTTTATTCCAGAAGGTGGCGTCTTCACTCCAGAGGCGCAACTATCTACCTGCACCAATCTCAGAGGCACAAAGGTGTCATACCCTTTCCTTCGTAGCCAACGCCTTCACTATCAGAGGCGCATCTACTTACCTGCGTCCACATAAGGCGTAGGATGGTGATATGCTCACACCATCTCCATTCCAATGGCACAGTCATTTGCTCCAGAACAGAAGCTTAAGTCACTTCTCTACAAGAGACTTGAGAACTCCCATCGCAACCAATGCAAGTCAACCTGTCGCTCGAAAAGCACAATAACCTCGCCAACCTGAAGCACAATCCTACTTGTCTTCTACAGCACAGTGACTCTGGTAGCCCCAAACACAGCTTCGTAAGTTGTTCTATATGCACAGAAGTTTCGTCGTCATTCGAAGCTAAGCCCACTCGTCGTCCGAAAGCATAGAGGTTCCGTTATCTCCAGAAGCACGGTCTACTCATCGCCACAAAAGCACAGCAGCATTTAGTCCTCACCAGAGGCGTAGGAAGCATGGGGTCCACCCCAATTGGTTTATTTAAACTGCCGCTTGCAGAAAAGATTGGGATTAAATCATGATTGATATCATATCAGATTGATTTAAATCTTAAACGAGGATCAATTAGACCCCAAATCTAAGATGAAATCCTAAGATTTACTCGGCTGTATCCGAGCAAGCAAATCGGCATGCACCATGTGTCACCTCCTTCGGTATGTTTATAACCACCAGAGATCTCGTTTGAGGGGAATCTCGATGTCCGCCATGTGTCAGTGCCACAGAAGCCAGCACCGTGCAATGACGGCAGATTCTTTCATATCTCAGGAACCCTAATGTACATCGCATATGTGCTCATTTCTCTATAAATAGAAGGAGTTCTTCTTCCACTAAAGCATCAAAATTGACAAAGGGAACATCGACAATCGATAATATTCAAAGGAGCAGCGATCTCCATCTACGAAGAGTCGACCACCCCATCCACCAATCAACCAATGAACCAACCAACCATCTTCAAAGATCTTCTCATCCAGACAGCCTCTTGATTGGTGACCCTAGAGTCCTATCAAAGGTGCCAGAGAGCCATAGCAAGGTTGATTCGTTGCCAGATCGTCAACGGAGTAAAGGAGCCGCGGTAGTGCTCGATCTCCACCGTCACACTTTCCCAGAAACGTCTTCTCCCTGTACTTAGAATATCCTGTTTAGGACTTCCTTCTTTGTACACAGATATCTTATACGTTTAATAAAGCAAAAAGTTCGTTTAACCTTTTGTTACATCGAACAAAATGGCAACTCTGCTGGGGTCTATCTTCTCCTCCAACGAGAAGGCGGTGACGCAATCTGATGACAACTTGCTAGGAGTTTTTTAAGGCATCTGGTCCTTTGCTTCGACCAGCAGACTTTTGAAGATCTTCTCTCTGATGAAAAGTCAAAGACTTCGAAGTGGTTCGTACAACCGAAGAAGACTCGACGTGTCTGGAGGCCTAAGGCAGCTGCAGCCAGCAGCACGACGACAAAAATTGCATCTCAGGACCCCCTCAACGTCAAAGCCACAGAGAAGATCCCGGCTGCTACAACCTTATCCCCTCGCCCGATTCCCGTCCCGAAAAAGCATGGCAAAGAAGGTGGTGGTTCCATGGTTAATCTGGTGAAGGAACGACGCTGAAGGAATCTTGCACCAGTCAAACCCCTCACAATGGGAGTATTGCAGGCAAGGAGATCTGTCTTCGACATAATCGCTTTCCCTTCAGGTAAACCTTTGACGGACTCTGAATACTACTTACCCACTGGGGTTAGTAGGAAGAGATCCTAGATGGCTCGTGCTTCGTACAACAAGCATGTGGCACCAACAGCAGACCAGAGGCCCGTGTTGATAGTAACACGTGTAGCCGATGGAAAGCTATACAAGACTGGCTCTCGTGCTCCGATGCCTCTACCAGTCGAATCTCCCTTCCACTGGGGTACTCCTGTTCGTAAGCCAAGACAGGGGGTACATCCTACAGAGAAGGACCCACGCGTGCGGCGTTCCCGCAGGAGCGTCAAGAGGCTTCCTCGCTAGACCCGCTCTGACCGTGCTTACATGCAGCTTCCCTGCATGTACAATGGGAGTGCTACGACAGAAGAGCCAACCCTCTTCCAAGCGAAAGAAGAATCTGTGGTATAAGACGTGCCTAAATCAAGGCACTCTTATACCCATATTACCATCAACTTCTATTGTCAGCAGACGGCTGCGCCATCACCAAGCAGGCGCTCGGTCTTCCTGAGACTCTACTCCATGCCGACTCTATGACAGAGGCCTAATAGGGGGTCGATGAGACATAAAAAAGACGAGCCCCGTATCGCCACATGCTATGCGGCGCTGGCTTCTAGAGCTTTCAAAGAGCCTTTCCAGAATCCTCCAATATCGGTAGCTAAACCGAAGAGGGAGTCAGAGAACAACAAAGCTAAGGTACCCGATGCAGGTGTGTTCCAAGGCACTCGTTCCAAATCTGCATTGGGTGCCTTATCAATCTGACGACAACAAAGCTAAAGTACCCGATGTAGGTGTGTCATTGGAAGTCAGAGAATAGCCAGCCTCCTACCATGCACAACAATCTTGTGTTCCAATCTGACGAGGCACAATATGACACAGATGTCTCCATTGGCGCAGCCAGTTACCATACCGGGGGTAGCAACTATACTGACTCCAGAGAAGATTACAATCTACGGTATATCCTCAGGGCAGCGAGACTCAGGCGTCTGAGCAAGAAAGTAAAGGATCCATGGCTCCCTCGAGTCACCCTCACACTCGGTCTGTCTTCATGGCCGACGGCAATGAGGAAGACAACAACGAAGCTCTCATGCGTATCGAATTCCTCAAGACGAAGTTGGATACGCTGACGGACACTATGAAGACCCTGTCTTCGGTTATAATTGACCTTAAGAGTAGTGTGGCCCCTGCTTCCTCTACACATGCGTGTGATCTGCCAACCAATAACGAATCCAGCAGGTTGTCTACTACCAATCAGGCAGGACCATCCTCGTCTACTCCATCGGCTACACACTCTGAAATGCCGGTCGAGATACAACAAGCCATCAAGGAGCTGTATGCTCGTCAAGATGCCAAGGAGAAGCAAGCAATGCTTCGAAAGATGGGGATCCGACAGCCGTACCCTGCCGAGTGGGACAACGTCGTCCATCCTCCCAAATACAATCCGCAGATGCTTACACCTTATGAAGGAAAGGGGTCTCCTCGATAATACTTGAGGTACTTTGCCTCAATAATGGGGCACCTGCCAAAGGAAGATGCCCTCTTGTCCAACATATTCATAGGAGCCCTGCAGGGGGTAGACTCTGAGTGGTTCTGCGGTCACCTGGACGACTGCATCTCGTCCTTTGAAGACCTGAAGGCTCGGTTCATGGACCGATTCTACGAATGAGGCATAGATATGACCATGTCGACCCTCATAAAAAAATTTCAAAGGAAAAAAGATCCTGTCCTCGCATACATCGAGCGCTTCCGCCAGGCAGCCCTCAGATTACCACCCGGTATGCCCGAGCCCATGCTTATGGACTCATGCCGCAAGAACATGCTACCCGCTATAAAATTATGGCACAGTGCTCCATGTACGAAGTGGACGCCTTTCATTACAGAAGCGGGTGTCGCACAAAGGAAAGCCAAGGACGCGTAACTCCTGGGGCTACTTTCCTGCACCCGAAGACAAGGGGAGACGCTCGTACAGTAACAACCCTAAAGACGAAAAAGGCAAGCAAGCCATTACCGTCAACATCTCCAAAGGTTCTGCAAGTATGAACCCTAAGTCTGCGAAAGCACAGAGGCCGAAGGAGACTTACTCCTTCAATGACGAGGATACGCTGGAGCGCTTCGAGATACTTACGAAAAGTGGCAAACTGTCTATCCCGCCACCCAGGCATCCTGATAAAGTAGAAAAGGTAGACATCCCAAGTGCTACCATTATCACCAGTATGTCCATCACTCAACACAAGACTGTTATGTGTTGAAGGGGCAAATTTAGTGCCTCATTAACACCAACGTCATATCATTAGATTACGAAGAGAAGACCATCACAGCCAACATGGTTACTCTCTAGTTTGGGAGTTTTCTAGCCACATAGGCACAAGATGGCGTCATCCCTATTCCAAAGATGACGATGGAAGTAGTCAACCTTCCGCCAGTACGGGACAACGCTCAAGGGCTCATCTCATTCTCCATGCCTCGAGGCGAAGTCATATGGATACATCCTGACTTGGTTCTCAACATGATGACATATACGACCCTTTCTGCCAAAGGAAAGAAAAGCAAGGCATACCGCATGGTCTCGACGTCGACCAACGATGCATTGGTGACCACCCGTTCGATGCAGAGGCAAGAGGAGAGCCAGGATCCAGACCAGGAGGAGTCTCCACCAAATACTTCCTATGTCCCAAATATATCAGGAGCAGGTCCACCTCAGATCTCTGAGGCACCAGAGGCGGGTCCATCTCGGGCCCCTATAGTGGACAAACAGAAATAAAAGGAGGTTCGCTTCGACAAACCCCATAGAAAGGATACATCAATCGGGCCTATCAAGCCCTAAAACTTCGATATTTTAGCCCAGCTGGCTAATACTCCGGCTAGATTATTACTTTTCGAGCTCCTTCGCCTCTCTAAAGAGACCCTAGATGCGCTCATTGAAGCTTTACAAAATGCCGAGTCCTTCCTCACCCACGTTCAGCCACCGAAAGTGGATTCCGCAGCTTGCCCGCATTATCACAACATGGTCGAAGTGATTCCCAATATCACTTTTATCCAACAAGACATGTTGCTAAAGAATAACCAGCACAACCGCCCCCTGTACTATACGGGGTATGTCGGTGCCATTAAGGTCGACCGCATCCACATCGACCCAGGTTCCTCTTTAAGCATTATCCCAAAAGCCTGCTTCAAACTTTAGGGGTTCCAATACACCGGTTGACAGCCTCTAATACAATAATTAGTGGTTTCAACACGGAAAAGAGCGAGCCCTTGGGCAAAATTTGTCTAAAATGTAAGATCGACGACCTTCATACTGAAATGACTTGCTATGTCATTGATACAGACATAAATTACAACATGCTGCTGGGGCGACCCTGGACCATGACTACATGATTGTCCTTTCCACCCTACATTAGTTTATGAAATATGTGGCCAGCGACAGGACTATCAAAATAGAGTTCGCTGATATCGACCCGTTCTGAGGACTTAAAGCCTACTGTACAGTTGCTGATTTGTATAAGTCAGTCCCCTGGGATGACGACAACAATGATGCTGACGAAGAGACAGAGACAGCTTCAGAAAGTGCAACGGTGGTCGAAGAACCTTTAAAGGTTCGACTGAAAGGGAGGCCTTCAAAGGTGTCAGCGTCTCTTGTTGTTAAGCTTCGTGGCAAAACTTCACCTTCGCCTCCAGTGATGATGAAAGATGGTCAGGAGCCTATACGAATGAAGTTACCCCGGAGGTCCCCAAGGCTTACCATGAAGGCGCAGGAGCATCCGACCACCATTTCCTTGATGGTCAAGCTGAAAGGAAGGCATCCTCCGTCTCCTTCGGAGGCAGCTCTTGCCCTCACTGACGAAGAGCTAGAAGATTACGTCTACACCGATACAGAGGCCCACGCTTTCGACGACGTAATCCTTCGGGACAAGATATCTCACTTCATCAATAGAAAGTTGTCATCAAACTACTCTGGCGCGTGCAAGAACACCAAGTATTTCTTGGACAATTCTCTGCGTAAACTATAGATGCAAGTGACAACTGCCAACCATGTGAGCTGGGTTGTCCCTGCTCGAGGTGCCTACTTGGTACTTCCAGCCCGGAAAAAAGAAGAGGAACCCATCATATTCGGTTGATTGGAGCATCCGTAGTGAATAACTCATGAAGACCCAGATCTCGACAGCGGCAAAATACAGTTATGCCACTACACGGCGCAGGCCAAAAACCTTATCCATAAAATTGGCTATGACCTGAATAGAAATAAGAGGGTCAATTATGACAAAGGTCGACGTCTTCCCATACAGATTTATACCCCAAAAGGAAAAACTGAAAACTACTACCAGCGTACTCATCTAGGCCTGGGGTATGTTACACCTACGACCACCTTTAAAGATTCAGAAAAAGAAGTCATGAGGCACTCACACTATTCTAACTCCTCAACTTGGGACTCCGATACCAGCATGGGTCAAGTCCTTAAGAAGATGTTGTTTGCTAACATGATCACCAATCAGTTAACCGTCGAGGACAATCAGCGGAGGTGGTTACAAGAGCTAGAAGCATTGGATGAAAAGCACTTGCTCGTGCATCAAAAGATTGAGCTTTACCAAGCTCACATCTCTGGGCCTTCAACAAAAAGGTCCGCGAAAGATCCTACCAGGTGGGCGACCTCGTCTTGGCAGTACGGAGACTGATGGTGATGACCCACAAGACGGCTGGGAATTTTGATCCCAAGTGGGATGGACCGTTCGTCATAGAAACGGTATAATTCAACGGTGCTTATCGACTAGCTAAGCCTAATGGGGACTCGCTAATAATGTCCATCAATGGCAAGTTTCTAAAGAAGTATTATGTCTGAAGACAGAACCAGCATAGGCACCCACATCCCTAGAAAAGGGTGCCAATGAGTTCTAGTAAGGGGATCTCTTGCTCTCCCTCCTATATATATTCTCTCAAGTAGATGAAGCACTTCACGTCTATATTACCTCTGGATTGCTCTCCTATGCCTAGAAGACGTGACTACCATGTCCATATTACCTCTGAGTAGTCGTTCTTCTCGTATCAGTTCTATGATTATTCCGACAGTTTAGAAAATAGTTCATGTCCATATTACCTCTGGATTGTTGTTCTATACCCCGACCAAGATCAAGCCTACCACGTCCATATTACCTCTGGTCAGGTAAATCCATTATGAAGATTACTTCTTTATTCTGGAGGCAAAAACAAAGGAAACAAGAAGGCTTCTGTATATAGAAGCATGTGGCTACAAAGACCTATTACAGACTCTTCGTAGTTACATACACAGAAGCAAAAAAGCTGAAATTGTGGTACAAGCTCTCAATAGTGCGGGCGAGGCAGTGACAGAGCCAATCGCATCCTGGTCAAAAGGAAGCCACCGCCCGAAGCTGCTACTGGCCCGAGCCGGATGTGAAGACCAGCACAGGACTCCCCTATCTTTTCAGCTGGCCGGCGAGAGCAACCACAGCAGCAGGCCTTGCTATTATTCGGTCAGAATGGCAAGCAATCCTAACCCAGGAAGTAGATTTCCGAGACGCCATTGATTCCCACGACACCTAGAAAGTGGGATATCTCGAGATCTAGTGGTAGTTCTACTACAGTTTTGTTGGATAAAAAGATTCGCTACCGACGGCCGTCTCAAGCAAACTCCAGGGTCGTCAGAAGCTGAACATCGGGCAAGCAAGGCCATTGTTAAAGCAGCTGAGTCTTCTTTTGAAAGAGGATAGTCTTTATGTAGGTTGTTCGTGTAGTCCAAGCACGAGCCAGACATCAATCAGAAGGAAGCTTTCAAGTTAAGCTAAAGCTCCACTCCATGACATATAGCAGTACTGCGAGTGACTAAAGGAACGTGACTCTGAACCTCCTATGCTAAAGAGATTTGCGATCCCGGCAAAGACGTAAGAGGCTCCAATATCAAGAAGCCATCAGGCGCCCATGATCTGAAATAATGACTCAGGACCACTAATGTTAAGAGCTATACATGACACCAACCATCACCCAGCTCGTACAGTCCTGACGCGTGTTCATGCTTTTGTTCAAAGTATCCCGAGCTTGACTCAAGTTTGGGACACTTTGAAGAGGGTCTTGTAGAAGCATGAAAAATCTCAAATGAAGACGTCCATTTGCCAAAGCGTAGAGGAAGCACAAGACTGATGCTCAGTGCTAAAAAGATAAAATAGAAGATATGGAGAGAAGTCCCTTAATTATCATGTCTACCAAAGTCTAGTACAGACACATCAAGACCACACATAAGGGACTAATTCTATTCTTCTACAAAGGATCTAGTACAGATTCGATAGAAGCCTAGAAGGATCTACAAGGGATGTAATCTTTCTTGAAGCACAACCTTCCTTCTTCTCGATACACACGCTGGAGGATTGACCTCTACCGAAGCATATTCTGATATTCTAGTGGGCGCAGCCTCTCAGAAGTATATCAGTAACTCAATACTTTGAAGAATCCAGAGTCTTCAAGCCAGAGGCGTAGCCACCTTCCTGTGCCAACCTCAGAAACAAGATGGTGGTAGGGCCCTTCTTTCCTTCTTTTTTTTCCAGAAGCCGGTGTCTTCATTCCATAGATGCAGCTATCTGCTGGCGCCAATCTTAGACGCGCAAGGGTGTCATACCCTTTCCTTCGTAGCCAACGCCTTCACTATCAGAGGCGCAGCTAATTACCTGCATTCGTATGAGGCGTAGGATGGTGATATGCTCACACCATCTCCATTCCTATTGTACAGTCATCTGCTCTGGATCAGAAGCTTAAGTCACTTCTCTACAAGAGACTTGGAAACTCCCATCGCAACTAATGTAAGTCAACATGTCGCTCCAAAAGCACAGTAATCTCGCCAACTTGAAGCACATGCCTACATGTCGCCTACAGCACAGTGACTCTGGTAGCCCAAAACATAGCTTCGTAAGTTGCTCTATACACACAGAAGTCTCATCGTCATTCGAAACCAAGTCCACTCATCGTCTAAAAGCACAGATGTTCCATCATCTCAAAAAGCACGGTCTATTCGTCGCCATAAAAGCACAACAGCACTTAGTCCTCACCAAAGGCACATAAAGCATGGGTCCACCCCAATTGGTTTGTCAAAACCGCCTCTTACAGAGAAGATTAGGATTAAATCAAGATTGATATCATATCAGATTGATTTAAATCTTAGATGAGGATAAATTCGACTCCAAATCTAAGATAAAATCCCAAGATTTACTCGCTGTATCCGAGTAAGCAAATCGGCACGTGCCATATGTCACCTCCTTCGATTATGTTTATAGCCACCAGAGATCTCGTTTGAGGGGAATCTCGATGTCCGCCACGCATCAGCACCGCAGAAGCCCGTACCGTACAACGACGGCAAATTCTTTCATATCTCAGGAACCCTAATACACGTTGCATATGTGCTCGGTTCTCTATAAATAAAAGGTGTTCTTCTTCTACCAAAAGGGAAAGAAAAAATAAAGAAAAAAGAAAGAGGGAACATTGACAATCGATAATCTTCAAGGGAGCAACGATCTCTATCTACGAAGAGTCAACCACCCTCATCCACCTATCAACCAAACAACCAACCAACCAACCATCTTCAAGGGATCTTCTCATCTAGACAGCCTCTTGATCGGTGACCACAGAGTCCCATCAAAGACGCCAGAGAGTCATAGCAAGGTTTATTCATTGTCAGATCGTCAATAGAGTAAAGTAGCCGCTACAATACTCGATCTCCACCGTCACACTATTCCAGAAATCATTTTTTCCTCTACTTAGAATATCTTGTTTAGGACTTCCTTCTTTGTACACAGATACCTTATACGTTCAATAAAGCAAAAAGTTCGTTCGACCTTTTGTTATGTCGAACAGTATGAAGTGAAGGTCCTCCTCTACGGAGTGGTGTGATACGACGCTCCCGTGTCCATGACCCAGTCGCCGTCAAGACACATGCCACAAGGTTCTTGTTCATCAGTTGCTGCGATGATGATATCTTTCATTGCTGTGAGATCCTCCTGATCGTCATTGCCTTTGGCCTTCTCAGTTTTAAGCTTCATATAGTTCTTTTGATATGACCCCTTTTGCCACCATTGATAGTAACCCTCCTTGCGGTCCACAATCGTAAGATCGTGAGAACTTTCCTATGTCCTTGCATGTGGCTTGAGTCTTTTCTTCTATTAGAAAGCCACCAGAGTGGACTCCTATGATGATTCAACTTGCTTGCATTGGATCTCCTCATTCAACAAACTACTTTTGACTGTCTCCATCATAACAACGCCATCCGGTATGGAGTTGCTCACCGATACGACCAACATCTCCCAATTTTGGTAGAGAACTCAAAAGAAGTAGGGCCTGAAGCTCATCATCAATCATCATCTTTATCATAAATAACTGATTGATGATACCCTGAACTTCATTCAGATATTGTGCCACCGAGTGTAATGCCCCGTCCCGTTCAGTTCAACCAGAGGAATCGAAATGCAACGACATTTGGACTTAGCCATGCAACAGCTTGCTCAAAGTCCCGTTTGGTCGGGGCAACTCCTTGCTCAAGTGTGGCTTCGGAGAACTTGCCTCATCTTGGCATTCACATTAATAATTAGATGTTTTCAATCGTACTGAGTGGGTATGCTAATAAAAAAGACGAAACCACATAGCTGAAGGGAATAATCCCAGTTGAGTCGGATTGAGTTAAAATATGGAAAGTTCTCATAGTTGGCTTAGAAATGTTGTACCACGTGTTTTCAAATTGACACTCGGTCCTTCGTCCCGTGGCTTGGAAGAAGGGAAAGTTGGTTTATGTTTCCACAAGGCTGTCATAGGTGTTGTACGATATGAATGCTTGGTAAAGCATGCATTGTTCCACCGAGAAATGCTTGGTATAGCATAATTTTCCTACTAGTCTCAAGGCAACTTTCTATGATGCAAGACTTGGCATAGACTTTGCTCGTCCTACGAGTTCAGTTGTATCGTACAGTTTAAGGCAGGAGTTAAGGCACCCAAAGCGCGTGATTGTTCAAGTCGAACACGTGCACGATCCTACGGTATCAAGTCCCATCGTATAGAGTATGACACAGTTTATGGGATATTTCAAAGGAATACGATTTGTTCAATTTGAGCATGAGGGCAATCAAGTAGTCGTCCCCGAGTTTGAGTCAAAGTGATACTGTAATATAGAAAGTTTTCGGGACCGATAGTCGTCGAGGCAATCTTCAAAATGTGGAGCTGGATTGAGATGTAAAGATGAGATGAAAAATGGTCATACAATATACGTAAGATTGAGTAGAGTCTTGCATGGTCATAGAAAACTTGTACACAAGGTTTTGTTCCTCGAACGATTGTCGGGGCACCGGGGTCGATTCATACCTAGGGGAACAAGTTTGCCGTGTCTGACGTACTAGCATGGGGCATTGCGGAGCGGTTCAGGTGACTGAATGATAACGCCAAAATTCTTGGTGATTCGAAACTTTCAGTAGGGCTGTCTACCTTGTACTGAATGATCGTCGTCTAACCCATCAACGTCCAATATGGCTTGACATTATCAGTGACCCTTCATATAGATGAGTTGGTGTGTTGAACGGCTATCCGCATAGCAGAGACACGTGCTTCGGTACGGGTTGTGGCACCATTTATCGAATTAGTGACAAAAGTTTATGAGTATAGTTAGTGTCGATTCTTTGTTGAAACAAAGAAAGACCGTAAGGCAAGCATGAATGGGTTATACTGTGTTGCGAGACACGGCCTCGATGTTGAAGCATGAAAAGAGTATGGCACGACCATGTTACTGTGTCTCAAAGTATAAGTCAAAAGGCAAGCACGAGTCAATACGTTGATGTTGTTGACACGAGAATGGTATAGATACACAAGGATATATAAGTTATTGGCACAAGGCACGGTGATGGTCTTGAGACACAAAATAGGGCAGGAGTCTATGTCCTGAAATTGATCCTAAGGCAAGAATAGAAAGGCAATCAAAAGAGTAGTTGCACTAATTAAATGAACGTGTTAGTTTTGTATGGGTGGGAGAGAACCTCACACCACCAGTATGGTTGTGTATTGACCACCCAACAGTTTTTATGTGCAGATTATAGGTACTTGCTCGTCGGGACGGAGCTCGCTTGGACGCACTGAGGCATAGAGTTCCTTGGTGTTTCGACGCATGCAGTCGCATTGAAGTGTTCACCAATACGAGATATAATATATGAATATCGACTTCTGAAGCACTCGTAAATCGTAAGCCTTCGAACATGAGCGACTGTAATTAAGAGAAGTGAGAGCTGAGAGTTTGTAATCAGAGAAAAAGTGAGCTTGAGAGAATTATAATCTTGGCTCACGCCCTTGTAATCTTATATTCAATATCAATAAAAGTCATGATTTTGTTTGAATGCTTGTGTTTCCTTCATTATTCAATGCTTCTGCTTTGGGACTTCTGTGCAACGACCCTGTCACAAGATGCTAAAATCGGCCGTTATGGAACCCACCTTACACGAGCGCAACCTAGGCTAGTACAGCATCACACCTTAGTGAGGATGATCGTTTTTGCGGGACCAGGGCGTGACACCGAGGCACCCTTCGTATGCTTGGTGTTGACGAATTGGCGAATAAGAAATGACTTGTTGCCGGTCGTCATGCATCTTCTTCCATAATGTTTTTGTCGAACTCTCTATGGACATGTGGTGAAATATCGAGTCCTCCAGCCATTGGCGGATGAATCCAACGACCTTCCTATCTAATTATTTTCAGTCTTTGGCAGCTTTGTCCGATGGCTCGATGGTATCAGAGCGATGAATCCAACGGACCATTCAAGTCCTTGCACCAGAGTTGTTACTCCATCATTCGCTTCCAAATTGCCCAATTTTTTTCTGTGAGGGTGATCATACAAATATTCATCTTCTCTGTAGACATGGTTGCCAGAACCCTAAAAGCTATGATATCTGATGTTGTTATAAGACCAGAACGAACGAACCTCGCTCTGATACCAGATATTGGAAATCAAACACGCCCTCCTATGCTTCGATACCAAGTTTGAGACATTATCGCAATAAAAACTTAAGCCAACCCACCTGAAATAACCAATCCCTATCTAATGGACACCAAGCACAAATGAAGACAAGTATATAACGGTGACTATGTCACTTGGACAAATCTTAATCTCTATAACTCAGATAAAATTACAAGGTTGACAAAAACAATGTTAAATCCTTTGTCCTAATAGGTTCAACCCCCTCACAACACTCAAGAAGAAAAAATGATATTACAATTGAAATCGCTCACCAACCCATATCAATATTCCTAACCGAAGATGACGACTCATCGATTAGATTACTTCTTCCTTCTATCTTGTATGGCAAAGTCTTAAGAGCAAAGAGCAGACTTTCTCTTAGATCCCGTGTAGATGAGCAACTCGAATGTAAACTTTGTGCTATGTTTTGTGCCTCCACCCTCACCCCATATACATAGGATGAAAAAAATTATATTTAGATCATAATAGGATTTCCTAAATAGAAATAAAATTAGAATCCTATTATACCTAAAGTAATCTATAAATATCATATTTTAGATCATAATAGGAATTCCTAAATATGAGCCATAAAATAAGAATCATATTAAATCTAAAATAGCACAACACCAATTATGGATATCCAAATCCAGACTGGTCTCTAACATAATTCAGGTCACTTAATGTAAAATCCTAAGACAAGGACATCTCGAAACCTACAGCATGTCTCATTCATAAGTCAATTAATTTGACCTTGATAAGAAACTAAGAGTGCAATATGTAATTGATGGGAAACTATAATTTCCACACCTTTAAGGTATTAACTTTAGAGCCGATGATCAATTTGTCAAAAACAGTACTTCATGTCTCCATCAAGTTTTAAGAATCCACATAAAACTGAACAACAGAAAACTACTTAAACTGTCAAAATGCGTTGTCCTATAGAGGGTCCGAAACCAAAATTGCAAACCTTGGTCTCCATTAGCGCGAATTCCATCAAATCAACAATATACTTTAATGCATCCGAAGGTTGTGGTGTAAGTACCATATTTCTAGAATAGGGATATTTTTGTCTTTTCCTATTTTGTACCAATTTTAAAAATATATATTTCATATTAATTGTAATGATTGTATTTTTATTTTATTTTTTCCATGATTGGTATTGTTGGATAGAATTAAATATAGGTTGTAGTTAGTTGCTAATTTTAGTGAACCTAGATGGACCCAACTAGGCTTGTCATGACACCATTAGTGAACTCATTAGTTAGTCTTGGTGCACCCATTAATTAGTGTGCAAAGAGTAAGAAAAACCCTTCTTCTAGTTAGTAAAACATTTCTTAATTAAACCCCTCCCTAAAATAAACCTTCATGACTCACTGTAAGGTTTTATTACACATTTTACATTGCATTTAGGGTTGGGAAACATGGCTTCTCATATACCCTATAAAACCTCTCCTTGAGTTCATTTATTAGCCTCCACAAACCCTAGTTTGCCTCCCCTCCATTTTCTCTCCATTTGAGAAGAAGACCCAAACTCCACCATTCCCAAATTGGTTTCCAACCCTTTCAAATTGTCATCTCAAGGAGACTAGAGCTTGGACTAGCAAGGAGAGAGCATTGGAAGGAGTGAAGCTTGAAGGAGGTGTCCACTCTTGAAGGTTGTGTCCATTTGTGTCCACTAGTGCCATTGCATTGGAAATCCATCTCCCAATAGATAAAATCAAAATTTAACCCTTGTAATTGATTCTAATTAGTGTCATTAGCCATTTAGAAACCACCCATGCATTAGGGCTACCCATGGGGAGAAGCTTGGGCTTCATTGGACCATTCAGAGGCTTTTATATAGGATTTTTGTACCATTTTTGGAAAAATTCGAGAATGGTACACCAAGTATTTTTTATTAGGTTAAGTGGACCTAATTAGGTTTGTTAGAGTGTTATGAGGCTAGCTACGTGTCCACAATTAGATACGGTAGGACAGTGGCGGATCCACATGGGAACCACTAGGGGATGGGGCCCCAGTGAATTTTTACTATATTATTGTATTCCAATTTTTTCCTGACGGTGTTGTTTCTGAACTCCTTTATAATTGTGTCCCTAGTGAATTATAATTCTGGATCCGCTAGTGTGGTAGGAGACGGGGTCAATTTTTTTAGGGCTCCTACACATATGGTGCACATGCTCTATTCCATGTGACACTAGCTTAGAAATGCCCTAATTATGTTCTATTATATATTTTAGACTTGCCTATGAAATTTGGTAGAATTCGGACAAGGTTTGATAGAGTATATTAGACGTATCATAAACTTGTGCACAAGTGTTCGACCCGTGTTCCCAAAGGGATTTTCATGTCATTTTTGAGTTGAGATTTTGCGTACGTGTCCTAAATAGGATGCTTGTTGTGGTGTCATGATATTTCATGAAACGTACGGTTAGATTCAAGAATACATGCATATGGCTGTATGTATGTGTAGTTTTTTTTTATATACATATTGGGGGGGGGGGGGGGTATGTATATATATATATATATATATATATATATATATATATATATATATATAAAGAAAATATATATATATATTTTTTATATATAAAGAAGTTTTCTCCTCCTGAGCTCCCTCCTTAAGCGCGCATGGCCAGATAACACCCCCCCGCCAGTCTCCGTCGCCTGGGTAGAGCAGCACCGGCGTCCCGTCGGCCGCTGCTCCCTACCTCCTCCTGCGCCACTCGTGCAGACGCCCTCCTCCAGCGGGTCAGCCCGAGCGCGCGTCCGTAGCTCTGGTGGGATTAGTCTTCGCCGGGGTGGCTTCCATGCTACGGTGGACGCCCTCGGAGATCGCCCCCGTCCCGGCCGACTATTCATCCCCCGGCCGACGACTAGATGAGTTCGTTGGCCGAGAGCCTGCCTCGTCGCCGCCAGGCACCGCATCCCCACTCTGGTGGCCTCCTCCGGCGGCGGCCCCCCGCGGCGAACCCCTCTCAGGCGCTCCATTGGGCCGAGTGGCCGTCGCACGAGCCGCAATGGGCTCTGTTGTTTCACGCCCGTTACTTTCGAACTCAAATACGAACCCCCTCCTGCTGTCCTCAGTGGACGGGAACGGAGTCGGCTGCTATGCTTGTCACGACCCGCACCCTAGAGTAAGGGCACGAGAAGTGGGTACGTCCAGCCTATGCCGCAGTGTCGGCGGTAGAACGCTGTCCTAGGTCAATCATCTAACAATATAAAGTACCTGTACAGTTTATACTCTCCGAATGGAGGTGACAAACAGAAAACAATCTCAATCACATCTAGGCTGAAGAATGAAAGATAGATAGATAGACAGTAACTCAAAGAGAACAGTAGAATAGATGAAATAAGTCCAAGTGTCTAGGATAACATAACATCAGAATGTCAACTTATAATACAATAAGTCTAAGAGTCTATATATCTCCACATCTCAAAATACAACTCAGATGTGAGAAAAAAAGATAATACAGAAAAGACTGTCTAGCTAACTAGCCTAGACTACAGGGGCAACATCCTCAGCTGCAGGTGGATCCTGCTGAGGGTCCACAACATAAGTATCATCTAGTCCTGCTCCATAATAGGTAGACACCAGGGCCTCATCCTCAACCTCTGTAATATTTTCAACAGGTCCAGTCAGGACAGGAACGAGCACAATACATCTCACGCAGTGCATAGTATGATAGGAAATATAAAGCATGCAATAGAGTAAAATACAGGAAACGCTGAAAGAAAATACATGTAGCAAAAGAGATAACTGTAATAAAATATCTACTATAATAGAGAACTAGCAGTGTCTAGTGAGTCAGAGTAAAATATAGACATGTGAAATGGCATAGGAGATTCATGGCTACAGCTAAGAGTGATTCATGACTAGCTACTGAGGTAATATCCACATGACTATTTCCACTCCCCCATCCCCAATCAATACACAAGGATCCGTTCAAGTTATGTTAAGATTCATGATAAGCCCATAAATAGGAGATTCATGAGAGGCTCTGTGAATCATGAGAGTACATGAGTCACAAGCGATTCGTGTATCTATGAAAGCATAGAGATACATGATGATTCGTGAAACGCACAAACATGTTGTATCTGATGCTCCCGAGGGGGATAACATCTCATGAAAAGATCCATATAGTACCAATCCGTGATACAATCGTGTCAGCATCAAGTAAAGTAATCTAGAGCAAGAATATAAATCCTGGCAAATATGAAACGGTCAGAGAATGTACTCGCTTGATAACTGAATGTGTGAAGAAGATATACTGTCTGAGGAAAGGTGTATGGCTCCTAATCAGAGCAATACAAGTCACAATGTATCCATAATGGTAAAAATAAAGTGTACAATGCATACTACATGATCCTAGGTCAATCTGGTCAAAAGTCAACTCTTGGTCAACTCTAATAGTCAAACTAGGTCACAGGAAGTCATACTAGGTCAATTAGAGTCAAACAAGGTCAAATAAGTCAAGGTTAGTTAAATCTAGATTAAAGTCAACTCTTGGTCAACATTCTAATCAACTAGTCAAATACTAGTCAACATGATCAGTCTGGGTCAAGTCTAGGTCAAACTTAGACCAACTAAGGTATTGGTCAAACAAAGACTACTCAGTAAGGTAATTAGGTCAACAAAGACTAGTCAATGAGGTAATTGGGTCAAACATGGTCAGACTAGATAAACTAGTCAAAGTTAGGTAAATCCTAGTCAATTCTAGGTTAACTAGGTCAAATTTGACCTAAGGTTGACTTTGTCAACCCTTAGTCAACAAGGGTCAACTAGTAGTGTTTTTGGTCATTAGGTCAAATTGAGTTAGCCTCTAATGCCATAGGCTTGTAACCTAGGCCATAGGCTTGATAAACTATAGGTTTCCTCATAACCTATATTTAGAAATCATACATATATATATCTATATATATATAGATATACACTATCTATCTACTACCCAAGTATCAATATGTATGTATACCCTATATATTACAATCACACTCACTTATATATACATAATGTCATAATGTGATCTAATACCAATATATATATATATATATATATATATATATCATATATATATATATAAAACTTTTATATATATACATATATATAGAGGGAGAAGTGAGAGAGAGACATAGAGTGAGAGAGTGAGAATGAGAGAGAGACAGGAAGAGGGGACAGAGCACAGGACAGTGAGAGAGGGGGCTGGGTTCCAGTTCCTAGAACCACAAATTGGCACCCCAACACACACACACAGTCCACATATACATACATATGTATACATGTACACTACTACACACACACACTACCATTTAACCCCAAATCTCACCCACACTTACACATACAAATATACTACATATATACATACTGAAATACACTAATACAAAGTATAAATTATATCAATTTTAGGTTTGAAATTCATTTTACAAAAACTGGAAAAAATATCCCAAAACAGGAAACTGGACTGTTTTCCTCGAAACTAGGTAATTCAAATTACCCACACTAAACCAAGCTATAGCTCGATTCCCTAGGTTGGTAATTGATGCCCCATACATATACGTGTCGTGTGTGTCAGTGGCAGTCCACCACGACACGACACGGCGTGTCCAAATACGTAAAAACTCACTCGGGTAAGCACTGATACACGAACACAGTGCACAGCGTCATGCACGTGTTCACGTGTCTCGTGGACACACCACGAGATACGACACGACTCGTGGTCACACACACGTGTAGCCCACACATAGGCTACACGATGGACACTATGACACGTGTCTACGACACTCGTGGACACAAAATGAACTCCGTATCAGTCGTGAAAACACGACTGATACACGCGTGTTTCGACAGCGTCGTGCACGTTGTCACACGCCTCGTGCTCGCGACACAGGACATGTCGCACCACGTGCTCGTGTCCTCATGTACGCCACATGAAGGGCTACACGATGGTGTCATTACGAGGCACCCAAGTGTCGTGTCCACGCGATACAACACGCTCGAAGTTGCCCTCGCGCGCGTGTGCGTTGACAGCCCGTGTCCAGTGCGAGTGAGATTTCTCACTCGACACGACACGAAGCGACACCAAATTTTGGGGGCATGTTCGCAGACATTGCCCCCGTGTCCATGCCAAAAATCTCGTGTCCTAGTGCACTGTGCAGTGAGCACGAGGAGCGTGGTAGCAGGGCACGCACGCGAGTCTCGTGCAGTGGGTTCGTGTCCGTTTTGGACATGGACACGACTCAAAAATGTGTCCAAACAGTTAGGGTTGTGACCTAGGTGTCTAGGGCTAACAGAAAATGTAATTTGTTTTACATTTTAACAAAATCCATTTCTCAGTGGCATTTCATCAAACACAGTTTAAAAGCCTAGGATACGTGTCCGATACGGACACCAATTCAATCCTATTTTTTACCAAACTTGACCTACAGTCCTACTACCTAGATGCATGCAAATATGAAGAGAAAATACAAATTTAACAAAGTTTATGGGCATTTACCTATTTGGGCAAATCTAATGAAAATTAAAGAAGAGGGGGGTGTGTATCCTTCAACTTTGTGATGCCAAAAGCTTCCAAATCCTCAATAGCAGGCCCTAACTAGTACCCTCTAGTGTAGGGGAGTCCAATACAAGAAACTAGAGGTGATTTGGATCAAAATTGCTCAAGTTGTGTAGGTTTGAAGAAATTAGAATTTTCTAGGAATTAAATTCATGTAAATTATTCATAAATTAATACAAAGGGGTTATATAGAAGTGTGGGCTGCCAAGGGGGGTGCCCTTGGCCGGCCATGGCATGGGGGGGGTGTCCTTGGCTTTCCTTCATAGAGAAGTCAAGGACTTTGGTGTAAAGGTTGGGATATTTTGAATGGTTTAAGGAAAATATCCAATAAAGCAATATCAAGATATTTATCCTCCTTTAACCAATGCAAATATCTATCCCCTTAGCATTCTAGGTTAGTAACTAATCTCTAGGTCAGGCTAAACTTGGTTAGGGGCTCTCATGACACTTAACAATAATTAAACAATAATAAAAACACATGGATCTAAATAATTCCAAATAATTTCTAGAAAATTACCAAAATACCCTTTAGGCTAAAAATCACTAATTTGGTGTTCTAAGCCTATGGCTAAGCTCTCATGGTCATGGCAACTTCTACGTTAGAGAAAACTAGGGTTTACACTAAGTTATACTAACCAAAATCACAAAGTCATAAGTCATGACTTAGCATGACTTTAGAAATGGTTTAACTTAACTAAAATTACCAGAAAATCATACCATGACTAAATACCACTTAATAAATAATAAAAATAATAAATTTTCAAAAATCCCCAATTTCAGAAAACAGGGTGTTACAATGCACCCTCCTCCTTGCCGCGGAGTTACCATGCGCCCACCGTTCGGTGGGGCGGATATGCTCCCACTCGTGCTCAGTCAAGGGTTGGCTACGTGCCCCATCTTAGTGCAGCCGAACATGCGCCTAGCTACCAATGCAGCCATGTGCCCCCGCGCGCAGGCTCATATGAGCCCACCTCCGCCCCGCCAGCTCCGCCTAGCGCGACCCATGCACCCTCCCTCGCGGTCGAGTTCGGTCTATGCGCTCCCCTCGAAGTAGGCGGCCGGCCTCCTCCTACCCCCAGGGGCTATGCGCACCACCTAGTCGACCGCGGGCTCTGCGCCCCCCCTCCGCAGCTGGGGGCCCGTCATCGTCCATCCTGCTCCCTCAAGGCCATGCGTCCCCTTGCTTCTCCCCTGGCGTATGCTCCACTAGGGGCTATGCACCTAGTCCCGTCGAGAGTGGGCTATACGCCCTCTCCACAGCAGGTGGCCTGACATCCCTCCCGCTCCCTAGGGACTATGCGCCCACTTGCCCCTCCCTTGGCGCAGGCGCCACCTTCTCTTGGGTCCACCCCTGGACACCTTCGAATCCGCGACCGTCGAGCATGCGCCCCTCGGCCCACCCCCGGCCCCCGACCCTGCTAGGGTAGTCACCAGCCAGCTAATCATCATTGAGTCACCCCCATCGACTGGCACTACAGTTACTCCCTCTCCTTCCCCCTCCCCCATGTTATATGGGCAACATCCCATCCCTCCTCTTGGTAGTGCTACTAACCCCCCACCGTCCCCTCTTACGCAGAGATCCTACAGCCGGACCGCAAGACGCAGCTTCCTATCCAGACAGAGGACATCGCTCTGTCGAACATCGACATCCTAAGGCCCTCTAACGGCAGAACCATTCGTGTTCTTTTTTTTGCAGCTGAGATCTCTACACTATCTACCAGCTTTGCGAAGACGTTCGTGTTGAAGTTCCCCTCTGGGTGCCCTAAAATCATCGACGCTCTAGAAGTCATCGCTGGCCGGGGAATCATTTTCGCTTACAAAGCCGCCCCGCTAGACCCCAAACACTTACTCGTCTACCTCTCCTCCGACTCCGACTGCTCCTTAGTGTGGGCTAAAGGCACCACCAACATCGGCTCCAACAGCGTCAAAATCGCTAAATGGTCTCTAGGATTTAACCCCAAGGTCGAATCGATGATCATCACTATGTGGATCACCCTCCCAAACCAACCCCTTGTATGCTTCGCCCCGTTCGCTCTCAAGAGAATCGCCAGCTCCTTCGGGACTCTCGTGGCCATCGCCGAAAAGACCCGTAACCTCTCCAAAGGAAACTATGCGAAGATTTACTTTGAGCTTGACCTCACATCTGAACTGCCCACTCACATTCAAATCGATCTCAGAGATCAGACTCATTTCCTGACGCTAGTATTCGACAACAACATCATTTTCTACAAGCACTGCCAGACCCGAGGCCACCTCACAAAGCACTGCTTCAAGGCTCACTCGGAGCTTAAGAAGAAAGCCTCCCCTAAGTTGCGAACTACTAAAGCGACCCACCCCACTCCTTCAGCCCCTGTTCTCCCCCTACCCAACTCCCACTCCCACTTCGAAGACAGCGATGGCTCCTCCAGCCCCCGCTCACTTCCTCCGTCGGCTAAAACCATCCTCTGAGCGCATCCTCGGCCATCATCCTCTATAACAGTTTTGATATTCTAACCTCTTCACCTATAGACATCGTTCAAGCAGGCGCTTATCCTGGCAAGCCCCCTCCCGTCGATGGAAATCAGGTCGCCGACGAACAACCGAATCACATTGTCTCAGCAGCAGAAAATCAGTTGGCGTTGATCCTCCTCCCCGCCCTAGCCGATCCTCTTCCCTCCCTCCGGAAGGGATTCCGTGAACGACCTGGTCCCCTCAACCATCGTTCCCGAAGACAGACTCCGTCAAGCCACGGAGGCCAGCTTCATGGACCCCAACAACCCTCTCTGCGCGCTGGCGAAAATCGAAATAGATGCTACCTCCCCTCTCTGAATGATCCTGGACTCCTAGACATCGGCCCTCTTGTAACGCCCCAGAACCAGAATACTGGAGAGCGTGGACATACATAGCCAGCTACGTATATTAAAGTACAACCCACCTCGCTATACGGTCACGACTGTCTAGATACGTGAGGGTTTCACTACAAGCCATTAGTCTCTTAAAGTCATGAACAAGCCTATTGTCTCAATCTCAAACAAGTAATAATAGTACAAGATGTCAGAGCATCAAATATACAATAGTAAGGTGTCCCATACATTACATATTTGGATGATCATGAAGCTAGTCGTATAAAATGTCATGACTAGCAAGAGTTTCAGTCATACATGATCAACCCTAGGATTTATCAATCATGTTACAGCCCGTAGGTAGACAGTAAGTAAAGTGCAATACGAGCTAACACGTGCTCGTCGGCTAAATGCCTCAAAAGAATATTTTTACAATAAAGTGGGAGAACAAAAGGGAAACCCACTCGTTGCCTTGGTTACGCCTGGTGGTCACCATCTGGCTGGAAAGTAGGGAGATCCTCTGGAGCTACTCCGGTATCTGGCCATACAAAACTAGCTGGGTCAGACCCCAGAAAGAGCAAGTGCCACAAAGGAGGCTTCACTTATGAACTAAAATCAGCAATTAGCATAAAACATAATAACATATAATAAAGGACTGGAGATATGGAAAAATCATGATGATATACGATAAGATAACCATGGAACTATTCAGATAACCAAATTACTACCCTTAAACCAAACAAGGATCGGGGTTGTAACCATTCGTCTGAACGGAACTTGGTTTCCCACCATTTATCGATAAAGTAAAGCACAAGCAATCAGGTCATGTTACAATCTTATACAGGATTAGGACAAGACTATACTGGGTTAGACTCCATCCAATCAATCACGGCCAAGCAATAAGTACGGCTTGATACTTTAACTAACTAGGGTTATCACAGGCCTAGTTACTAGCAAGATGCAATGAGATAACTCCAACAGCCACAAGCCATGCAGACCATCTAGGTTATCCAGGTCGAGTATCTTGTTCATGAAGGGTGCAACACATGATAGTGTGCTGGAGATGTGCCCTACTCGTCGGCAAGCTACAAATCCACTAGCTCGCCCAGATAATGGGATTGTCTGTAGCTGGAAAATATTTTCATGACTACTGGATTATTCTAGTTATTAGCCTTAGTCAATTTCAGTAGGTACCCCTGACCGTGGTACTCAGGGGTCCCTCTCCTAGTCATGATGCAAGACAATACTAGTTTATTTGTACAAACACAATCGTCCACGGTGTCCAGGCCATTCATTCTTGTCATGTCATGCTAGCCGTCACAACAGCTTATTGAGATATATCATGTCAGGTTTACTTATCATGTCAAGAGTGCGTCACGACGGACCACCATCAAGAATTATCATGTCAAGTTATTTTTCAGGAGTGCACCACTACGGGTCACTGTCGTGTCATGGAACATATTTAGAATTAACATGGTACAAACATTCTATTAAAGGACCCAAGTTACTCAGACAGTCATGAGACAAAAGCATAAATGTAACAGCTCAACATGGTAAAAGGAATGCACGGCTATGGAAAGAGCCATGCGGCTAAGCAGGACGGGCTCATGCGGCTCGGGAGGGGGGAGCAGGCTCATGCAGCCGGAGGAAAAGGGGCACATGAAAGGGGCCAGGGGTTAAGGATTCATGCGGCTCAGAGAGAACGGGTACATGCGGCCAGGGAGATCGGGCTCATACGACCAAGGAAAAAACGAGTATATACGGCAGGGAAAAAACCTCATGCGGCTGAGGAGAGATGGGCTCATGCAGCTCTGGGAACCAAAGCCATGCGGCTCAGGCCGACCGACGCCATACGGCTCGGCTGGATGAGTTATGCGGCATGGATGGGGATCTCATGCGGCAGGGCCGAATGTGGGTCATGCGGCCAAGGGAAAAACGAGCATATGCGGCAGTGAAGAAAATGAGTTCATCCGGCCAGTAAAGAAAATGGGCTTATGCGGCTCGGTGCTGCCAAGAGCTATGCGGCTCGGAAAGGGAACAAGCTCATGCGGCTAACAGATTAGGGTAGCTATGCGGCTATGGGAGTGGGGTCTTATGCTGCTGAGAGGGGATCGGGCTCATGCGGCTCAGAGATAACGGGTACATCCGGCCCTGGGAAAATACGTATATGCGGTATGGGCCATGCGACAATGTTGCCAAAGCCATGCGGCCATGAAGAAAACTTGTCGCATAAAAAGGCCATGCGGCAATGTACTGTTCTTCTTCTCCAATATTTTCGAGAAGAAGAACCATAAAGATCCACGGCTTTCAAGCTCCACTAAACCTTCATTTAGGGTCCGAATCCAGACTTCCATAGGTCAAAATGGGGCAGAAAGAAATTCTCTACAACATGGAACCATCAAAACTTGAAAATAACAGGGTTATATAGATCAAAACCCAAGAAATCCAGAATTGTAACATGTTTAGATCTACATGAAATGAGCCATGGAAATTAAAAATGCTAAGTACTAAAGTATCATAGAATCTCGTGAGGAAGCAAATGGAACAATAAAACTTGAGTTCCTCCATGAAGCAAGTTGTACTTTCCTAAGCCTCTCTGGTAGGTGGAGAGAGTTTAATGGAGGAAGAAGAAGTGATAAAGAAGTAAATAAGGAGAGAGAGAGGGGTTGGCGGCTAATAAAAAAAAGAGGGGTGGTAGCTGGGGTTGGTCCACATGCAAAAAAAATGAACCAAGCAATGAAATGCTAAAATAAACCATGCAATGAGACAGGCAACATGAGTCAACATACGTACACGTATACCAAAATTCGTAATACGAACCACAGGCGTTACAACTCTACCCACCTTGAAAGAATTCCATCCTCGAAATTTAATTAAGAGGCCAGAGAGGCAAGGACAAGCTATATTAATAACAAGCAAGTTATAACTAGACAATCAATCAAGCAATCATTCATGCAAGCAAGGAAGCTGAGGGTATAAGGCATAAGAAGGACATTATACCTTACAAGTCAAACAGGTCGGGATATCACGATCGGATATCATCCTCACGCTTCCATGTTGACTCATCCAAAGAGTGATGACCCCAAGCAATACGGACTAAGCTAATAGTCTTGTTCTTGAGTATCTTCTCTCTTCGATCCAGTATAGATACGGGCCTCTCCTCATACGAAAGGTTGGTACCAACAACTAATTCCGAATGATCAAGGACATGACTCGGATCCGGGATATACCGTCGCAATTGGGATACATGGAAGACATTGTAACGCTCCAGTCCTAAAATACGTAGGACTAGAAACGTAGACTTGCCAGCTGTATTTATACGAAGTACACTCTAATATATGGAATCCTCGTATGAGTACATAAGCTGTAAAATGCATTAGAACCATAACTAATCTCATCTACACAAAATAAATGAATAGAAGATCCCATATAATCAACTATGAAATTGTTATTTGGTACATGTAGTTGGGCGGAGACAAATCTACTACCAACGATGAAAAGAAATACAATACAAAAGAAAGAGTTTGGTGAGCGTTGCGAAGACGATCAAAGTACAATCATCCTCGTAGAGAAGTAATGATCACGGATAGAGCTAGAACACCTGTAAAAAACAATAGCACACACCTGGAGAGATAACCAGGTCCTCGGAGGGACGTAACAAGACACATAATATCATGCCATATAAACTGAATAAATATTGCTCAAATAAATAAGTCAATTGAATTATAACATGGTCCAATACACACCTATTGAACGAGCGTACCATCCCCTCAACCAAACAAGGACTAGAGATGGTAAACTAATTCACGGTGACGTACCTTTCCATACTATGAATCCAATATGGTATCCGGACCCCAACAAGGTTCAATACCTTCTCATCGAAGTAGTAAGTCACACCTACAACCAAACAAGGACAAGATGTGACGAACTAATCCATGACAAGTTATTGTTCCAAGCCAAGGTCAGATACAAGTACTCAAACCAAAAGTACTCGTGCCTAACGGACAAAGGCGTCTAACTATTCTAAGTGAAATGTAGTTAAGAACAATCCTTCCTACGTATGGGCCCTGGCTGAATAGGATCGGCATAGTCTCCCCTTGGGGCACCAGAGGCCCCATCAGTAAGAGCATGACGTTCCGCAGAATCGTCAGTGGCCATCAGTAATCATGGGTCATCAGCCCTGTATCTCCAGCGGAGAGTCTGGGTCACAAGGGAAAGTGCATCGAAGCCCGTACTCTAAGGAATTATCCTTCCCGTCCAATGCCTACTATGTTGTATCCACAACAATAACCTCTATAACCGCTAAGTCAAACTAGCATGCAACCTCTATTAGCGGTTATTCCTATCGTATAGCTTGTACGTACTGGTGGCCAGCCAATCACGCACTTCCGTGTTCTATATGCGACACAACTTCGTGGTATAACGTGTCAAGGCTATGAATGCAACACACAAAGGTGGTCCCTTAAATCTAGGTTTAATGTGTAAGGAAAATAATACATAGCAGAAAATATAAATGAACAGTAAGTTCTAACAGGTTAAGCCATGTATCACAGTTTATTTTGCATAAAGAAAATAATGAACAATACATGAAATATGAGCTAAATAATTAAACAGCAAATGGCAAGGTGTCTTGCCTGGTAGTACGCCCGATGTGCTGCGATAATCAATGTGGCACAAAATTCGACTTCGGTACAACAACTATGCAAGTGGTCCTCTGTTGGTGGCACGGACAGTTCCATTGGGTTCGGGACGGTCGAATTTGTTAGGGTCGATAGGAGAAGGACAGAATTGGTGAGAGAAGTAGGAATAATGGCTTGGTCATGGACAAGAGGATAATCAAATGAAATTTAAATGAATAACGTAATTACAATTTTAGAAAATTATTTATAATATTTTGAAAACTATTATTAGTAAGATAGGGTTGATAAATGTTTGAAAAATAGAGAAATAAATCGATTTAGGCTAAAAGCCAAAGTTTGTATAAATATGCTTATGGTAATAACTACACTTTATAAACAAAGTATTTTAAAAATATCTTATAGCTCATTTAGATCAAAACTATATTTAAAATAGAAAAGAATTATCTCAGACAAACACAACTCAACTCAGAAAAGTCACAGCAGAAAATAAGGAATAATTTCAAAGAAACACAACTAAATACAAAAAAAAACAATTTTTTTTTGAAACTCATATCTTTGCTGTTGTCTCTATTTTTAGAAGAAACTAAACTCAAGAAAGGAAAGGGAAGTAAAAAAGAAAAACAACTAAAAAAACAAAACCGAAAAAGAACAATAAAATTTCGAAAGGCAATGTTGTCCCTTCTTAATGACTTAGCAGTATCCTGTTCAATTAAAAAGAAAAAAAACTTAGCAGTATTAATGTTACAGAGTAACAGAGGAAAGAGAGGAGGATTGGGAACCGAGATCGAGAGAGAGGGGCGAACGGGAGAGAGGGTTTCGGGGGCTCGTCGGCGGATGTGGGGAAAGTCAGCGGCGGTAGGCGGTGGCTCGCGCGGGGGCTTCCGGTGGTCCGACGGAGGAGAAGTGAGGGGGCGCTTCACCGAGGTTGGAGATGGCGGCGAATCGACGGGGCGAGGGGGAGAGCCGGAGAGAGACGGCGGCGATCGGAGGGTTTCAAGAAGAGGGCGGCGGAGTAGCAGTTTTTCGGTGGGGTCATGGGCGAAGGAGAAGAGCCAGAAAAAAGGGGAGGGCTACGCCGGTGGCGCGCGAGCACGCGGCGGTGGGTGCGATCGCTCCGGCCTGAGGGGCTGCGCTCGAGGAGGCGGTGGGTTCAGTCGGAGGAGGTCGGGGACTCTGCGGTGGAGGAAAGAGGAAGGGGATGGGGGTTTCCGAGCGCGGGGCGGCTGGAGATGCACGCGGCAGAGCTGTGGTCGGCTCGGTCTACTAGGACGGTCTGGACGCGGCGGTTGTCGGCGTCGCCGGACGTGGACGGTCACGTAGAGGGCGCTGGGGTTGGCTCGGTCAAGGAGGCGGCAGTTCGAGGCTGCGGCCAAGGTGGTCGCCGACGAGGTGAGTTTGGGTGTACGATTTATTTCTTTTTTTTGGTGTTCTCGGAGATATGGCGGGGTGATGCTGGTGATGGTAGGGGTTTGGTCGTATGGTGGTGCTGACGACTGCAGTATGGTCGGGTGGTGGTTTGGTCGAGATAATGGTGGCTGTGAAAATGGTAGCGGGGACGGTGGTTCGATGGGATTCTGAAGAAGTCAGCTTGTGGCTTGGGTTGGTGGCCGAGAGATGGCAGCGACGAGATTTTCGGCTGTGGTTAGGTTAGGATTAGGGATAGCTGTAATTAGTGTCGTCGTGTCCGGGTGTCAGATAAGACAAGGGCATTGGGATTAGGGTTAGAGGATTTGTGTTGCTGTGTCGGAGTTGTCGACACAAAGAACTAAATAATGTATTTGTAAAAATGGAATAAGAGTTGGACGGGAAATACAGACACGATGCACGCACGTCATGGAGAATTATTTGTGGAGAAATTTTGTATGATAAAAATTTGGAGGAGTACCTGCCTTTTATAGGATATGGGAATTCCCAATTAGATAAGAATTAGGATTCCTTTAAACCCAATTTAGATCTTTCCTAATTTAATTTAAAATCAATCCAAATCCAAATACTAATCAAATTTAAATCTAATTAAATTTTTAGTTTAAAATCAATGTGATAAATCAAATTTCAAATGTTTCACTATTTAAATAAATCCATAAATTCAAATCAAGATTTAAATCGCCACAAAAATTTCGAAATATATTTTCCAAAATACCAATAATAATAATTTCAAAAATAACAAATATTTTAAATATCTTTTTGAATAATAAAATATTAATATTAATAAATCTCGAAAATTACATTTTTATTAAAAATAGACTAAAAAATAATTACGAAATATATGTATGCACAAATAATGCATACGTGATTATGCTGTTTCTAGTATACAATAAAATATTATTTATGATTAATAATGGTGAGAAATGAAAGGCTTTATAAATAAAAATAACAAACTTGAAAATTTTGGAACGATAACAAAATAATTATTATGTATATTATTTTGAAACTATAAAAATAGAAAAATAATATTTTTCAAAAATATGTACGCTCGTACATAATCGCACTCGTCGAGCAATTTCGAAAAATAAAATTTTCGTACGCGACGTACAATAATAAAATTTTAAATCAGTATCAAAATCGATAAAAATATAGCAGAAATTTTGTGGTTTTACAGACATCATGCACCTCACGCAACGATGGCAGAAGAGCGAGACGGTAGGACACATCTCTTACTCGCTCCAGAATATCAAACGGCCCTATATACCTAGGACTGAGCTTTCCCCGTACGCCGAAACGAATGACGCCACGGGTAGGCGAGATCCTAAGGAATACATGGTCGCCGACAGAAAATTCAAGGGAACACCGATATGAATCGGCCCAATGACGCTGGCGATCTTGTGCGATGCGAAGATGATCTCTGACTTGTCTGACCACCTCAATAGTCTGGGTTACCATCTCGGGACCAAGCATTTACCTCTCACCGATATCATCCCAAGCTAAAGGAGATCTGCACTTCCTACCATGTAGTGCCTCGAACGGTACCATATGTATGCTGGCTTGGAAACTGTTATTGTACGAGAACTCCACCAGGTGCAGGTGATCCTCCCACGAACCACCAAAGTCGAGGTTACAAGATCTCAATATATCTTCCAAGGTTCGTATGGTACGCTTTGACTGACCATTTGTCTGCGGATGATAAGCTGAGTTGAACTGTAGGTGAGTTCCCAAACTCTCTCGCAGGCTGCGCCAAAAGTGCAACGTAAATCTTGAAACTCTGTCCGAGGTGATACTGACTTGTACAACGTAAAATCTGATAATCTGCCTGAGGTACATCTCTGCTTGCTGAGCCATCGTCTGACCAACTTTGAATGGATGAAAGTGAGCCACTTTCGTGAGCCTATCTATAATAACCCAAATAACATCTCTCCCAGCTGGGGATCTAGGTAATCCAATCACGAAATCCATGGTGATATGCTCCCACTTCCATTCTGGAATCGGCAAGGGCTGAAGAAGTCCACCCGGTCTCTGATGCTCAGCTTTAACTTGTTGTAAACCAAACACCGAGAGACAAACCGGGCTATCTCCCTCTTCATGCCATTCCACCAAAAGTGCTGATGGATATCACGGTACATCTTCGTACCACCGGGATGAATGGAATACTGAGAACTGTGAGCTTTTGCCATGATCTTCTGTCTTATATATCCACTAGGTACACAAAGACGCCTCCCATGTCGAAGTGTACCATCCTCATGGATGAAGAACAAGTTGGCAACTCTAGAGGGGGGTGAATAGAGTTTATATAAACAATAATCAATTAAAAAATTAAACTCTCTTCACCAACTAAATAATCAGAGTAAAATAAATACAAAAATAAAGAGTAGAGAGCAAGCACAAACACAACAGATTTTTAACCTGGTTTCCCTCGTGGAGGACTAGTCCAGGCCTGAGAACTCTAGCTCAGGATTGAAATCCACTATTTGTGAAATAGGATTACAACCACGTGCCTTTTCACAGAAAAGCACGCCAAACTTCTTTCAATGATAGCTTTAGCGAAACTTAGACTTTTCCAAGTGGCTTACAACTTCTTGCACTTCAAACTTCTAGCTGGATCGTACCGAGCAACTTGGATAGTTGGAAAGTTTAAATGCTAAGTGGATGGGAAGGTAAGGCTCTTGAATATATAGGCTATGTAAGAGAAGAAGAAGAGAAGAGTGGATGGTTTCAAATGAGAGAAACCAAGGCCTATTTATAGGGTTCGGGGTAGGCAGAATTCGGCCAGAATTCGGTATAAATAAATCATATTTTTGGCCGTTGGACGACTAGCAGTGAGCAATACCTAAAAATTAGCATCCTGAATTTTAGGGGACCGAGTTCGGTCCGAACTCTGTGTGAGGCAGAGTTCGGCCCGAACTTTGTCTTCTATGGACATAATGTTCTTTTGTGGGCTTTGGATGAGTGGGTTGATTGGGATTTGGGCTAAGTGAACCTATAAAGCTATGGCTAGCCTAAAGTACTCAGTATGACCCAACGTACATCATTCTATACTCAAGAATAATAAAAATACAGACTTCCAGTATACACAAAATAGTAAAAACTCCAAGCAGATGTGATCTTGAACAAATGAGCTGAGTAGATTGATTTAGAGCCTGATGTGTCAAATTGGACTATAAAAAATATTGTTTTATCAATTGTCAAGATTAGGTTGACTGTGATCCGATTTGGGTTAACAATCTCTCCCATTTTGATAATTGACAAAACATGATATTTGTATGTCCAATATTCATACCTGGACACATTATGGCTCTCCCGTACTTGAACAATCGTACTCCCCCGTAAACTGATATTTTCTGTAAATACTTATCCAAATATACATATCCAAGGATAGACAATATAGTGCTAAAACATATAGCAATGGTCATAGTATCATGACAAATATCAATGGTTCTCCCCCTTTTGACAATCAGCAAAAATGGAGACAGAAATATAGAGATAAAACTACCAACCACATAATGAAAGAGAGCATGCATAAACTGATAAAAATAAACTGAGCCATAGAGTTCTAAAGACATAAAAACATAAGCAAACAGACCAAAACAAAGTGCCAAAATAAAACAGTCCTAATCATCAGTACAAATGGCCATATCCATCAAGGAGCATGAGAAGGCTCCGCATCATCAGAACCAGTACGACAGGGATCCACAAATGCTGAAGTCGGATCAAGATAGCGATGAACCCACGAATCGTCAATGCGATAAATGTCGTGAAATGGATCACGCATCATCGAAATCGGCATCGTCGGATGGGAGGCCATGGAGAACTGAATGTCTACACCGGCGACATGTGAATAGAAACGTGTGCGATCATAAGTCATGTTGCAATAAACATTTGTATGGCATTCACATATATTGGTTCACGAGTTGCAACAAGCTCATCAAGACATAAGTCACGAAAATTAGGAAGAAAATCGGAAAACACCATAAATTTAATGGGGTGTCCCGTAAAGACACGACGATGACGGAAGTCGGCGAACCATGCGGTGGACGCATCTAAGGACACAAAAAGACGGTCATCGTATGTGTCGGCATTGATGGGTGGAGATGGATTAAAAAGAGGATGCACCATGTGAGGAGGAGGTTGAGGAATAGGTCGTGGTGGAGGATTAGGTTGAGGGTTTGGGTTAGGATTAGTAGAGGATTCACCAATACTTCTCCTTGGCCTTTTACCCCTACCAAGCAACCTAGGACCCATGGAAATAAAATTGAGATGTGAAAATAAAGAGAGATATACCTTAAAAGAGACCTAAGATGGAGGAGAACAACTCCAAGAATGACTTCCTTGAGTGTGGAGAGCAAATTCCCAAGGATTGGAGCTTTCTAGGGTTAGGGTTTTAAAGAATATATAAGTGGAGATAGAGGAAGAAGACAATGGAGGAGAGAGAGAGACCAAGTTTCGAATTTATGGTCCCTTGGTCGGCTGGTCGGGTAAAATATGGGCCATCGGATGTAGAAAGGATTGACAGCTGAGAATGATTTGAGGTTCTAGAATGAGGACACCGAACTCGGACCGAACTCTGGGTGGGGCAGAGTTCGGCCCGAGTTCTGGTACCTTGGGCCAGAACTTCAATCAGAAAAAATTTGCAATAATATGAATAAATATCAAAGATATGAAAATAATAAGATTGAAAATTAAGATTTTAAAATGAGGTAGGCTATAAATAAAATTTAACCATATAATGACTAAGGAGTAATGACATAAATCAATATGATGAAGCTGCTATTGGGTAGCTGCAGGGGCCGGATCCCAGCTAGCGGTAGTCCGAAGACTAGTGCACCGTGTCGCTTAGGCTTTTAGGCCTTGTTGTCAGAAGGACTCTTTCGGCTTGTACCCATAGCAAAGTCAGCATAGAGAATCGTAATATAATCGATAATTACGTAGGTCAAGTTTAATGTATAACCGTTTCATCTAAAATTCCTAATTCCAGACAAAGAAAATTGAATCGCTCCTCGGATAATGGTTTTGTAAAGAAATCGGCCAACTAATGAACGATGTCAATAAATTCTAAATTAATAGTGCCATTCTGTTGGTGATCACGCAAAAAGTGGTGACGAATTTCAATGTGTTTCGTGCGTGAGTGACATATGAGGTTCTTTGTGAGATTTATAGCACTAGTATTGTCACAAAAAATTGGAATGTGCAAAAAAGATAAGTTATAGTCTTCAAGGGTTTGCTTCATCTACAGAATTAGTGCACAACAACTACCAGCTACGATATATTCAGCTTCTGTTGTGGATAGTGCGACAGAATTCTGCTTCTTGCTAAACCCAGAGACTAGAGCCTTTTCTAATAAATGACATGTGCCGCTTGTACTTTTACGATCGACCTTGCATCCAGCGGAATCAGCATCAGAGTACCCAATGAGGTCAAATGATATTGATTTGGGAAACCATAGGCCTACTGTAACCGTACCCTTAAGGTATCGAAAGATATGCTTAACAGCTGTCATATGTGATTCCTTAGGATTTGCTTGATATCTAGCACACAGGCAAACTATAAACATAATACCAGGGCAGCTAGCAGTTAAATAAAGTAGACTGCCTATCATACCTCGATACTTACGTTGATCAACAGGTTTGCCGCTTTCATCTGGTTCTAGTTTGGTCGTAGTAGCCATTGGGGTGCCGATTGGTTTAACGTTGTCAAGGTCAAATTTCTTCAGCATGTCCTTTCTATACTTTGACTGAGAGATAAAAGTTCCATTTGATGTTTGTTTGACTTGCATTCCAAGAAAGTAATTGAGCTCTCCCATCATGCTCATTTCAAACTCGGTCTGCATACACTTAGCAAAATCTTGACAGAGTGTTTCATCAGTAGAACCAAATATAATATCATCAACGTAAATTTGCACTAAGAGAATGGTGTTGTTGAAAGATTTTATAAAGAGTGTAGTGTCAACTTTCCCTTTTGAAAAACCTTTTTCAAGCAAGAAATTGCTTAACCTTTCATACCAAGCTCTAGGGGCTTGTTTGAGGCCATATAGCGCTTTCTTGAGTTTGAAAACATGGTCGAGAAATTTATGATTTTCAAAACCAGGGTGTTGTTTTAAAAAACTTCCTCTTTAGTAAATCCATTCAAAAAGGCACATTTCACATCCATTTGAAACAGTTTAAAGTTTTAAAAATTAGCAAATGCACAAAGCATCCGAATGGATTCAAGTCTTGCAACATGAGCATACGCCTCATCGTAGTCGATACCTTCCTCTTGGTTGTATCCTTGAGCTACTAGACGAGCTTTGTTGCGTGTCACTGAGCCATCTTCATTTACTTTGTTACGAAAAACCTATTTCATACCAATAATCGAGTGATTTGCTGGCCTAGGAACGAGTTCCCAAACTTGGCTCCTCTCGAATTGGTTGAGTTCTTCTTGTATGGCAGAAATTCAAAATTTATCATTAAAAGCTTCTAAAATGTTTTTCGGCTCAATTTGTGAATTGAAGGAAGTACTAGCAATGGAGTCTCTTAATGATGATCTAGTACTTACTCCGCATTAAACCTCACCTATAACCAAATTTTTTGGATGTGATGGCTTGAAAGAGAATTTTTTTGGCAAGCCCTCCATAGAATTGGTTTCAGTGGTGGTATTCATCGGAGCAGAAGTTGATGGCTCAACATCATCATCAAGAGTAGCTGCTGTACTGTTATCCTCATCGAAAGTCACATTTGTGGACTCTTCCACAATTAATGAGCGTTTATTGAACACTCTATATCCCTTACTCTTGGCCGCATAGCCAAGAAATATACCATCGTCAGCTTTGGCATCAAATTTGCCTAAGTTGTCTTTGGTGTTAAGGATAAATCATCGACAACCAAAAACTCAAAAATATGAAACATTTGGAGTTCTTCCAAACCAAAGCTCATAGGGTGTTTTCTTCGTAATAGGACGAATGAGCACCCTATTTAAAATATGGCACGCTGTACTGACAGCTTCAGCCCAAAAATATTTCGGAAGAGAGAATTTATTTAACATGACTCTAGCCATATCGCCAAGAGTCCTATTCTTCCGCTCCACAACACCATTTTGTTGAGGAGTTCTTGGACAAGAAAATTCATGATTAAAACCATTTAAATCACAAAACTTTCTAAAATCAGTATTTTTGAATTCGCCTCCATGATCACTTCGGATTCGAGTAATCATGTAGCCTTTTTCGTTTTGAACCTTTTTAGCAAATATTTTAAAAACAGAAATGGTATCACTTTTGTTTGTAAGAAAGAAAACCCAAGTAAATCTCGAAAAGTCGTCTACTATAACAAAAGCGTAGAGTTTTCCACCAAGACTGACTAGGACCAAATAAATCCATATGAAGTAATTGCAAGGGTCTAGTAGTAATTACAGAGTTTATGGAATGAAATAAGGATTTGGTTGCCTTCTTTAACTCACATTCGGTATATACCGTGTCCTTTTTGAATGTGATGTCGGGCAAGCCTCTAACTAGCTTCTTAGTCGATAGCCTGGATATAGTATCCATATTGGCATGACCAAGACGCTGGTGCCACAATAATCTTTCATCCTTGTGAGCATAGAGACATCTTCCAGCACTGTTAGCATCTCTAGATAGATAGAAAATGTAAATATTATCCTGTCTTATCCCTTCAAAAGCGATGTCTCCCGTTGACCTATCATAAATATAGCATTTATTTTGTCCAAAGTTAATATCATATCCATGATCAGCAAGATGACTTATGCTGAGCAGGTTATGCTTTAACTCGGTCACTAGGCAGACATCCTTTATTACAAGAGAAGGAGGATGACCAATAATACCATTACCTATAATATACCCTTTTAGGTTGTTGCCGAAGGATACATATCCTTCTCTCTTCATCGATAGTGATGCAAAAAGATTTGCGTCTTCCGTCATATGCCGCGAGCATCAACTATCGAGAATCCACTTACTCTTAGTTGAGGAGGGAAGGTCCACCTACATCAAGAGTAGATGTGACCTTTGGTACCCAATTTCTTGAGGGTCCTGAAAAGTTAGTTTTTGGCAACCATGTATATATATTCCTATCTACTAATCTCCTAACTCTACATTGTGGTGAGATGTGTCCATGTAATCCACAATAGGTACATATAGCATTCCTATTTATGTTAGGAGCATGTTGATGATTTCTATATGAAGTATGGTAAGAGTGACATGGAGTAGCATAATAAGAGTGGTGTGGAGAAGTATGATGATGACTATATGTAGCAGCAGGATAATAATTGTATCTGTATGTAGTATGGTGGTGATTTTGTTTATGTGCAACATGGTGATGGTTGTATCTATGTGTAGCATGGTGTTTATGTGTCATATTTGCATGATGAGAAAAATATCTACGTGTATGTGGTTTGTGTGCTTTATGGAAGTGGGTGTACATGTAAGCATGATTGCGTGCTGCAGGTAGATGTCGTGTTTGACTAGTTTGAGTAGTATTGTGCCTTGTGTGTGTCTCATGTGATTGGGTTTGAGGTTGAGCAACCTGTTTGCCCAATCTAGTCTCTAATTTCTTAGAGGCAGCTTGTAGTTCACTAATCTTACCATTCAAACCATAGATTTTAGTAATAGAGATCTTGTGTCTATTCTTTTCTTCAGCAAGCTCAGTGTTGAGTGCTGTGATCTCTTGTGTTTGTTTTTCAATACGTGCTTCGGCATCATGTAGGCATAATTTAAGCTTAGACACCTCATTTGTGACTTTCGTGGGTGAAGTGTCTCTAAAATTATCAAGCAATGAAGAGAGTCTTTGAATCTCGACTTCATAACTTTTGATATTCTCCTTGGCGTGTTTATATTTACCAATGACTTTCTTGTGGTCATCGAGTAAATCATTGAATGCATCGCCAAGTTCATCAAAAGTGATATCATCGAGAGTTTCGCTTGTTACCTTGTCGGATGTTGCCATTAGGCATACATTGGCTGTATCTTGAGGAGAGTCCTTTTCTTCCTCGGAGTCACTAGCTTCGCTTTCATGCCAAATGCTTGTGTTGGCATATTTCTTTGAGGAAGCCTTCTTGTATGGTTTCTCATATCGGTTGCTCTTCTTTGCGAATGGACAGTCGTTTTGGACGTTTCCAGTCTTCTTGCAGCCGTAGCAAGTTGGCTCTTCTTCGTCATCTTCTTGTGGTTCCTTCTTTCTTTGATTAAAGCGAAGGAATTTCTTGAAGTTGCGGACAAGGAGAGCTTGATCATCACCTTCCGAGTTGTCGTCATCCGTCTCTTCAGGATCAGCCCTTCGACAGTGAGCTTTAAAGGTAATCTCCTTTGCCTTAGGAGCAGGCTCTTCAAAGTCTTTGAGGTCAAGCTCATGAGTCATCAGCTTTCCCATCAAAGTCTCCATGGACATTGTAGTGAGATCATTTCCTTCTATGATGGTTGTCACCTTAGGGTTCCAAATCTTTGGTAGCCCCCGAAGTATCTTGCGGATCTTCTCGTGATTTGTATATTGTTTGCCGAGAGAAGACAAGGGGTTGATGATGTCGAGGAATCTTGTAATCATTTGTGTGATCGTCTCATTCGGCTTCATTTTGAAAGCCTCATATTCTTGAGTGAGACGACTTATTTTTGACTCCTTGACTTGGGTGGTTCCTTCATACGTCACTTCTAGAAGTCTCCATACTTCATGTTTGGTGGTGCATGTTGAGACCCTGTTAAACTCATTCCTGTCTATAGCACAAAATAAAGCATTAATAGCTCTCGCGTCTAGACTCGCCTGTTTCTTCTCCTCGTCAGAATATTTTTCATGGGGTTTTTCAACGAGATCACCATTGACAACTATCATGGCAGGCTTTTTGTAACCATCGGTGACAACGGTCCACAGGTCGAAGTCTAGCGACTTGAGATAAAAACTCATCCTTGTTTTCCAATAGGTGTAGTTAGTTCCATCAAATAAGGGAGGCCTATGAGTGGACTGCCCTTCACCGTGATTGGAAAGCATGGGTTGAGTGGTTGCCATGGATCAGCTCTTAGGATGTTAGTCCTTGACAAGAGAACAGAGCTCTGATACCAATTGAAGAACAAGTTGGCAACTCTAGAGGGGGTGAATAGAGTTTATATCAAAAATGATCAATTAAAAAATTAAACTCTCTTCACCAACTAAATAATCAGAGTAAAATAAAAGCAGAAATAAAGAGTAGAGAGCAAGCACAAACACAACACGATTTTTAACCAGGTTTCCCTCGTGGAGGACTAGTCTAAGCCTGAGAACTCTAGCTCAGGATTGAAATCCACTATTTGTGAAATAGGGTTACAACCACGTGACTTTTCACAGAACAGCACGCCAAACTTCTTTCAATGATCGTTTTGGAAAAACTTGGACTTTTCCAAGTGGCTTACAACTTCTTGCACATCAAACTTCTAGCTAGATCGTACCGAGCAACATAGACGGTTGGGAAGTTTGAATGCTAAGTGGATGTGAAGGTAAGGCTCTTGAATATATAGGCTGTGTAAGAGAAGAAGAAGAGAAGAGTGGATGGTTTCAAATGAGAGAAACCAAGGCCTATTTATAGGGTTCGGGGTAGGCAGAATTCTGCCAGAATTCGGTATAAATAATTCAAATTTTTTACCTTTGGACAACTAGCAGTGAGCAATACCTAAAAATCAGCATCCTGAATTTTAGGGGACCGAGTTCGGTCCGAACTCTGCGTGAGGCAGAGTTCGGCCCGAACTCTGTCTTCTATGGACAGAATGTTCTTTTGTGGGCTTTGGATGAATCGGTTGATTGGGATTTGGGCTAAGTGAACCTATAAAGCTATGGCTAGCCCAAAGTGCTCAGTATGACCCAACGTACATCATCAAATACTCAAGAATAATAAAAATACAGACTTCTAATATACACAAAATAGTAAAAACTCCAAGCAGCTGTGATCTTGAACCAATGAGCTGAGTAGATTGATTTCGAGCCTGATGTGTCAAATTGGACTATAACAAATATTGTTTTGTCAATTGTGAAGATTAGGTTGACTGTGATACGGTTTGGATCAACAATGGATACATAACTCTGGTCTTCGTCCTGCCTCACACTCTGCTCTGAGTCGCTGAAGCTTGGAATCTGTCGATTGAGCCATCCGGATCCTCTCAACTATAGTGGACTGAACTTGCATACTGGCCATCAATGCCACATTGGTAGGAAGGACAACTTCTATATCCATCTTATGAAGATCTGCTAATAACTCTGGTTGCGCTGTGAGGAAATAAACTTTGGCTCTCCTGCTCAATGCATCTGCAACAACGTTGGCCTTCCCAGGATGATATTGTAAATTGACATCATAATCCATAAGTAGCTCTAGCCACCCCCTTTGACGCATGTTAAGATCCTTCTGGATAAATACATACTTCAGGCTCTTGTGGTTGGTGAAAATCTCTACCCTATCTCCATACAAGTAGTGTCTCCAAAGCTTAAGTGCAAACACTACTGCTGCCAACTCCAAGTCATGGGTTGGGTAATTCCTCTCATGATTACGAAGTTGGCGTGACGCATAAGCTTTTACCTTCCCATGCTGCATCAAAATACATCATAAACCTCTGCCTGAAGCATCACAATATACTAAAAATTCTCCAGTCTCATCTGGAAGCGTAAGAATGGGAGCCGTCATCAAGCCTCGCTTCAACTTCTCAAAAGATTCCTGACATTCTGCTATCCAAGCAAACTGCACATCCTTGCGAGTCAACTGGATCAATGTCGCTAAAATCCGAGCAAAGTCTGAAACAAATCGCCGGTAATACCCGACCAAGCCAAGAAAACTACGAACTTCTGCAACTGTGCTGGGTACTGGCCATGTCTCAATGGCCACGATCTTCTGGGGATCCACTTCTACTCCTCCTCTGGTGATGATATGACCCAAGTATCAAATGTGATCGAGCCAGGACTTGCATTTACTGAACTTGGTGTACAACTTGTGCTTCCTGAGAATTTGAAAGATAACTCTAAGATGCTGCTCATGCTCCGCCTCACTCTTGCTGTAGACCAGGATGTCGTCTATGAACATAATTACGAACTGATCCAAGTAAGGCATGAAGATACGATTCATGAGGTCTATGAATACAGTTGTCACATTTGTTGCTCCAAATGGCATAACAAGGAACTCCTAATGCCCATATCTAGATCTAAAAGCTGTCTTCAGGATGTCATGCTCTCTAACTCTGATCAGATGGTATCCTGATCGTAAGTCAATCATCAAGAATACTGCTGTCCCTTTGAGTTGATCAAACAAGTCATCTATCCTCGGGAGAGGGTATCTGTTCTTGATTGTCACTGAGTTTAAGGTACGATAATCTACACATAACCTGGACATACCATCTTTCTTTTTCACAAGAAGCATCGGGGCTCCCCAAGGCGATCCACTTGCACGAATGAATCCCTTAGTCCTAAGATCTTCAATCATCTTGTACAATATCTCTAACTCTGACGGCGCCATCCTCTAGACTCTCTCCGACACTGGGGCTATTCCTGGGATCAAGTCGATAGTAAACTCGATCTCTCGCTTTTGCGGCATTCCTGGAAGCTCTCCTAGGAAAACATCTGGAAACTCCTCGACTATCCGGGGTAACTGCACTACTGCTACTGCCATCCGCAATACTGTAGGAGAAGGTTCAACTTTGCCTCGGGAGAAGGAAAACTCTGGCTCGCCTGGAATGCTAAAAACAACCCTGCCAACATGGCAGTCTATCCTAGCATACTGATTCCTTAACCAATCCATCCCTAAGACCACATCATAATCGGCCATCGAGAACTCTATCAATCTAGCAAGGAACTCTCTACCGCTAACTATGATCCGACACAAGGAAAACACTCGATCTACTCCCACAAGACAGTTACCAGTAAGTATATTGAGCCTTACTGATAGTGACTCGGGCTCCAGTCCTATCCGTGTCGCGAATCGTGCAGACATGAATGAATGCGATACACCAGAATCAAATAACACTAATGCTGGGAAGGAGTTGACGAGAATAGTACCTGCCACTACCTCATCTGGTGCCAATCTTTTTTCTATGGTCATCGCCATAGCCTGACCATGTCCTCTGGGTGTTGTTCCCCTCTGTTGATAACCTCTCTATCTGCTCTGAATCAGGGCTTGGACTTGTGCATACTGCTGGAGATTCTGCTGCTGGAATACTTGGGACTGAGGCAGCAAGGGCCTCGAAAACTGTTGCTGCTGCTGGACTGGAACTGGTCCTCTCACCGAAGGACTAGAAAAGGTCGAAGAAGAGGAACTCCCCCTGTTCGGGCAGTTCCCAACCCTGTGGTCCAATGCTCCACAGGCCAAGCACAATCCCGGTGCTCTGCGACATTCTGCCACCACATGTCCTGGCTTTCCACAATGAGTGAAACCCGTTGCGAAAGACTGCTTCTTCTTCTGCCGCTGAGGGTTCGTCGGGGTTGTATGTTGAACTGACGTCACTGAGGCCGCCCGTCTCGGGTTCCAATTGTCAAAGCCCTGGCTGCCGGTACTGGTGTTGAAGACTGATTCATCTGGCCGTGAGACCGCTTCCGACCTCCGGTCCTGTCCTCAATCCTCCGGGAGGTATACTCGTGCCTCATGACTGCTCTCAATACTATATCAAAAGTCTGATGCTCAAACTGCTCTACTGCCAATAAAATCTCTAGATGGAGCCCCTGCTGGAAGCGTTGGGCTCTGTCGAACTCGATCGCTACTAATGTGGGAGCAAATCGACTAAGTCTCGAAAACTCGGCCGCATATCCGTCGACCGTCATGTCCATCTGCTTCAGATTGGTTAACCTCGTCTGTAGATCGTACCGAGCTACAACATCAAAATACATGGTCTAGAATCTCTCACGAAACACTGCCCATACAATAGGTACCACTAATCCAACGGCCTGTGCCGTCCAACAGCTGCGGGCAAGATCCAATAACTGCAGGCGCACTACGGCCACCTTTTCGTTCTTGGGCATCTTTGTCGCTTCTACAATCACTTCTGTATCCTGCAACCAAGCATCTGCGACAATCGCATCTTCGCTACCATCGAAGAAGGGAGGGTTCAAGCGCTTGAAGCTGTTGGCTGCCTGGTTCCCCTGATGACCACCTCTGTTCAAAGCATCTTGTACTGCCTGGTGTAGGGCATCGTCCCGACGATCTTGAGATGCTAACAATGTCCTGATGAGACCCACCAAGGTGCCGCTATCAGGCTCTACAGGCTGGACTAGCTAAACTGGTGGCTCTTGACCCCCCGTAGGCATGACTCTAGAGGCTACTCCTGAATGCTGGGCTTGATCTCCAGGTTGCTATGGGCCCACAGGAGGTGCTCCACCTTGTCGATCGGTAAGACCAGGAATAATGTCGCTGAAGAAGACGACACAGGAAACAATAAGGAAGGATCAGGACATGTCAAAGATACAAGCATGTGATCAGGTCAAGAATTCAGGGATTCAGAGGATACGAGCAGAGATCAAGGTTGAGTGCTGATTGAGACATTTATTCGATAAACCCTCACATATCTTGATTTTTAAGACTGCACGGGCCACCACTTAAACCATGTAACGCCCCAGAACCAGAATACTGGAGAGCGGGGGCATACATAGCCAGCTACGTATATTGAAGTGCAACCCACCACGCTATACGGTCACGGCTGTCTAGATACGTGAGGGTTTCACTACAAGCCATCAGTCTCTTAAGGTCATGAACAAGCCTATTGTCTCAATCTCAAGCAAGTAATAATAGTACAGGATGTCAGAGCATCAAATATACAATAGTAAGGCGTCCATACATTACATATTTGGATGATCATGAAGCTAGTCGTACAAAATGTCAAGACTAGCAATAGTTTCAGTCATACATGATCAACCCTAGGATTCGTCAATCATGATACAGTCCGTAGGCAGACAGTAAGTAAAGTGCAATACGAGCTAACACGTGCTCGTCGGCTAAACGCCTCAAAAAAATATTTTTATAGTAAAGTGGGAGAACAAATGGGAAACCCACTCGTTGCCTTGGTTACGCCTGGTGGTCACCATCTGGCTAGAAAGTAGGGAGATCCTCTTGAGCTACTCCGGTATCTGGCCATACAAAACCAGCTGGGTCAGACCCAGAAAGAGCAAGTGCCACAAAGGAGGCTTCACTTAAGAACTAAAACTAGCAATTAGCATAAACATAATAACATATAATAAAGGACTGGAGATATGGAAAAATCATGATATACGATAAGATAACCATGTAACTATTCAGATAACCAAGTTACAACCCTTAAACCAAATAAGGACCGGGGTTGTAACCCTTCGTCTGAACGGAACTTGGTTTCCCATAATTTATCGATAAAGTAAAGCACAAGCAATCAGGTCATGTTACAATCTTATACAGGATCAGGATAAAACTAGACTGGGTTAGACTCCATCCAATCAATCACGGCCAAGCAATAAGTACGGCTTGATACTTTTACTAACTAGGTTATCACAGGCCTAGTTACTTACAAGATGCAATGAGATAACTCCAACAGCCACAAGCCCTGCAGACCATCCAGGTTATCCAGGTCGAGTATATTGTTCATGAAGGGTGCAACACATGACAGTGTGCTGGAGATGTGCCCTACTCGTCGGCAGGCTACAAATCCACTAGCGCGCCCAGATAACGGGATTTTCTGTAGCTGGGAAATCTCTTCATGACTACTGGATTATTCTAGTTATTTGCCTTAGTCAATTTCAGTAGGTACCCCTGACTGTGATACTCAGCCCTGTCCTAGTCATGAAGCAAGATAATACTGGTTTATTTGTACAAACACAATCGTCCACGGTGTCGAGGCCATTCATTCTTGTCATATCATGCTAGCCGTCACAACAGATTATCGAGATATATCATGTCAGGTTTACTTATCAAGATTACTTATCATGTCAAGAGTGCGTCATGACGGACCCCAAGAATTATCATGTCAAGTTACTTGTCAGGAGTGCACCACTATGGGTCATTGTCGTGTCATGGAATATATTTAGAATTAACATGGTACAATCATTCTATTAAGGGACCCAAGTTACTCAGAGAGTCATGAGACAAAAGCATAAATGTAACAACTCAACATGGTAAAAGGAGTCCACGGCTATGGAAAGAGCCATGTGGCTAAGCAGGACGGGATCATGCAGCTCGGGAAGGGGGAGCAGGCTTATACAGCCAGAGAGAAAGGGGCGCATGAAAGGGGCCAGGGGTTAAGGGCTCATGTGGCTCGGAGAGAACGAGTACATACAGCCAGAAAGATCAGGCTCATGCGGCTAAGGGGAAAACGAGCATATGCGGAAGGGAAAAAACCTCATGCGGCTGAGGAGAGATGGGCTCATGCGGCTCTGGAAACCAAAGCCATGCGGCTCGGGCCGACCGAGGCCATGTGGCTCGGCTGGAAGAGCTATGCGGCAATGGATGGGGATCTCATACGGTAGGGCCGAATGAGGGTCATGCGGCCAAGGGAAGAACTAGCATATGTGGCAGGGGAGAAAATGAGTTCATGCAGCCAGGAAAGAAAATGGGCTTATGCGGCTCGAAGCTGCCAAGAGCCATGCGACTCGGGAAGAGAACAAGCTCATGTGGCTAACAGATTAGGGTAGCTATGCGGCTATGGGAGTGGGGTCTTATGCTGCTGAGAGGGGAAAGGGCTCATGCGACTTGGAGAGAATGGGTACATGCGGCCCCGAGAAAACACGCATATGCGGCAAGGGCCATACGGCAATGCTGCCAAAGCCACGCGGCCAGGAGGGAAACTTGTCGCATAAAAAGGCTATGTGGCAATGTACTGTTCTTCTTCTCCAACTTTTTCGAGAAGAAGAACCATGAAGATCCACAGCTTCCAAGCTCCACTAAACCTTCTTTAGGGTCCGAATCCAGACTTCCATAGGTCAAAATGGGGCAGAAAGAAATTCTCTACAACATGGAACCATCCAAACTTAAAAATAACAGGGTTAGATTGATCAAAATGCAAGAAATCCGAAATTGCAATAAGTTTAGATCTACATGAAATGAGCCATGGAAATTAAAAATGCTAAGTATTAAAGTATTATAGAATCTCGTGAGGAAGCAAATGGAACAATAAAACTTGAGTTCCTCCATGAAGCAAGTTGCACTTTCCTAAGCCTCTCTGGTAGGTGGAGAGAGTTTAATGGAGGAAGAAGAAGTAATGAAGAAGAAGTAAATGAGGAGAGAGAGAGGGGTTGGCGGCTAATAAAGAAAAAGAGGGGTGGTAGGTGGGGTTAGTCCATATACAAGAAGAACCGAACCAAGCCGAACCAAGCAATAAAATGCTAAAATAAACCATACAATGAGACAGGCAACATGAGTCAAAATACGTATATATATACCAAAATACGTAATACGAACCACATGCGTTACACCTCCTGAGGCATTGAGCTCTGCTACGACCTCGAGAACTTCTAAAAACTCCTACAACAAGAAGAAAAAACACTCCCAAGAGCCTATGGCCATGACCACTCGGTCAGCCACTAAGCTCAACAACCCTCTCCCCCGCAACCACCCCAATGCTTAACATCCTCTCATGGAACGTTAGAGGGCTGGCCAATAAACTGACCTTGAGGAGATTACTAAGCCTCAAAAAAACCCACCGGTCGACATACTAGTGATTATAGAACCCAAAATCCCCCAGAGAAAACTCAAATCCATCCAACTTCAACTGGGCTTCCACGAAGTCGTTGCCGGGTGCCCTGACATTAGGATTCTCTTCTCCTATGACTGGAAATTCGATATCATTCAGGACCCAAAACAGGCTCTCTCCTGCAGGGTGGAGCACCCTACTCTCCTGTTCAGATCCCTCCTCTCCGCTGTCTACGGCAGCTGCGACTTCTTCGATCGAAAGCTACTCTGGGACACCCTGTTGAACACCCACCTCCACCTCAGCAACCTGCCTTGGCTCTGTTTAGGAGACTTTAACATGATATCTTATAGAGAGGAGAAATTTGGGGGTCGCCCTTCCCCATAGCCGGGCATGAATGACTTCAACACCTTCATCTTCAAAGCCCACATGTATTCCCTCCCTTACTCCGGTAACACTTTCACCTGTTGTAACATGCAGGAAGGTGCTTGGAGACAATACTCCTGTCTTGATCGAGTCTTGGTAGACCACCGGTGGTCCGACATGGATCTCATCGTCAACCTCTCTCACCTCAACACCACCGAATCGGACCACTCCCCGCTCCTTATCGAGATCAGCAGTAACTCCAACTGGATCAAGAAACCTTATCGAAATGCAGGGCTGAGGCGCGTGCCGCACTCAACCTAACCCAAGCGCTCCTCAAGTCTAGGCAGATGGCCGAAATAGAATTCTAGAAGTAGAAAGCCAGATTAACATAGGATATCGAGGAAGACATAAATTCCATCTTCTTCCACGCTTAGGTCAAAGGTCGCAGACATCGGCTTTATCTTCACCAATTATCGGATGATAACGACAAATAGCGGATCATCCAAACGGCAGCCGCCAACTTCTACACCAAATTATTCCCCAAAGACGTGGTGGTTAAGGATGACGACTTCTGGGCCAAGATCCCCAATCTGATTAGCGATCTTGACAACGTACAGCTTTTGACCCTCCCCTTCACGGAAGAAGTTAAGTCGGCAGTCTGGGCCCTCAACGAACACAGCACCCTCGGACCGGACGGGTTCTTCGGAGTTTTCTTTCGATCTTGCTGGGATATCATCGAATCCGACTTTCATGCGGCCACGGTTGCCTTCTTCCAAGGAGCGACCTACCCCAAATCCATATCCCGAGCAAACCTTATCCTTATCCCAAAAAAAGAAAATTCGAAGACCTTCAAGGATTTCAGACCTATCAGCTTATGCACCTTCACCAATAAAATCATTTCTAAGATCATCGGAAACCGCCTCTCCACCCTCCTTCCCAAGATAATCTCAGAGGAGCAAAGCGGCTTTGTCCCTGGCCAGAACATCACTGACAACATCCTTCTCGCTCAAGAAATGATCACTTGCTTAAAATTCTCGTCCAAGGGGAAACGTCGCCATCATGCTCGACATGGAGAAAGCCTGTGACCGTCTGGACTGGCAATTCATGATTTGGGTATTCAGGGCTTTCAGGTTTACAAAAACTTGGATTGACGTCATCTTTAGATCAATATGAAACTCTTGGTTCTCCATAGTCATCAACGGCCAAGCGGACGAGTTCTTTAAATCTACCCGCGGGGTTCGTCAGGGATACCCACTTTCTCCACCGTCTTCATCATCGCTGCCGACGCTCTCAGCAGGAACCTGAACAGCTTGGCTAACACCCCAAGATTCTACCACTATCATACCACCACTGGCTACCCCTTGATCACTCATCTGGCCTACGCCGATAACATCCTCATCTTCTCTTCTAGAGATATCGGGTCGGTAGATGCGGTCAGCAGAACTTTTGAAAAATATACCAGATGCTCCGGCCAACGTGTCAACACCGATAAAAGTGTCATCTACACCCATCATAATGCCGATAGGAGCCACTCGGCTACTCTCGCCAACCTGACCTCCTTCTCCACCGCCTACCCACCATTTTTTTACCTGGGTTGTCCGCTGGTCTACGGCAGAGCCAGCTCGGGTATCTTCGAGGGGCTAGTAAATAAAATCAGTAAAAAATTGAGGGTTGGCACAACGCGACTCTCTCTCTGAGTGGTAAAATAATTCTGATCAAGCATGTGTTATCCTCCATCCCCATCTACACCCTAGCAGTCCCCCCTCGCCCACAAGAAGATTGTATCCTCGTTAGAGTCCCTCTTCGCCAACTTCTTCTGGGGTCACCTTGACGGAAAGGATAAGCACCACTGGTCCAGCTGGGATACGATGGCCAAACCTACCGACGATGGAAGACTTAGATTTTGTAGAATTGCTCACATTATTGATGCCTGCTCTATGAAGTTGTGGTAGAAGCTGCGATCAGATTACTCCACCTAGACTCGGTTCAAGAAGGCCATATACTTCCCTCACTTTTACCCCGCAACGGCCGTCACTAATAATTATTCCTCGGCTTCCTGGCGCCGTATCCTCCAGGGCCGTATCCTCGCTGAACCCCTCGTACGCCTGCAGCTCAGGAATGGCAGCTTGTCCATGCTGTAGAAGCATGAAAAAGAACAGGAAAAGTCCATACGGTCTAAAACAGAGGGAGTCTCATGCGGTTCAAAGAATCTCTTAAAGCTTCATGCGGCTCAAGAGTCCTTTAGAGCTTCATGCGGCTCAAAAGTCCTTCAGAGCCTCATGCGGCTCAGAAATCTCCAATAGCTCTATACGGCTCGGGTAAAAGCCACGTGGCCCTATACGGTTCGCCTCTACAGCTGGCCATCAAGCAGCGGCCTCATTTAATGCTCTGACGTAACATGGCAGCTCTGACATAAAGGTGAATAGACAGCTCTTACATAAAGCTGCAATGATGACTCTGACATAATGGCACGCTCCTAGAGAAACGAAAAAAATCTTTATAGCTGGCACTATCCACCAATTCTGAAGCTCCCTATGCAGCTACCATCCTTCATGCAGCAGCCACTCCTATGCAGCTGCTACTCCCATGCGGCTCGGATCGTGGCGGCCACCCTCATGCGCCTCCGATTTTGGAAAGCCATACCCATGCGTCTCTGACACGTGGCAACCCTTATACGGTTCGGTTGGGGGCTACCCCCATGCGGCTGCTACTCCCATGCATCTCGGATCATGGGGACCACCCTCATGCGGCTCGGATTAAAGGACTTCCATGCGGTTCATATAAGGCCACCCTTATGCGGCTCTGACACGAGGCCACACTCATGCGGCCCAACTATGACAGTCCTCCATACGGCTCGCAGCAGTTGGGACACGTGGTAGGAGTTGATCAAATCCCAACAATCTAGATTTATGACAATCGACATAACAGGCAGTTGGGATACGTGGTAGGAGATTGACCAAGATTTATTCACTCGGATTTACTGATATCAACAAATCATCACGATGCAGATTTGTTGCAGTCAACATTAACTGTCCATGCAGATTTGTTACAATCAACATTAATTGCCCATGCAGATTTGGTGCAATCAACATTAACTGCCCAGATTTGCTACAATCAATATTGACGGCCCAGATTAATTTCCAATAAACAAGATCAAGGCAAATCGTAACCAATCCCTAGCCGTCCACTTTTCAAGGAGCAATCATTGCAAACCCTACTTATCACACTCCACTCCTATAAATAGCAAGGTGTCATTCCCTTACAAAAAAGAGAAGAGAGAGACAGAGACACGCACAAAGAGAGCGACAGCGCCCAGAAGAATTCTCCACACATCCCGAGAGCATTTCTACATCAGAGCCAAGGCTACGTCCGATCGTCCAAGGAGTAAGGCAGAGTTGATAGCACTCTCTCGAGCCTCTACCGTCACTCTCCAGAAAAACTAAACAATTGTACTTAGATTGCTGTACCTAGGTTTTTGTCCCTAGGCTTTCTTTGTACGAGCGAGTTTGTGTTGTGAAGTAAAAGTCCAGTCCTTCCATAAAACTGTTCTGTTCTTTTATAATCAATGGCAAATACGATGGCGACTCTGCTGGAGACTAACTTCTCCACGATTGAGGAGTTGGTAACCCAATCGGACGCAGCCAAACTTGGCTCCACTCAACAGATGCTGGTCGTCCGCTTTGACCAGCCGGCGTTTGAAGAAATGCTCTCCGACGGGAGCGCTGGCCCAATCCAGAAGCGAGCCCGCACGAAGAAGGCTCGCAGGGAGTGGAGGCCCAAAACATTTGCTCCTCCCCAAGCTCTGGAGGAAAGGCTCGCTGCTATCCAAAATGACGGGGACGACTCTCGTGCGGCCCCACTTCACACCATAGAGGACTCTGCTGTCCCCAAGTCCGACAGAGAAAAATACTACGATGCTGGACTTGCAGGGCAAAGTAGAACTCTGTGCGGTCCAAGAAGAATCCGCATAAGGGCGCTAGCCACATGAAGACTCATGCGGCCACAAAAGCCAACTGCATGCAGAAGGCTCATGCGGCCAAAACTTCCAGCCGCATAAAGGAGGCTCATGCGGCCACGACTGCCAGCTGCATGCAGACTCCTTATGCGGCCACTTCTGCTAGCCGCATACAGAAGGTTCATGCGGCTACACACGCCAGCCGTATGCAGACAGCCTATACGGCCACCAATCCCAGCCGTATACCATCTGCTCCATGCGGCTACCGGTCAGTCTTTGACCGCCTTTTATGCGGTCCTGACCTTAGAGGCTCTCAGAAGGTTGTGCCAAACTCTGTGACGTACTATTTGGACTCTTCCTACTATGCACTCTCGGGTGCCAGAAGGAGGAAGTCTAGGATAGCACGGGCTCGTCGAGCTCAGTCAGCTGCTGTTACGACCCGGTCCCAATTTTTTGGGTCGAATCGGATCATGCCCAGCCTGCACCGTGGTTGAGACGACGGCAGTAAGCTGTATCACTCATGCAGATAATCAACAACACAGACTAATTACCACAACTTTAATATTCCGATAATTAAAACTTGTCCAACAAAAGTTACAACTGATAATAGAAATAGTCTTTTAAAACAACAACAACTGGAAATAGAAAATGACAACAGCTAAAAGATAGGTTCGTCATCTCCAAGTCCAGCACCATCTGGTAGCACAGCTGGATACAACTCAGGATCATAATAACTACTAATCAGTAGCTCTGCATCATCAATAGGACCTAAAAATATAGTCTCCAGTCAGGAGGGAGCAAAGTACAATTCATGATAATTTAACAATTGAAATAATAATAGAGTTATGCATTTTTAAACAATTTGAAATAAATAGTTTTCCAGCAGTTAAAACATTATGATGTGAATAGGCAATGAATATGACCGGATTGGGTTGTACAGTTGTATCCTATTGATACGATATGGCTTATCCCCATGTGTATGAGGGGTAAGCTAACACAGTCATTATACTATTTTGGATGTGGTCATACTCATTATACTACTCCTCCAGTACCCAACAGTTAATCAGTCATTGCTCTCAGAGAGAGTTTCGTGTTGTATCGTGGTTTAAACTTACAATAAAACGATTACTAAATAATTGTAAATTACCACAAAATGTAATTGCCTTTAATTATGACTGGATTTGGGATGTCTCCGGGATTGAATTCAGACTTGTCCTCGAAATCCTACAATCGAGAAGTCTGTCTTAGATTTCCAAAGTTTCCATGCTAGATGTGCTAGTTACAATCTCTAAATTTGTCCTAGTCCATTTTTAATCTTTATTATACTAACACAAACAAAACTCGATTATCTAATGCGTTATATTTAATTATGATGAAAAGATTATTTTATATTTAATTTCGGAAAACTTTGTATTTATCGGTTTATTGGCAAATCTTGGTATTTTATAATTTATATAATAAAACTATATTTTTCATTAAATGAGAAGAACATGAATTTCTAAAATGTTATAATTATTTATCATTTCTAAATTTTTACGTTTCCGAACAAAAACAGAAAAAATGAACACATTACTAGCTATTACAAAATTAGCAGAAATAAATGGGCTTATGTCCTTACAGATCATTTTACATGAATTAAAATAAGAAGGAAAATATTAGTTAGTCCCTAAAAATCCTACAATTTAATTACAAAATAAAATAATAATTTAAATTAAATTGAATTAATTTGCGAGTCTCAGATATTGGTCCAATCGTCAAAATAACTAATGCCTCAACGTCCGGTAAAACCGGTTTCGTTTGTATTTAGCTAGGGCCCATGGACCAGGGTCGTCGCCCAAAAATCCATTTTATAAATATTTTCAAAAACCAATTTGAAATCCATTTATAAAATTTTATAAAAATTTCGGCAGCATTTCCTCTATTTTCGGGATAACCCAAAACTGGAAGAATGTGCCACAAATACCAATATATAATATCCTAAACCAGGAAACCACAGAATTAATTTCTATCCACAATAAAAATCCAATTCGCAGAACGTTCCGAAGGAAATTTGTAAAACCCGAAATGAACTTCGGAAAATCGAAACTCCTCGGAAATTCCAAAACCAACAGAAACACTCAAAGAAAAATAAGCCACAGAACCATTTTCGAAAGGAATTGGAAAACCAAACCATAGAAATATTCCGAGAACTCACAGAACATTTCCGAAAAGATTTCAAAAAATCCAAAAATGTCTCGTTTACCCAATTCCCAGGGAATTCGTGGACCAAAATTCATCATAGACAATAAAAAATGGAAACGGGGCAACGGAAATATACCAAATTTGCTCGGCTAGAGCTCTCAGTATAATTAGGAAGAAGAAATAGGTCCAGCAAATCTCGAAAGTTGTGGACAGCAGAATTGGGACAGCAATCGGCGGTAGAAATTCTGAATCTGAACCCGCGAGGTGCTGTGAACAGCGGATCGGGCATGTGGGGTCGGCCGGGGACAGCCGCGGGGAGGCCGCACGGATCGGGACAGCATGGGGCCGCCCGGGTCGGGCTGGCGCACACGATCGCGGGGGAGACGGCTGACGGGGTGGTCGTCGGTGGGACGTCAGCCTCGGGATGGTGGCGCCAAGCTCGGGGTCGACCTGGGCACGGGTGGTTCGGCGACAGAGGAAGGTCGGGGTTCACCGGTAGGGCGCGGCCTGGGGCGGCTGCGGGGATCTTCGGCGTCGGTCGTTGGTTAGGGCACAAGTTTGGGGAAAGTGGTGAGATGGTGATGGAGATGGTGAGATAGAGGGGGTTTAAGTAGGGAGAGGCTTGGGGGTTTCGGGAGCCGAAGGGGCTAGGGAGTTGGCGGCGGACGTTCGGGAGCCGAGAGTTCGGCTGTGGCCGAACGGATGAGAAAATGAAAAGTCTCCTTTCCCAAATAAATGAGAGAGTGAGAGAGAGTTTAAAGAAATGAAAGTTTTCATTGGTTTTTTAATAAGGAAATGATTTATATAATTATAAATATACAAAGGGACTTTTGAATAAATTTTAGAAAATTGAACTTGGGTTTGAGATGGGTTCGGGCTGGGTATGGATGGGTCAGAACAGGTCATGTCCAACAAAAATCCATGATTATTTATTTTTTTGAAATTAATAATTTTCTATTTAACTAATAATAAAAATAATAATAATCTGGCAAAATATTAAAAACTAGCAATTTAATAATTTTCTAAAAATACTATTTTCTAAATAAATGATTTATATTAATAATTAGCTAATTAAATATTCAATTAATTAATTGAAAAATGAAGGGTTTCACAACCTTCTCTCCTTAAGAAATTTCGTCCTCGAAATTAAAGGATAGGGTAGGAATTACATCAGGTCTCAAACAAGTACGGGTACTGCTCCCGTATCTCATCTTCTCGCTCCCAGGTAGACTCGCCTGGGGAATTGTTCCTCCACATAACTCTGACTATGGGAGTCACCGAAGTCCTGGTCCTCTTCTCGCCTCTGTCCAAAATTGCCACAGGCCTCTCTGGTACTGTGAGGCTCGGTCCAATCTCCAGCTCCGAATGGTCCAGAATGTGATTCGGATCCGGGATATAGCGTCTGAGCTGTGAAACGTGGAAGACGTTGTGCACACCCTCAAGATTAGCTGGTAGAGCTAATCGGTACGCTACTTCTCCAATTCGGCTCAAAACTTCAAATGGCTCGATATATCTGGGACTCAGCTTCCCAGCTCTGCCAAATCTGATCGTTCCTCTGGTAGGAGAAATCTTCACAAAAACATTATCTCCTTCTTCAAACTCCAGTGGTCGACGACTGCTATATGCCCATTGCTTCTGTCTGTCTTGGGCGATCCTGAGTTTGTCTCTAATCACCTTCACCTTCTCTGTTGTGTCAGTCACCATCTCTGGCCCCAGCAATACTCTTTCTCCTACGTCGTCCCATGCAAGTGGAGTGCGGCAACGACGTCCATAAAGAGCTTCAAATGGTGTCATACCAATGCTAGCTTGGTAAGTATTGTTGTAGGAGAATTCTACTAAGTGCAAGTGGTCCTCCCAAGACCCTCTAAATTCTAAGACGAAAGATCTCAGCATATCTTCTAGCGTCTGGATGGTCCTCTCCGATTGTCCGTCAGTTTGGGGATGGTAGGCTGTGCTGAACTTCAGTTTTGTTCCCAAGCTGTCATGCAAACTCTTCCAAAAGTGAGAGGTAAATCTAGTATCTCGGTCAGATACAATACTTACCGGTACTCCATGAATCCGGTAGATGTGCCGCATGTACAGTTCCGCCAACTTCTCGGTGGATAAAACAACTTTAAAGGGGATAAAGTGAGCTGACTTAGTCAGTCGGTCCACAATAACCCAAATAGCATCCTTTCCTCCTTGGGATCGAGGCAATCCTGACACAAAGTTCATTGTTATATGCTCCTACTTCCACTCTGGAATGTCCAGTGGGTCTCTGTCTGCTAGCCTTCACTTGTTGACAAATCAAGCATCTAGCCACAAATCTGGATACATCCTTCTTCATTCCATACCACCAAACAATGGTACGCATATCTCGACACATCTTGTTAGCTCCAGGATGTATGGAATACTGCGACTAGTGCGCTTCTTGCATCAGCTCATTCCTCAGTTTGCCAGATGGTACACATAGCCTCGTACCATTCTTCAATGCTCCGTCACTGGCGATTGAGAATCCTTCAAGTGTTCCTGCCAGCACTTCATCTCTGAGTTTGCAAAGCGTCTCGTCTTGGAATTGTGTCTCCTTGACTTTGTCCATCAGACTTGAACGCAATTGCAACTGCATCATGGTTGAGTCAGCTCCAGGTACAATAGCTTCTCGCCCCAGTTCCTTCATCTTTTCCTCAGGCAGTATAATCTCTAGACCAAGCTTCTCTATGTCCTCCAACAAGTGCCGCTCCTTAGTTAAGAACATCGCCACTGGGTATCGATTAAGTGCATCTGCAACCACATTAGCCTTACCCGGATGGTACTGCAGGTCGATGTCAAAATCCTTCATCAGCTCCAGCCATCTTCTTTGTCTCATGTTCAGCTCCTTCTGAGTGAAAACAAATTTTAGACTTTTGTGGTCTGTATATATTTCTACTCTCTCTCCAGAGAGATAATGCTTCCATAGCTTCAAAGCAAAGATGACTGCAGCAAGCTCCAGATCATGTGTGGGATAGTTCTTCTCATGAGTCCGTAATTGCCTAGATGCGTAAGCAATTACTTTCCCGTGTTGTTGAAGAACGCAACCCAGTCCTTTTCCAAAGGCATCGCTATAGATTGAGAAACCGCCGGTACCTGCGGGTAGCGTAAGTATCGGTGCTGTTGTAAGCCTCTTCTTCAGTTCCTCAAATGCTGTTTGGCAAGCTTCAGTCCATACAAATTCTTCATTCTTCCGAGTTAGCTTCGTCATCGGTTCAGCAATCTTGGCAAAATCCTTCACAAACTTCCGGTAGTAGCCATCCAAGCCTAAAAAACTTCTGATTTCAGCAACTGAGCTTGGGGTAGACCACTTTTCAATAGCATCTATCTTCTTATGGTCCACCGAAATTCCTTCTCCTGTGACAATATGGCCAAGAAAATCTACCTTGTCTAGAAAGAATTCACATTTGGATAGCTTACCATATAACTTCTCTTTTCTCAAAGTTTCCAGAACTTTCCTGAGGTGCTCTTCATGCTCTTCTTCAGTCTTAGAGTAGATCAGAATGTCATCGATGAAGACAACGACAAACTGATCTAGGTATTCATGGAAAACCTTGTTCATAAGGTTCATGAATACAGCAAGAGCATTCGTTAGTCCAAACGGCATGACCAAGAATTCAAACTGTCCATACTTGGTATTGAACGACGTCTTGGAAATATCTTCCTTCCTGACCTTGATCTGATGGTAGCCAGATCTGAGGTCTATCTTCGAGAACACCTTGGCTCCACTGAGTTGATCAAACAGGTCATCGATCCGGAAAAGAGGGTACTTATTCTTGATGGTGATATTGTTCAGCGTCCGGTAGTCGATGCACATTCGCACAGTTTCGTCCTTCTTGGGAACAAATAGGACAGATGCTCCCCAGGATGAAGCTCTGTCTCGAATAAATCCTAAAGCCTTCAGTTCAATGATATGATCCTTCATCTCTTTTGCCTCCTTCGGGTTGACTCTGTAGCATCCCTTAGAAATAGGGGAAGAGTCGGGGACTAGGTCAATGGTGAACTCTATGTCTCGATTTGGGGGTAATCCGGAAAGACTATCAGGGAAGACGTCCATAAATTCTGCTATGATAGGATGGAGAGGTCCGGGTTCTTCTGTGATAGAGGTGTAGGTAACACACTCTATATCCTCCGGAGTTCGAGAGATTTCAAACTCCGGCTCTCCAGGTGGGCTGAAGACTACACATCCTCTGTGACAGTCTATCAGCGCATGCTGCTTACTCAACTAGTTCATCCCTAGGACTACATCATAGTTGGGTAAGGGCATCACAAACAAAGGTGCTACGAACTGGTGGCCTGATATATTTATGGAACAGTTATAGGTCTCCGTGATGGATAGGGGTCCTCCACCGGTCATGACTCTACATATCTTCTTGCTAAAGCCCGTAACTATGTGGTGTGCAGAGATGAATTTTGTGGATATAAAACTATGTGATGCACCCGAATCAAATAATGCTAAAGCAGGATGTGAATGCACATAAATGAAACCTGCGATGACATTAGCTGTAGGTTCTTGCTCTGGCTCTTGTTTCTCTGTTGTTAGGGCAAAAGCTTGCCGTGTCTTTTATTGATGCTGCCCAAATTGTTGTTACTGAGTGGGCAGAGGACCTTTCTGTTGAGTTGCTCCAGTCCGGTGAATTGACGAGGGACAGTCCTTCACTTGGTGGGTAGCAGACCAACAGACTAGGCAGTGTCCTAGCCTCATCCTGAAGATGTTCGACTGATGCCCTGGCCTCTTATAAAAATTACAGACAGGGATCTGCCTCTGAGGTGCTCTATCATTGTTCCTCGCCTGTTGGTGCTACTGCTGGTGGTGAGGAGGCCGGTTGTTGTTATTGTTGTTGGGCTTCTTCTGATTACCCTGGAAGTTGTTAGTTCTAGGATAATCCCCCTTTGAGCGAGCGGGTTGACTCTTCTCTATATCTTGAGCTCGCTCTAGGATCCTTTCATAAGTCTTAGCACCGCTTGAGATAACATGGGTGCGGATCTCCTCTCTCAGCCCATATCTGAACCTTTCAGCATGGTCATCAGGGTCAGCTACCAAGTTCTTGGCAAAACGGCTGAGTTGGCCGAATTCTGTCACATATTCTCCAACAGTCGTATTTTTTTGCTTCAGGTTCTGAAATTGCCTCTCCATCTCCCGTAACTCTGATGTTGGGAAGAACTTCCTCTGGAACAACCGTTTGAAGGTGTCCCAGTCAAGCTGCTTGACCTGGAGTCGGAGTTCATTCCGATACCAGGTGCTTGCTACACTTTGCAGTTGGAGTCCCACTGCTTCGGCCTTGAGGTCTTCTGGAATTCGAGCGACGCTCAGGAGACGCTCCATGCTATCGAGCAATTCATCAGCATAGACGATTCCCTCGGTTCCCTTGAAGGGTCGAGGGTTCTGCTTCTTGAAACTCTCAATATCGCCCACCTTAGCAATATGATCCTCATTAATTTAAATGGCCTTAATGTTACATAAATTAATCCCTTAGATTTATGTTTACCTTGGTAGGTCTTGGTTCAAGTTGAGTTGCTTCTCCTCTCCCCAGAGCAATCATAGCCACGTTATGAGCATTCTCCATGCCTTCCCTCATAATCGCGGTTTGCTCTTGATGAGCTTCCGTTTGAGCTCTCTGGGCTTCTAGCAGTCCTCGTAGTAGACCTATGAGGTCGGTGGGGTCCACAGGAACCGGTGGGGCAGCTGGAGAGGGAACTACCATAGGGGGCTGCAGCTCAGTCTGGGAAGATGATGGATCCACCGTTGTAGCAGCATACATCCCACAGGGTGCATTATGGGGACGGTCGGCCAGCTGCCGAGGTATAGGATCCAGACTCGATTGGAGAGGTGGGGTATGATCAGGTGAAGATACCCCATCGCCAGCAGGATTTGTGGCCATATTCTGGAAGGTTTAGGATATAAACATAAGCAAGGTAGCCTACCAGTCTATAACAAATAAAAATATTTATTTATAATATATTTCGGCACTATGGTGTGACAAATTAATGTTCTAGCGTTCTAAATATTACTAGATATGTTTTCCTAAGTTGTTGATTCTGACCTACATGGGCCACCACTAAAAACATGTCACGACCCGGTCCCAATTTCTTGGGTCGAATCGGATCATGTCCAGCCTGTACCGTTGTTGAGACGGCGGCAGTAAGCTGTATCACTCATGCGGGTAATCAACAACACGGACTAATTGCCACAACTTTAATATTCCGATAATTAAAACTTGTCCAACAAAAGTTACAACTGATAATAGAAATAGTCTTTTCAAACAACAACAACTGGAAATAGAAAATGACAACAGCTAAAAGATGGTTCATCATCTCCAAGTCCAGCACCATCTGGTAGCACAGCTGGAAACAACTCAGGATCATAATAACTACTAATCAGTAGCTCTGCATCATCAATAGGACCTAAAAATATAGTCTCCAGTCAGAAGGAAGCAAAGTACAATTCATGGTAATTTAACAATTGAAATAATAATAGAGTTATGCATTTTTAAATAATTTGAAATAAATAGTTTTCCAGCAGTTAAAACATTATGATGTGAATAGGCAATGAATATGACCGGATTGGGTTGTATAGTTGTATCCTATTGATACGATATGGCTTATCCCTGTGTGTATGAGGGGTAAGCTAACACAGTCATTATACTATTTTGGATGTGGTCATACTCATTACACTACTCCCCCAGTACCTAACAGTTAATCAGTCAATGCTCTCAGAGAGAGTTCCGTGTTGCATCGTGGTTTAAACTTGCAATAAAATGATTACTAAATAATTATAAATTACCACAAAATATACTTGCCTTTGTAGGAACGAAATCGTAAAGCAGAATAATCTAGAGGTGGGGTGAATAGAGTTGGCGGCGGAATAATGCTAATTAAAAATTGTTAGCAGCAAGATCACAGAATAATAATCACAACTAATTAATGTAAAGGCAGAGATAAGAAAGCAAACGCAAAGACAGCGATGTATACTGGTTTCTCTCTGTTAAGGACTAGCCCAGTCGGTAGAACTCTTGCTACCAGTTGAATCCACTATTGGCAAAACCGTAAGTTTTCTTACGAAGTCCTTGCAACTTCTTCAACGCGAGCTTTGATACGAAGAACTCGTCCAACTTCAATTATGAAGAGGTATTCTTCTATCAAGCCTTCTGATTACAATCACTCTGAAACTTCTAGACTGTACCACACTGGCAAATCGACTAGAGGATTGTAACTGGCTTGGGATCTGAAAATTAAAGCTCTAGAAAAACTCTTTGGAAGACTGAAAGCTTTAAGTAGAGAGAAGATTGAAAGTGAATGAGTGAGTTAAAATGATCGAAATCCTTCTCTATTTATAGGAGTTCCAAAGACAGAATTCTGGCAGAATTTGGGCAGAATTCGGACATAACTCGATGAGAAAATCTCGGTCAAATTCGCAACTGCAGGAGGACCAAGTTTCGAGGAATTCAAAAATAAAACGGCCACTAACCGAACTCTGGTCAAACTCTGGTCGAATTCTGTCACGGTTAGGTTAGGGATTTTAAAATTAGTTTTTGGGGAATTTTGAAAACTTTTTTGGAGCTTTTGTAAATACGAATGTTTTTCAAAACTAAGGACATTTTAAAACCATTTTAAAATCATTTTGGAATAGCCTATTTGCCAGTACGACTCGGTGTACAAAGTATTTTTAGACTCAAATAAAATAAAAAATACATTGCTCAAGGAAATACAGACTCGAACAGGCAAACAACACTTCGGTCTTGAACTGAGTAGATAGCCATTCTTGAGTATGTCTAAGAGTCCGAGATATCCTGACTAGCTCCATATATCGAGACAGAGTTTGATCAATTATTAAAATCAGTTTGACCATATGACCAATTGGCCAACAATCTCTTCCATTTTGATAATTGACAAACTATGAATGATATAACATCTTTTGAGATAAAATATCACAAAAAATTGTTCAACATTGTTCAAAATTGTTCAATCCCTGTATTATGCTCAAAACAAAATATTATATCCTTTTTTTCTCCTCCGTTGTCACCTAGCAAAATAATTGCAAAAGAGAAAGCTCTCCCGCAATCAATGCATAAGAAACAAACAGTGAAGAAACCAAAATAATAGCAAAATAATGTCTCATGCAGTGAATTATTTCACATATACAAGATATAACAGAGAATTATTTCACAGGCAGTTTATAATATAGAAGCAGATAAAGATGCTATAAATAAATAAATAAACTGATGTGAAAGATAAACTACGCATCCCATAAAGATAAAATAATGTTCAAGAGACATCAAGAAATATTCGGTACAAGTCCTCAAAAGAAATGAACATAAAAACTAGAAAGAAAGAAACTTGGAATGTCGGAGCATTTCTAAGTGTACAGTAGACAATAGCTAAGTCTCAAAATGAGCTAATATATCATCATCACATCTCCTCCTCCTCATCATCATCAGCATGACCGGCATGTCCAGAAGGACCAGCTCCAGAAGTACCAGCGCCAGAAGGGTGAGGAGGGGCACCAGCATAAAACTCACCGACAAAGTCTCGAGTAGGGGCACGATCAGAACGATAACAATCATATGCGTTACCGGGCTGAAAGTAGGCATGAACAGCCTCATCCTCACAGCGGTAACCAAAAAAGGCTGGATCTCTAGGAATAGAACAGACAGAATATCCAGTCTGAGCAAATCGGAGATCAGCTAGAGAATTTGCTATCGCCTGATAACGAGTGAGATCGCGGAACTCATGTTCGCGGGCCATATCCGTCATCGAGACGTGCAAATCAGAAATATGCTGGTGTATGCCTTCAAAGGTCATGGCATACTGCTGAGTAGGTGGAGGAGGTGGAGCAGTAGGAGGAACAGCAGCAGTCATACTACGATGAGATAGCTTAAGAAACTTGGGCTCAGGGTCTTGAGTACAAGTTGACAGATTAATATCAAAATGCTGGAAGATGCGTAGAAGAATCATCGCATAAGAGAGATTTCTATCTCTTGCACGACAATGTCCTGTCATCTGGATAATAGTCTTAGGGGCAGAAAAAAGAATCCCCTTAAGAATATGATACATAGTAGACAGCTCAAGTGATGTGACATCATCCTTTGAAGTAGAATCCGGAAGGAGAGTGGAGTAGATGATGCGATGCAATTCATAACTAAACAAGTTCAAGTTATTTGCCTTGAACTTTCCAGAGCGAACTCGATCAGGGACACAGAGTTCAGCTTTGAAACTAGCAAGTGTCGTACCGTCGGAGAAATCAAATTCAGTGATATCATCAAGCGGTGCACCTTCGTTAGAAATACCAAGGATTTCCGCTAAGAGGATATCATTGAACTCGATATCTAGTCCGCCAACACGAGTACTTACGTCAAAAGTGTTTAGTACGATATTGCAATAGAAAAGTCTAATAGCATTAGTAGCTACCGGGAAACAAAGTTTAACAACGGGCTGTAACCCTAATGCCTCAAAATAAGGGCAGTATTCTGGAAACACAGTCCATTTGATAGGAGCGCCTGTGCATATGGATCTAATAGAGAAGTCTCCATACCACAGAAGGGCATGATCTAGGATTTGAAAATAAAACCCATCGAACGCGTCATCGCTCGATTGAACTGGTAAAAAGAGGAAATCCATGGGTGGATTTGAAGATGATCCTTCCTCACTAGGATTGGTCGTCTTCTTCCTTTTGAAGGGGTTGAATCCCTTAGGCGGCATTGTGCAAATAAAGTAAATATGCACAAATTTGAAAGGAGGAGAGATACGGAGTTATACCTCCCGAGATTCAAGTATGCTGTAGAGGACAACGATCTCCGCACGAATCTAAAATTTGGATGGATTTTACCACGTAGATTGGGAGAAACGAAGTGGTAAAGAACTAGGGTTTGGAGAGCTTTCGCACGGCTGTTGTTGCTATGAAGGTGGTTTTAGAAGCAATGAAGAAGAAGAGGCTCTCGGGTTCTGGTTATATAACCAGATACCACTAACCGAACTTGGGCCGAATTCGGTCCGAACTCTGGCCGAATTCGCCTGGGGGTTCTGTTAGTTGGTTTGGGCCATTTTCTTTTTCATTGACTCATTTCAAAAATTTAATTCAAAGAATAGTAATTTCAACCTTCAATTAATATAATTAATATTATTTTATAGATTAAATATCGTTACACAGTGACTGTCTCAGATTAGCTGTAGGAGTACTGTCCCAGCTGACGGAGGTTCACCGGGGAACTCTTAAATACCGCTTCGCTTCAACCGTAGTTATGGTGACAGACAGACTCTTTATTGGCTTGTCTCTAACACAGTTTTTGTGTATTAAAAATATAATCATAAAACAAAATTAATTAACATTATTGACGTCCAAAATTCCTAATTTTCGACATAAATAATTGAAACGATCTTCTGCTAGAGATTTTGTGAAGATGTCAGCTAATTGATTCTCAGTATCTACGTATACAAGGTCAATATCTCCATTCTGATGATGATCTCTAAGAAAATGATGTCGGATCTCGATATGCATAATACGAGGGTGACATTCTGGATTCTTAGTCAAATTAACTGTGCTCGTATTGTCACAGAAAATGGGAATGTGTGTGAAAAATAAATTATAGTCTTCCAAGGTTTGTTTCATCGACAAAATCTGAGCACAACAACGTCCTGCGGCGATATACTCAGCCTCTGTTGCTGATAGGGCTACAGAATTTTGCTTTTTACTAAACCATGAGACTAAAGCCTTGCCTAAGAAATGACATGTACCACTGGTACTTTTTTTATCAACTTTGCATCCAGCAAAATCTGCATCTGAGTAACCAATAAGGTCAAAGGACTTGGTTTTGGGATACCATAAGCCAACAGACGAAGTGCCCTTAAGGTATCGAAAGATACGCTTAACTGCGCACAGATGTGATTCCTTTGGATTAGCTTGAAAACGTGTACACAGGCAAACACTAAACATAATATCTGGATGACTAGCAGTTAAATAAAGTAAAAGTTTACCGATCATACCTCGATACTTACGTGCGTCGACAGGATTGCCTTGTTCATCAATATCAAGCTTTGTTGAAGTTGCCATCGGAGTGCCAATAGGTTTGACATTGTCCAGATCAAACTTCTTTAGCAAATCTTTTGTGTACTTGGCTTGATTTATGAATGTCCCATTGTCAGTTTGTTTGATTTACAGTCCGAGAAAGAATTTCAGCTCTCCCATCATGCTCATCTCAAACTCATTCTGCATACACTTAGAGAATTCTTGACAAAGAGATTCATCAGTAGATCCAAATATAATATCATCAACATAGACTTGTATTAAGAGAAGCTTGCCATTAAAAGACTTAATAAACAAAGTAGTGTTAACCTTGCCCTTTGAAAAACCGTTATCAAGTAGAAAAGAGCTTAGACGATCATACCAAGCACGATGGGCTTGTTTTAAACCGTATAAAGCTTTCTTCAACTTGAAAACATGATCAGGAAATTTTAAAATCTGTGAAACCTGGAGGTTATGCTACAAAAACTTCTTCTTTTATAAAACCATTTAAAAATGCACTCTTGACATCCATTTAAAATAATTTAAAATTATGAAAACATGCAAATGCACATAACATGCGAATGGATTCTAATCTCGCAACTGGGGCATAAGTCTCATCGTAGTCGATACCTTCTTCCTGATTGTATCCTTGAGCTACGAGTCGAGCCTTATTACGAGTCAGTAAACCATTCTCGTTCAGTTTATTTCGGAATACCCAACGGGTGCCAATGAACGCATGATCAATAGGCTTGGGAACAAGTTTCCAAACTTGATTCCGTTCAAATTGGTTTAATTCCTCTTGTATAGCATCTATCCAAAAATTATCACTACATGCTTCATCAATAGTTTTGGGTTCTAGCTGTGAAATAAAAGCAACACTAGAAACAATATCTCTACTGGATGTACGAGTACTTACACCTTTGGTAATATTACTAATTACCCAATCCTTTGGATGATCAGCCGTAAATTTCAATCTTTTCGGCAGACTCTGAAGGTAGCTGGTTCCTGGATCTTCTCTAGGAGGATCAGCTAGTGCTGAGCTTGGTAGAAAATCAGCTGGTGTTGAGCTTGGTACAGTTAGATCTTTGTCATTGTCATCGATAATCATTTGATTCAGTTCATCAAAGGTGACGTTGATTGATTCTTCGATGATCATAGTTCGTTTGTTGAAGACTCTGTATCCTTTGCTCTTGGCCGCATATCCTAAAAATATACCTTCATCGGCATTTTCGTCAAACTTTTCCAAATTATCTTTTGTATTAAGAATAAAGCATTTACAACCAAATATCTAAAATATGAAACTGATGGAATTATATCAAACCATAACTCAAATGGAGTCTTCTTCGATTTGGGTCGAATTAGAACTCTATTGAGAACAAAACAAGCTGTATTGACAGCTTCAGCCCAAAAATATTTGGGTAGACTATACTGGTTTAACATTACTCTGGCCATTTCGGATAGAGTTCTGTTCTTACGTTCCACAACTCCATTTTGTTGTGGAGTCCTAAGACAGGAGAACTCGTGTACAAAACCGTTTGTGTCACAAAATTACTCAAACTCTGCATTCTTGAATTCGCCTCCATGATCGCTTCTAATACGAGTGATCATGTAACCTTTTTCATTCTTTACTTTCTTACAAAAGGCGACAAATTCGGATAATACATCATTCTTGCGTGTCAAAAAGTATACCTACGTGTATTTAGAGTAATCATCTACAATTGCAAAAGCATATAACTTACCTCCGAGGCTGGCAACTCTGCTAGGACCAAATAAGTCCATATGTAGCAATTGTAGAGGTCTAGTAGTACATACTGCATTTACTGACTTGAATGTGGATCTGGTAGCTTTGTTCTTTTCACATTGGCTGCATACCGAATCCTTCTTGAATGTTATGTCCGATAAACCGCGTACTAGCTTCTTCGTGGATAATCTTGAGATTGTGTCCATATTTGCGTGACCGAGTCTCATATGCCACAGATGACTCTCATTACTTTTAGCCATTAAGCATCTACCTGAAATGTTAGTTTCTTCCAACAAATAGAAAACATATATATTGTCTTCCCTGATACCTTCAAAGATAGTACTACCAGTTGAGCTATCAACTATAGTACATTTGTCTTTGCCAAAGTTGATGCCATAACCATGATCAGCTAAATGACTTATGCTGAGTAGATTATGTTTCAACTCGATAACCAGACAGACATCCTTAATCACAGGAGGGGAAGATTTACCAACATCACCGATACCAATGATATACCCTTTCAAGTTGTTACCGAAGGAGACATAACCTTCCTTCTTCTTCTTCGATAGTGTTGCAAATAATGTAGCATCACCGATCATATGCCGTGAACAACCGCTGTCGAGGATCCATTTGCTTTTAGCATGTGAAAGGTGTTCCACCTACAAAACAGTTTGCAGATGAAACTTTTGGTACCTATTTCTTGTAGGGTCCTGAAATGTTAGCTTTTGGTATCCATGTATAAATATTTAAATCAACAAGCTTCTTGATCCTACATGCAGAAGAAATATGACCAGTGTGGCCACAATAATGACATTGTGCATGTTGAGTGTTGAAAGCTGAGTGATGTGCATGGTTGGTAGGTTTGGGTTTTCTTGTATAGAAGAAAGCATACTTATAATCCTGTTTGGGCTTAACCTTTTGGGGTAAAGGTTTGATATGGTTAGGTCTGACAGTGTTTGGTTTGGGAATGTTTCGATTATTCGGTAAGTGATACGTGTTAGGGTAGGAAGCAGCAGTCTCAGGCTATTTTCCTAACCTAATTTCCAATCTTTTGGATGTTTGATACAACTTAGTATAGTCAAAAGTGAGTGCTTCCATTCTGACTTGTGCACTTTGAAGACTTTTTTTCTCTTTAGAAAGTTCTTCTTTCAGTTGGTCAATAACCTTGTCTTTTTCTTCGGATGACTTGGTAGTCTCGTGTAATAAGAGCTTAATAGAAGAAAGCTCACCAGACTCACTAACATTATCTTTAACCTCAGCTAGTAGGTCGGTAAGTCTTCCTATTTCACCTTTGTACTCTTTGAGTACCTTCTTAGAGGTCTGATATTTGCTACGCAGTTTCCTGTAATCACTTATCAGTTCACTGAAGGCATCTCCTAATTGCTCAAAGGTGAAGTCATCATATGTATCAACTACAGGTTCAGAGAGTACCTGATCGGATGCCATAAAGCATACATTTGCAGCGTCTTCTGATTGTTCATCTTCTGAGTCGCTGGCTTCACTTTCATGCCATATGCTGGTGTTGGCATATTTCCGAGATGTTGATCTCTTTAGGTTCCCTTTCTCATACCTGCTGCTCTTCTTGCTTGATGATGAGTTTGTAGGACAATCCTTCTTCATGTGTTCCTTCTTCTTGCAGCCATAGCAGACAGCATCATCTTGATACCAGTTGTTGCTGCTATTGTTTTCTTTGGCTTTCTTCTCATATCTCATGAATCTTTTGAATTTCCTTGCTAGGAGTGGTTGATCTTCAGCATCAGATGCACTGTTGTCTGAATCACCTTCAGCAGCTTTTCTGTGCTGAACCTTGAAAGCGATCGTCTTCTCCTTTGGTGCAGGCTCTTCAAAATCTTGTAGCTCCAGTTCATGAGTGAGTAGCTTACCCATGAGTACTTCGAGGGACATAGTTGTGAGGTCGTTCCCTTCAATGATTGCAATAGCCTTTGGAATCCAGTTCTTGGTAAGTGCTCGCAGGAGTTTGCGAATCTTTTCATGGTTACTGTAATCTTTGCCTAGGGAGGACAAAGGATTTATAATATCCAAGAATCTTTCGAACATCTGAGTAACTGTTTCGTTGGGCTTCATCTTGAACACCTCATACTCTTGAGTAAGTCTGCTGACCTTTGATTCTTTGACTTGAGTCGTGCCTTCATGTGTGACTTCAAGAAGCTTCCACACTTCATTAGCAGTTGTGCAGATAGACACCCTGTTAAATTCAGTTCTGTCTAAAGCACAAAATAAAGCGTTAATAGCACGTGCGTCAAGACTGGCCTTTTTCTTTTCTTCTTCTGTATATCTGTTATGGGGTTTTTTCAATTAAAACTCCATCAATATTTATACGAGGTGGCTTTTGATAGCCATCAATAACAATAGACCATAAATCAAAGTCAAGTGATTTCAAGAAGAAACTCATCCATATTTTCCAATAGGTATAATTCGTACCATCAAACAGTGGAGGTCTGTTTGTGGCCTGGCCTTCACTTGTGAATTTCACAGTTGTCATGTGTTGTGCTGTGATCTATATAACAATTAGTTAAATGAATAAATAATTGTAATGTTACCTTGCTTTACCTGTAACACCCTCTCTGATACCAATTGTAGGAACGAAATCGTAAAGCAGAATACTCTAGGGGGGTGAATAGAGTTGGTGGCGGAATAATGCTAATTAAAAATTGTTAGCAGCAAGATCACAGAATAATAATCACAACTAAATAATGTAAAGGCAGAGATAAAAAAGCAAACGCAAAGACAACGATGTATACTGGTTTCCCTCTGTTGAGGACTAGTCCAGTCGGTAGAACTCTTGCTACCAGTTGAATCCACTATTGGCAAAACCGTAAGTTTTCTTACGAAGTCCTTGCAACTTCTAAACGCGAGCTTTGATACGAAGAACTCGTCCAACTTCAATTATGAAGAGGTATTCTTCTATCAAGCCTTCTGATTACAATCACTCTAAAACTTCTAGACCGTACCACACTAGCAAATCGACTAGAGGATTGTAACTGGCTTGGGATCTGAAAATTAAAGCTCTAGAAAAACTCTTTGGAAGACTGAAAGCTTTATGTAGAGAGAAGATTGAAAGTGAATGAGTGAGTTAAAATGATCGAAATCCTTCTCTATTTATACGAGTTCCAAAGACAGAATTCTGGCAGAATTCGGGCAGAATTCGGGCAGAACTCGATGAGAAAATCTCGGTCAAATCCGCAACTGCAGGAGGACCAAGTTCGAAGGAATTCAAAAACAAAACGGCCACTAACCGAACTCTGTCCGAACTCTGGCCGAACTCTGGCCGAGTTCTGTCAGGGTTAGGTTAGGGTTTTTAAAATTAGTTTTTGGAGAATTTTGAAAACCTTTTTGGAGCTTTTATAAATATGAATGTTCTTCAAAACTAATAACATTTTAAAAACATTTTGAAATTATTTTGGAATAGCCTATTTGCCAGTACGACTCAGTGTACAAAGTATTTCTAGACTCAAATAAAATGAAAAATACATTGTTCGAAGAAATACAGACTCGAACAGGCAAACAACGCTTCAGTCTTGAACTGAGTAGATAACCATTCTTGAGTATGTCCAAGAGTCCAAGATATCCTGACTAGCTCCATATATCGAGACAGAGTTTGATCAATTATTCAAATCAGTTTGACATATGACCAATGGGCCAACAGCCTTTAATTATGACTGGATTTGGGATGTCTCCGGGATTGAATTCAGACATGTCCTCGAAATCCTACAATCGAGAAGTCTGCCTTAGATTTCCAAAGTTTCCATGCTAGATGTGCTAGTTACAATCTCTAAATTTGTCCTAGTCCATTTTTAATCTTTACTATACTAACACAAACAAAACTCGATTATCTAATGCGTTACACTTAATTATGATGGAAAGATCATTTTATATTTAATTTCAAAAAACTTTGTATTTATCGGTTTATTGGCAAATCTTGGTATTTTATAATTTATATAATAAAACTACATTTTTCATTAAATGAGAAGAACATGAATTTCTAAAATGTTATAATTATTTATCATTTCTAAATTTTTATGTTTCCGAACAAAAACAGAAAAAATGAACACATTACTAGCTATTACAAAATTAGCAAAAATAAATGGGCTTATGCCCTTACAGATCATTTTACATGAATTAAAATAAGAAGGAAAATATTAGTTAGTCCCTAAAAATCCTACAATTTAATTACAAAATAAAATAATAATTTAAATTAAATTGAATTAATTTACGAGTCTCAGATATTGGTCAAATCGTCAAAATAGCTAATGCCTCAACGGCCGGTAAAACCGGTTTCGTTTGCTTTTAGCTAGGGCCCATGGACCAGTACGGTCGTCGCCCAAAAATCCATTTTATAAATATTTTCGAAACCGATTTGAAATCCATTTATATAATTTTATAAAAATTTTGGCAGCATTCCCTCTATTTTTGGGATAACCCAAAACTGGGAAAATGTGCCACAAATACTAATATATAATATCCCAAACCAGGGAACCACAGAATTAATTTCTATCCACAATAAAAATCCAATTCACAGAACGTTCTTGAAGGAAATTCGGAAAGCCCGAAATGATCTTCGGAAAACCGAAACTCCTCGGAAATTCCAAAACCAACAGAAACACTCAAAGAAAAATAAGCCACAGAACCATTTCCGAAAGGAATTGGAAAACCAAACCATAGAAATATTCCGAGAACTCACATAACGTTTCTGAAAGGATTTTGGAAAATCCGAAAATGTCTCGTTTACCGAATTCTCGAGAAATTCGTGGACCAAAATTCATCATAGACTATGAAAAATGGAAAAGGGGCAACGAAAATATACCATAAGTTGCTCGGCTAGAGCTCTCAGGTGTAATTAGGAAGAAGAAATAGGTCCAGCAAATCTCGGAAGTTGCGGACAGCAGAATCGGGGCAGCAATCGACGGTGGAAATTCTGAATCTGAACCCGCGAGATGCTGTGAACAGCGGATCGGGCACACGGTGTCGGCCGGAGACAGTTGTGGGGAGGCCGCGTGGATCGGGACAACAGGGGGCCGCCCGGGTTGGGCTGGCGCACACGATTGCGGGGGAGGCGGCGGCCGAGGTTGGTCGCCGGTGGGACGTCGGCCTCGGGAGGGTGGCGCCAAGCTCAGGGTCGACCTGGACGCGGGTGGTTCGACGCCGGAGGAAGGCCGGCGTCGGTCGTTGGTTAGGGCACAAGTTTGGGGAAAGTGGTGAGATGGTGATGGAGATGGTGAGATGGAGGGAATTTAAGTAGGGAGAGGCTTGGGGGTTTCGGGAGCCGAAGGGGCTCAGGAGTTGGCGACGGACGTTCGGGAGCCGAGACTTCGGCTGTGGCCGAACGGATGAGAAAAGGAAAAGTCTCCTTTCCCAAATAAATGAGAGAGTGAGAGAGAGTTTAAAGAAATGAAAGTTTTCATTGGTTTTGTTAATAAGGAAATGGTTTATATAATTATAAATATACTAAGGGACTTCTGAATAAATTTCAGAAAATTGAACTTGGATTCGAGATGGGTTTGGGCTGGGTCTGGATGGGTCAGAACAGGTCAGGTCCAACAAAAATCCATGATTATATATTTTTTTGGAATTAATAATTTTCTATTTAACTAATAATAATAATAATAATAATAATAATAATAATCTGGCAAAATATTAAAAACACGCAATTTAATAATTTTCTAAAAATACTATTTCCTAAATAAATAATTTATATTAATAATTAGCTAATTAAATATTCAATTAATTAATTAAAAAATGAAAGGTTTCACAGTTGCCCCAACTTCTGACTATCAGGGGGTCCCGCTGACTATTACGCGGGCCCCTGATGGAAAGTTGTATAAAACTATCCGTGTCCAGCCCCCGGCGGCCAACGAACGGGATAGTTATCAAAAATCTCCCAACAATGATCAGGGGCAAGTACTCGTACTACCCCCACATCAGGGAGCATGCAGGATGCCAACACACTCATGTGCTCAAGACTCCGGGCCCACAAAACGAGTGACTTGCGCAACGTAATTCTTCACAAACGTAAGGAAAGAGACAAAAACTTGGTGTATAGATAATCCTTTCGTGGACATCACTGCACTCAAGTCATTGTCAACTGCTGCTGCAGCAAGGCAGCCACATAAGAGGACCGGCGATCCGTCTTCCAAGGACTGCAACACCCAAGCTCAGAAGACGAAGCGTTTCTCGTCGTCTCCTGCAATTCTACTCAGAAGATCCCTGGCGGCGGGAAAGGGAAGAAAACAAATGTCTCCAACCCGAAAATCTCAACCAAGAAACTCTCTTCTAAGCGGTTGTCCACGACCGTTACTGGAGGAGTTTTCTAAGGTACTCGCTTAAAGAGGAAATCAGCCACACTTGGAGATTCGTCGTCCACATTTTTGGGACGCGCTGGAGCCGGGGTAGCACTCCTTCGAACATCCACGACAATCCGGTGTTCCAAGAAGATAATCCAGGGGAAATAGTTCCCCCAACAGATGCAGCAGGTTCCGACGTCCCCTAGGACGTCCACAACTCTCAAGACGAGGCAAGCACTGAAGCTGGTGTAGAAGCATGGAAAATATCAGAATAATGGTCCATGCGGCTCCGGATATGAAGCCCATGCGGCTCATATGGGAGCTGTCTTATACAGTTCAAAGGAAGACTCTCTGTCTCATGCAGCTCGAGAGTGTATGCGGTTCACCAGGAATATGCGACTCGATCCATGCCACGTGTCCCCCTGAGATCCTTCCCTACAGCTGGCCCTTTGAATAGTGGCCTCATTTAATACTCTGACACGATTTGACGACTGTGGCGGCTCTGGCATAAAGTGTCATAATGGCTCTGCCATAATGACAGACGCTTCGGGAAAAGAAGAAGATCTCTGACCCAATCCGTCAGAAATCCTAGGTTACCACGTGGCAAATCTCATGCGGCTTAAAGAGAGAACAGCTTCATGCGGCTCACTGAGAAGTCACCCTATATGACTAGCAGAAATCAACCATATGCGGCCCACTGAGAGCTCAGCCCCTGTGGCTCAATACAACGCTAGCTCATGCAGCTCGCAAAGACTATGCATATGCGGCTCATTGAGAGTTCGTTCCCTGCGGTTCGACGAAGCACTGTCCCATGCGGCTCATGAAGATTATCTCCCTGCGGTTCAAGTCTTGCCTATCCCATGCGGCTCTGGCAGGACCCACAATTAAAACACGTGGCATCGAATCAATCAAGGATCTAACCGAATCCCAACAAGTATATTTGACATCATCGTCATAATTACTAAGATCAGGGCATATCATTTATCATCAAGCCAATGGGACACGTGGCGAGCAATCGGGCATTGGTATAATCAATCATAAAGATTTAAAGCAATCAACATTAATTGCTCACAAGATTCGGTGCTATCCTCATTAATGGCCGAGATTCATTGTAATCAGGACCAAGGGTTCAGATAGATTGAAGGAGCGCCGACATTCCAAACAAATGATCATTAGCAAACCCTAATGATCATACCCCACTCTTATAAATAGCCAGCATCATTTCTTTGCACAGGGACCGGCAACAAAAGAATAAAAATATATAGAGTCAGAGAGAGAATACACAGAGAGAGAGAGAAGCCAGGAGAGCAACAGAGGAGCAAAAAGAGCACTTCTTCGTCAACGCCAACCATCTTTTCACAAGGAGCCAAGGCTGCATACCGATCGTCCAAGGAGTAAGGCAGGGCTGCCGTCGCCTTCACGAGCCTCTATCGTCACCCCCCAGAATCTAAAATAAACAATTGTACTTAGATTGCTGTACCTAGGTTTTCGTCCCTAGGCTTTCTTTGTACAAGCGAGTTTGTATTGTGAGTCTAAGTTCAGTCCTTCGATAATTGTTCTGTACTTTTACAATCAATGGCAAACACGATGGCGACTCTGTTGGGGACAAACTTCTCCACGGCTGAGAAGTTGGTGACGCAATCGGATGCAGCCAAACTTGGCTCCACGCAACAAAAGATGGTCGTCCGCTTCGACCAACAAGCGTTCGAAGAGATGCTCTCCGAAGAAAGCGCTGGCCCGGTCCAGAAGCACACCCGCACGACAAAGGCTCGCAGAGAGTGGAGGCCAAAATCATTTGCTCCTCCCCAAGCCCCCGACGGTGTACCCTCTATTGCTCAAGACGGTGAGAAGGACTCTTCTGCGGCCCCACTTCAGACTGTAGACAACTCTGCTGTCTCCAAGTCCGGCAGAAGAAAACACTATGATGCTAGACTTGCAGAGGCAAAGAGGAACTCTACGCGAACTGAGCCGCATAGGGGTGCTAGCCGAGTGAAAAAGGCTTATGCGACCACATCCGCTAGCCGCAAGGACAAAGCCCATGCGGCCACAGTCGCTGGCCGCATGAAGAAGAATTATGCGGTCACATCTGGCAGCCGCATAGTTTATGCAGCTACAGTCGCCAATCACATGGATGAAACACATGAGGCTACAGGAGGCAGCCGCTTGCAGAGAACCCATGCGGCCACTATTGCCAACCGCATGCGGCAAGCCTGCACCGTCGTGACTCCTAGCCGCCCAAAGGCAACTCATCCGACAGCAGAAGATGACCGCATGCAGACAGCGTGCACGGTACCCAACTCTGGCAGCATAGCGTCCGTTCCACGCTTCTCTTGATCGGTCTTCGACCGTCTCTCATACGGTCCCGACCCTGATGATTCTCTGTATGATAAGCCAGATTTTGTGGCATTCAACTTGGGCTCCTCCTATTACGCACCCACAAGTGCTAGAAGGAGGAAGTCTAGGGCAGCGCGGGCTCATCGAGCCCAGTCAGCTGTCCCAACCTCTGACTATCGGAGCGTTTCGTTGACTATCACACGGGCCTCGGATGGAAAGTTGTATACAACCACTCAAGTCCAGCCCCCCGCGGCAAACAGACAGAGTGGTTCCTCTAACCTGCGGGAGACGATCCTCCATAAACGCAAGGAAAGAGAAGGAGTGTCGGTGTGCAAAGAGTCCTCGCTTGGACATCGCTGTACCCAAATCATCGTCAATTGCTGCTGCAACAACGCGGCAATGACGGAAGCTCGGCCATCCGCCTTCCAAAGGCTACAGCACCCGAACTCGAAAGATGAGGCACCTCCTGTTGTCTCCTGCAATTCTGCTCAAAAAGTTCCCGCCGAAGAGAGGAGGAAGAAAACGAGCGTCTCCAGTCCGAAGATATCAACCATTACAACTAAGAAACTGTCGTCTAAACGGTTGCCCTCCACTGGTGTATTCCAACACACCCGTTCAAAGACAAAATTTACCTCGAGAGGAAATTCATCATCCACATCGCTGGAGGTTGAAGGAGCTGGGGGTAACACTCCTCCGAACATCCGTAACAATCCGATGTTCCAAGGAACCGAGTCCGCACAAACAACTCTTCCATCAGGAGCAACGGACGCTGATGCCCCCGAAGACATCCGTAACTCTCAAGACAAGGTAAGCTCTGAAGCTGGGGATACCGTTCCCTCCGAGTCCGAGCCCGAAGAGAACATTCCTACCTATCCCGATGACTTCTCGGTGCATGGGTACGACTCAGAGGGCACATCCTCCACCGTTCCTTCCATCACTCCTCACGTAAGAACGGTGTTCATGACGGACAGCGATCAAGGTGGTTCCAGTGATCGCCAGCGCATCGACAGTCTCGAAGCCATATTACTTGCTTTGGTCAAGTCTGTAGACGAGATTAAAGCGGCCCTGCCCACTTTACAAGGAGGAGCGCCTGGTCAAACAAACATGGGCCCCGCGGTCAATATAGATTCGAACTCAGCGGCACCAAACCCGGGCAATAATCCTTCCGAAATAACAGCCCCCGCCGCGACAGATGAGACCCGAGAAGTAAGAAGAGAGGTCCAAGAGCTCCGTGCCATGTTTCATGCCCGAGAAAACACTCAAGATCTCAGAATACGGCAACCATATCCTGCTGAGTGGAGGGATGTTCCATTCCCACCAAGATATAAGCCGTTCAACATCAACCCGTATGATGGCAAAACCTCAGCAAGTCGATACATCACTTACTTTGAGGTCACCACCGACCATCTGCCCCATGAAGATGCGATCCTCACACGGTTAATCATTGGAGCATTGGAAGGAGTCGACTTTGATTGGTATCGCAATCTACCGGACAACTGCATCCATTCCTTCGTCGGCTTCAAGCGCATGTTCTTGGAACGATTCTATGAAGTAGGACAAGACATCACTATGTCCACTCTCATGGATGTCGTCCAAGGGGAGAAGGAGCTAACAAGGAACTACATCGAGCGGTTCCGCCAGACCGCCATGAAGCTGCCTTCCGGAAATCCGGATTCTTCTTTGATCGAAATATGCCAAAAGAGACTGCTTCCAACGATCAGTCTCTGGATGGGCGAGAGTCCATTCAAAGATTGGAAGGTGTTCATCATCAGCACCACAAGCGCTGAAGAACGATTGAAGAAGGCCCACCAACTACGGTTGCACATCTCAGAAGGAGAAAACAAGGGCAAGCGTCTCAACAACGATAATGGGGGTAACCCCTCCAACAATCGGAACAGCAAAGGAAAACAGGCTATGGTGGCCGACACGGCCCAGAAGCCCGAGCCACAGCCAGCAGATAAGCAATGGCCTCAGATCACTTACTCTTTCGAAGACGGCCACGTCAAGCCTATCTTAGACATGCTTATACAAGGAGGTAGAATTCAGCTTCCTCCACCAAGACGGGAGCCTCGACTGGCTGATTTGGAGAACCCGAAGTTCTGCCATTACCACCGTTATGTACACCACGCTACACATGACTGCTACCAACTAAAATGGTACAACCAAAGTCTCATCGATTCGATCGCTCTGGCCATCGACTTCGAAGAGGTAACCGTAGCAGCCAATATGGTGTCCGTACAATTCGGCAATTTCCCTCCAACGGAGACCCAAGACGGGGTAATTCCCGTCCCTCTCGCGACAATGGAGATTACCAATCTTCCTCCGCCCCGAGAACAAGCTGCTGGTCTAGTACCTCTCACCACCTCAAGAGGAGAGGTCATGTGGGTCCATCCAGACTTGGTGTCAGAAGTAACTCGGCCCACACCATCTCCCACCAACAAAAAGAGTGGAAAAATCAAGACCCGCCGCACAATTTCAGCAGACAACGAGGAAGCTACAGCCGTCGTCACGCGGTCTGGAGCACAATCCCAACCTGTGGTTGATAGTCCAGCTGAAAATCATCAACCCACTGCAACTGATGCTCTGGGACCGGCTCAGCCTTTGACGACCGACAAGCCTAGGCCGAAGGAGACTCGCTTCGACAAATCTCTCCGAAAGGACGCAGCCCAAGGGCTAGAGAGGCCCTACAACTTTGACATCTTAGCACAATTGGCTAACACTCCGGCCAAATTGTTATTATATGAACTCCTGAGGCTCTCCAAAGACGTCCGTATTGCATTGAGCGAAGCACTCCAAAATGCCGATGCCTATCTCGCTCAATCTAACCTCACTGGGGAGGACTCAACCATGGATCTCTAAGATAGTGCCTGCACGGGAGCAATGCCCAACATCGTCTTCACTCCGCAGGACATGCTCATCAAAACCAACCTATATGATCGCCCGCTATACTACACGGGCTACATCGGCGACGTGAAGGTGGATCAGCTGCACATTGATCCTGGCTCTTCCATAAGCATCATCTTGAAAGGTCTGCTACATCATCTCCGTATCCCAATGCATCGCCTAACACCTACAAGCACCGCCATCAGCGGTTTCAATTCGGGCAGGAGCTACCCTATCGGGAAGATTCATCTGAAGTGTCAGATTGGCGATCTCCAATCCGAGGTCACCTGCTACGTCATAGATGCAGACACTTCTTACAACATCCTCTTGGGGCGCCCATGGATACACGATTATATGATCGTGCCTTCCACGCTACACCAGTGCTTCAAATATGTCGACAAACACGGCTTCGTGAAGACAGAGTTTGCTGACATCGATCCCTTCAAAGGGGTCGAATCTTACTACTCGGACTCCTGTTTCTACGAAATATCGAAAAGGCACCTGGATGAAGGAGACGCACAAGCTCATACTGAGACAGCCACTGGATCAGAAGGACCCCTGACGATCCACCTCCAAGCTCGCAAACCGGGCAAGTCTGTACCCCTCACCGCCACTCTGCGAAAGAACGCGATCAGCCTCTCGGCGCAAGAGGAGCAGATGACAATCCGGCTGCCGAGATCCGGCCAAGTGCCGAGACCCACAACGGAGCCACTAACAATCAGGTTACCAAGAGTCAGTCAACCACAAACAGGGAAGCTCAACCCCTCGGACAGGCCATTGACAATACGCCTTCCCAAGAAAGGTTGTCGCCTCGATGCAAGGTCTGACACTTCCAGCGAACCAGCCGCTCCTCGCTCCACATCGAATGCCAAACTGGGGGTCACCAGTCTGCCAACGAATCCACGCTCTGCTCCATCAACTGGACCACTGACGATCAAGCTTCCTAGGTCGTCCTCTCAGTCTTCGTTCACACAGGGGGTAGCCGAAGAGGAACCGGAGCTAGCCAAGTATGTGGCTGCCCACACTGATGTCCCCTCCGCCGATGATGTAATCCCCCTAGAAAAGATACCTTACTTTATCATTAAAGGGTTATCTTTGAACTACATCGAGCTCAATAAGCTATGTACGATGTATGCTATGGAACACGGCATAGGCGCTTACCTACACACACAGGTGACAAATGTGTACACCGCAATCCAGCTTACTCCAGTAGAAGACGCCTACCGAATACACAAGGGAGGGGACCATCCAGTCATCTTCGGCCGGACGAACAACCCTCATCCCTGCACCATAGAAGAAGACGACCTCGGGTCAGATGCCGGGAGACTGCCTCTGTATCTCTATAGCCCTCGATCCAAATATCTCATACAGAAACAGGGGTATGATCTAGAGACTACGCCGGGATTGAACTATGACACTGGACGACGATTACCTTTGAAGCCGCCAGCCCCGGCAGGCAAACCATGGAACTACTATAACAAAACTCGATGCGGGTTAGGGTATGTAACGTCTACTACGACCCCGGAAAGTTCAGATGAAGAATGCGACTGGCAGTTGCATTCAACCGGATCGCCAACTTCCGACTCAGATACCAGCATCGGAGATGTGTTCAGACAAGTCATGTCAGTCAACATGACGTTCGCCGACGCTTACGAGGAAGACGAAGACATCCCCGAAATCCTCGAGCTAGAGCCATGGGCCCAGCAATTAGACGCGCAATGGGAAAAGCGATTCGAACTGAGAGAACCTCCTACTGAAGATAAGGTCATACAAGTGGATCTCGGCAGCAAATCTTCTCCAAAACCGATCTTCATCAGTGAAAGCCTAACCAACGAAGAACGAAAGTCGCTGTTAGAACTTGTCAGGGAGTACATTAATGTGTTCGCCTGGAGCTATGAAGACATGCCAGGGTTAAATCTTGACATCGCTCTTCATAAACTCAATATTCGGCTAGATGCGAAGCCAGTCAAACAACAACAGCGACGCTTTCGCCCAAGCATCATGGACGCGATCGAAGCTGAAGTCAACAAACTAATAGCCAGCGGCTTCATTCGTGAGGAGCAACATCCCGATTGGGTCGCCAATATAGTACCTGTCCTCAAGAAGAATGGGAAAATTCGAATCTGCATCGACTTCCGTAATCTGAACGAGGCATGCCCTAAAGATGAATTCCCCCTTCCTATCACAGACATTATGATCGACAATACCTGCGGCTTTGAGCGCATGTCATTCATGGATGGCTTCTCGGGATACAACCAAATCAAGATGTCTCCCGACGACGAAAAGCATACATCATTCCGAACACCGATTGGCACGTACTGCTACACAGTCATGCCTTTCGGTTTAAAGAATGCTGGTGCCACATATCAAAGAGCTATGAGCATCATCTTCAGAGACCACTTACGCAAGACGGTGGAGTGCTATGTTGATGATATAGCCGTCAAGAGCCGTAGCAAAGGAGACCATCTGCAGGATCTAAGGACGGTATTCGACCTAATACGGACGCACAATTTGAAGATGAACCCTACGAAGTCCTTCCTGGGCGTATCTAACGGGAAGTTCTTAGGCTTCATCATCACTGCAAAGGGTATCCATGTAGACCCCGAGATGACAAAAGCAATCATGGAGATGGGTCCCCCGAGAAATCTTCGCGAACTCAGAGGCCTTCAGGGAAGGCTAGCTTACAACAGAAGGTTCATTTCCAACCTCTCCGGGTGATACCGGCCATTTACGCACCTCATGAAGAAAGGAGTCTCATTCGTATGGGATGAAGAATGCCAGCGTGCTTTTGATAGCATCAAAGAATATCTGTCAAATCCTCCGATCTTGGTAGCTCCAGTCCCTGGAAAACCATTTCTGCTCTATGTACGAGCAATGGAACACTCCCTCGGTGCTCTGCTGGCACAGAATAACGATGCAGGCCATGAACAGGCCATATATTACCTCAGCCGAATGATGATTGGACCAGAGCACCGATACACCACTGTAGAGAAGGAATGCCTCGCTCTGGTGTTCGCCATTCAGAAAATGCGGCACTATGTCATCGGACAAACGATACATGTGATCTCACGAGTTAACCCTCTCAGGGTGCTCATGACTAAACCAGGGGCACTCAGCTCTCGCCTCGCTACATGGGCAATACTGCTGTCCCCTTATCATATTATCTTCGTCCCCCAAAAGGCAGTCAAAGGTCAAGCCCTGGCAGATTTCTTGGCAGCCCACCCAGGCTCGGAGTCCTCCAGGATATACGAAGAGATACTAGATGAGGTCACCGACTCACATACAACCTTCCACGAAAATATATGGCGAATGTTCTTCGACGGCGCTTCGAGGACCGGACCTAAAGGCAATATAGTCGTCGGAGTCGGAGTAGTACTAATCTCTCCTTCCGGATTGGTGATTAACCGCGCTTATTCCCTCACTGAACCCTGTTCTAACAATGTGGCCGAGTACAATGCTCTGGTCATTGGCCTCCAACTTGCAAGAGAGCTGGGGGTAGAATACCTTGAAGCGTACGGCAATTCCCAACTAATCGTCAATCAGATCCGGGGTTCGTACGAGGTACGCCATGAAGACAAGATCCCTTATCATCAAATAGTGATCAATATCATCTCGGCATTTGAGGGGTTCTTCATCGAGCACGTCCCCAGACTCCAAAATATTGAAGCCGATGCCCTAGCTGGTCTCGCCGCTTCCCTAGCAGTTCCGAATTATGATCGGCAATCAGTGGAAGTGATAGGCCATGAACTGGTCTATCCCAAAAACAATGTGCAATTCGTCGTAAGTTATTCTGTACAGACGATCGATGACGCCCCAGATTGGAGACAACCATTCATCGACTTCGTCGTCTACAACATCCTACCTGAGAACCCAAAGGAAGCTACTTCCATCAGAAGGCGTTCCCTCAGATTCTTCTACGATACAGAGACGGAAATGCTGTATCGCCGCTCCTACGACGGATTACTGCTTCGGTGTCTGTCAAACGCAGAAGCCAAAGAAGCCGTACGAGAAGCCCATGACGGTGTTTGCGGGGCCCACCAGCCCGGCCCGAAACTGCAAGACCGTCTTCGCCGAATGGGCTACTATTGGCCCACAATGGTGGCAGACGCGATAGATTATGCTAGAAAGTGCAAAGCTTGCCATGTCCACGCGGACTTCATCCACCAACCCTCCGAATTTTTACATCTGACAGTGGCGTCCTGGCTATTCGAAGCATGGGGAATGGATATTATTGGTCCAATCACCCCACCTTCCTTCCGAGGACATCGCTTCATACTTGCGATCACTGATTACTTCTCTAAATGGACGAAAGCTGTCCCACTCGCAGAAGTCAAGACTTCAAACGTGATCAGCTTCCTTAAAAACCACGTCATTTACCGCTTTGGACTGCCCCGAAGGATCATCCATGATAATGGTCCGCAGTTTACAAGCCACGCATTCTATCGGTTTTGCGATAAGCCCCGTATTCAGAATATCGCTTCGATGCCGTACAACCCGGCAGCAAATGGGTTAGCAGAGGCGTTCAACAAAACAATCATCAAACTTCTCAAGAAGTTTGTCTCCTCCAACAAACGTGACTGGAACGACAAGCTCGGCGAGTGCTTATGGGCTTATCGTACCACGGTCCGAACAGCCACCAGAAATACACTATTCTCCCTGGTATACGGAAGTGAGGCAGTCCTCCCCTTGGAGACACAGATCCCTTCACTACGTGTCGCCCTCACACACCAATTGACAACCGATGATAACTACCAACGTCGACTGCAAGAGTTAGAGGCCTTAGATGAAAAGCGCCTCCTAGCTCAGCAAAGGATCGAGCTATACCAAGCACGCATCTCAGGAGCCTTCAACAAGAAGGTCAAAATCAGAACATTCCAGGTAGGCGATCTCGTCTTGGCAGTCCGGAGGCCAATGGTCATGACTCACAAGACCACCGGCAAATTCCAGCCAATGTGGGAGGGCCCATTTATCATTGAGACGGTATTCTCCAACGGTGCTTACCGCCTTGCAAAGCAAAACGGAGACTTGCTCATGCTGCCCGTCAACGGCAAGTTCCTGAAGAAATATTATGTCTAAACGACATTCCCTACAAGGTCGTCGAGTCATGTACCCGCTGCTACCACTGAACTCACACCCTCAGCATTTCAGATTATCGAGTCATGTACCGGCTGGTACCACTGAACTCATACCCACAACATTTCAAGATTATCGAGTTATGTACCTGCTGGTGCCCCTGAACTCACCCCTACATCCCCTTTAGATTATCGAGTCATGTACCCGCTGGTGCCGCTGGACTCCCACTTTCTCAATATGTTAATTTACCGAGTTATGTACCCGCTGGTACCTCTGAACTCACATTTTGGTCACTCTTTCAGATAGTAAGTCATGTATGATTATACCTCTGAACTTGCTTCCCTGGAAGAGATCCTCCCTCATGATCCAATACCCGTACTCCCAGTGCACAAAAAGGGTAATCGATCCACAAATTTCCGAAAACGGACATGTCCTCATTACCTCTGAATCGTTTTCACTTCCACCAAAAACAAACCGCCCCTCACATAGAACCTCCACGTTCTCCTACCTCTTAGTCATTCTATGTACTCCCTCTTCATTGAGCCCACTCCTGTCATGTCATCATTACCTCTGAGTGGGAAGGCTCCGTCGAAGAACCCTTCATGCTTGCCATGTCCACATTACCTCTGAGCAAGTATGTCGGTCTCCTTTCGACCTATTATCTGTACCCACAACCGGAGTACGACAAGGATAATAGGTCCACAAATGTCCGTTGTTGACCACAAAAATCTCCCATAAAACCTCCCCTGCCATGTCCTCACTACCTCTGAGCAGGAAGGTTCCACGGTAAAACCCTCATGCTTGCCATGTCCTCATGACCTACGAGCAAATATGTTGGTTTTCCTTTCACCCTATTATCTGTATCCCGAACCAGGGTACGCCAAGAATAATAGGTCCACAAATGTTCCTTTGCTAAGCTTCTTAGCATAAATCCACTACCCTACCATGCCCCGGGAGCCCAGCTGCTCTACGGCATTCCTTTTTTTTGTTAAGCACCGAGAACATCCATGACCACTTTGCCACGGCTGTTCCGGTCATCCTGTCCAAACTTGTTATCCGTACCTAAAACCAAGGTACGCCTAGGATAACAGGTCCACAAATAAATCCCCCAGCAAGTCCAAATTCCACAGATGCCACAATTACAAGAAAGAGATGATGAGTTGAAACAGGCTCATTTATTCAAAATTCAACGTACTACATCATTTGGGGATCACACCCCTTACAAAAAAAAGAAGAAAAGAAAGCAAAAGAAAACAGACGGCTGATCACTGCTATGGGGCACATAACGCCCTGAGACGGTCTGTCAGCAAAGCAACCGACCGCTCAAACCTCTGAGAGGCTCGACGCTCTGCCTCGTGGGTCAGCACTGCCTCATCCTCCAGATGAGCGTGAGCCTGCCAGTTATCCTCAAATTTCTTAAAGGCCCGCTCCAGGTTATCGGAAGATCGGGAAACCTTCTCGGCCTCTCGAACGATCGACTCCTACTCCGCCTGAGCAGCCTCCAGCTCTGACTCTAAGAAGGCCAGTTGCCTCTGGAGTCCAAGAATCCGCTCCTTCGTATCAACAATTCTACGAGAAGCGGACTCTTCCCGAGCACGGCAAGCCTGACTCATGCGACCCAGCTGGTCATACGAAGCGGAGAACTTATCAAGGTCCCCCCGTACAACTGGCCCAGCAGTATCGCGGGCTAGCTTAATCCGATCCCGAGCAACAATGAGGAAGCCCCGCTCCCGCTCGATTGCAGCAGGCAAGCCCGCCTGTCGTATCGCCAGTAGCTGGGTCACAAGCTGATCAGCTTCCGTCAGCTTAGGCTCCAGCAGTGCAGCCAATCCCACCCCGCCAGGAAGGGACTTCAGGGTTGCAATTTGACACCGAGCGCACCGGAGATATAAAGAAAATGGGGTCCCCCGCCCTATGGCAGCGTCTACGCCCCTATTCAAATGAAGATAGAAGCTATCAACCACGTCCTGCTTCGCCTCGTTCAGAGTCTCCGTGGAGGCCGGTGTCAACGGGAGCGTGGCTGGCAGCACCGAAGAAGACTCAACAGAATCCGCCGCTCCTGCTACGAGAGAAACCAGCTCCGCACGAAAGGTCGCTTGAACAGCGGCCAACTCCTCTTCGGTAGCCTGCAAAACTTGAATACTCGGCACGGTCGAGAGGTCGGCCTCCGGAGCCGTATAATCTGCAGAGGATGAGGCGGAGACCATCGCTAACCACATTCCCATCGGCCCAGAGCTGGCAGGAGGCTCCTCGACATGAGACGGCAAAGGAGAGGGAATGCTCCTTCCTCCCGTATCACGGCAGACCGAACCTTCCCCAAGAACATCCACGGCGGGAAGTAAAGGGTCAGGACCTGCAGGGCCAAGGCAACCATGAATCGATTTGACCCGGAGGATAAGTTGATAGAGCAAATAAGCCCCCTCACTAGTCAATATCTGGCTTTTCTTACCAGTTGAGGAGTGTGGAGGCCGAGGTTCGCTTACAGCTACCGCAGCCTCTTCACCAACAGTTCCGAGTCAGGTATAACAGACTCCTCCCCTCTTGCGTCCTCGGGAAGGGATGCACCAAGATCAACGGCACCTTGTTGAAGATCAGCGGTCTTGAAGACGGGTCCGAGGGAACCTTCATCACCCCGGGCCGAGACCTCAGCAACCTCGGAGCTTCCGGCCGCCGCTGAAAGAGCCCCCGCAGAAAGGACCGCAGCACACATGTCACTAATCAAAGCAACAAGGGCCGGATCAGCTTCAGGGGTGGCAGACGATTCAGGAGAGGTCGGCTCATCGAACGCCTACAAAGAAAAGTGATTAAGTCATATCCCCAAGAGAAAAGAAAACTACAACAAAGAGATGGCTATGACTTGGTCTTACCTCCAGAATAGCGTCTGTATCTTCACCCTTCTCGGTGATAAGTAATCCACGAGACCTAACAGCGGCTCTCTTCACGGAAAAGGTCGCTCTACTGTCAGAAGACTCGGGTCTGACCCATTTATGCGAGGGACCAGACACGGCTGAAAGTTGTTCTTCTATCACTACTCCCTCTTGCGTAGTAAACAACAGATCCTCCGCCGGTTCGTCGGGTGTGGGAAGCGGTTGATCCGCTACTTCTTCACCCCCACCAGAGAGGGAACCTTCGCTGTCATCATCATCCTCATCTTCAGCCGACTCGGAAGGTTCTGATTCAGGGAGGGGGACCTGGAGCGCCAGTTGCTTTCTAACCTTAGCCCCTTTGGGCTTCTCCTCTAAATCGGTACCCAGGATAAAACTGGTACTCGGATCAAAGTTAACAGGAGGCTTGTTCGCCATAACGTGATATAAAGCAGCCACGTACAAAATTTCCTTCGGCGCCTTAGCATCGAAAACTGAGAAGCTGGCCCGAGTATGATAAGCGTCGTAATAATTCCACGCTCGGACGCCGTCAAGAACGCTGCCTTCAAAACCCAAACAAGGGTTGGGACAATCAAGGAACAACTGGCTATAACCAAACTGGCAGGAAAACCTGCTAGGTAGGTAAGGTTCCAAGTATACATTATCTCGGTTGCGATAAACCAGATGCGCGGGGCGGTTTTTGCGCAACCAAGCAAGCATATTCGGAGATAGAAAATGTGAAGGTCCAGTACCATCAAGGCGTACCTTCCTCACTTCCTCATCAGAAAAAGGAGGAACAGACACAAAGAGGTCACACCCATCCACTCTCGCTAGCGCCCTCCGACAAGCTGGCATAGTGTTGTATTTCCAAGACCGGTGATGGCATTTAAAGAGGAAAGCATCTTCGGCTGTAGCATCTTCCGCTATCCCAGGTCCCAGCAAAGACTTGTAGTGCATCGCCAACCACCCCATCAGGTAGTGGAAAGGCAGTTCTACGCACTCAAAATCCAAAGTCTTCTTGCGAGCAATAACCTTGGACGAGAATATTCGCAGACCATGGTGTATGCTGCACACCATAGCAGGAAGGAGGGCCAATCTAACTCCGAATACTAGTTTAACGGCAGGGAGGATGAAATGACGACCAATCCTCTCGATAGAACCCGCTCCTCCCGAGACTACGCAGTTCCGTAGCCATATCATCAAAAATCCAGCCAGAAGCGCCTTCTCCGACATCTGTATGGTCCTGTAGTAAAAATAACTAAGAGAGTCAGCTTGACTCCCGAATATATCGCTCTTGGATCGCGACCTCTTGACACTTGACATCAGATCCCTTACCTCTGCATGCGTTCGAGGGGCTCGAGGCGTAACTTCGCCAGAAGGATCAACTCTAAAAAGATAATTAATCCAGGATGTGGTATGGGGAGCGGTCCCCTCGGAGCTATCTGTCATTTTTATAGCCATCTGATGACAAGTACTATGGTGGCACGACAACTCCCGGTACACCGCAACAGAACCCGGGAGTTGCCTGTCCAAGGCCTCGAACTCCTCATTCGACGGGGTATACACCTCGAAAGGCTCATTCCCCCATGGAAGTTTAGAGACAGTATACATCTCGTGAAGAGCAAGCCCCAGCTCCCCTACTGGTGCAAAGAATGTGCCCGTTCGCCGGCTATACATCTCCAAGAGTGCTACGAACAGTGGTTTATTAATGGGAAGCCCGTGACAAGTGCCCCGAATGGCATGGTAAAGCCCCACCTCCCGCAAGAATGTTCCATAGGTCTGCAAAACCTAAGTAGTCAACTGGGCCCACGTAGAGGTGGGGTTTATCCAGTTCGACAGTGCCAGCCTACCAACAAGATAAGACTTCTTATGAACGAGCCGATTCAGGAAAGTATCAGCTTGAGTAAGTGTGAAGTTGGGACCGTATACATTCATGAAAGAGCCCGGGGCCAGACCCATCATATACCGGAGGACGGAATCCTTACCCGCATACGCTGACCGCATATTCGGATTATAATGGATGTTGTCCATCAACATCCCTGATTGAGTAGGAGTTAAGTTACACACCATCTTCCTGTCCAGCAACACCATATTGAACCATGACAAAGGATAATAATGTTCCATGAGAGGAATATGGATTGCCACCCCATCCAAAGAGAAATCCCAGTTCTCGGTAATCTCTAAAACTCGGGGATTCTTGATGATTAAAGCATCTCCAAAAAGGAACAAAGGCTTCAGGTATTTCCCATCTAGCTTCCCAGTATTCATCATGGAACGGAGGTAATGGAGGGTCTGATTCTCAATGGCCTTCAACCTCTCCGAAGGCTCATCAGTAGGAAATTGATTCAACACATGCTTAATTAAGTCGTCAAGACGCACGCCCAGGGCGAATTAATTTGAACCCACTATAAGCTTCCCAGCAGGATTTATGGGCAGACTCACTGGAGAAAGACAAAAAAAACGAGGTTAGAAGATAGTCAAAGAAAACAGAAGCATTGGAAAGATCATTTGAGTCTATGCGGCTCGGGTCGTCACAGTCACATGCGGCTCAGCATTAGATACGTCCATGCGGTTCTGTGCACCGTAGCCGCATGTGCCTCCGAGTTAGCCGAGTCCATATAACTCAAATTCAGACAAGCTTATAGACCCATGCGGTTCAAATTAAGCACGCCTACGAAACCAGACCCATGCGAGCCGACGCGGATACAAGAAAGCGAGCCTATGCGGTTCGAAAGTGAGCGACGCTTATGCGACCCAAATCGAAAACGCATATGCGGCTCAGATCGAGTATAAACAAGCTCATGCGACCCCAATGGGGGAAGTGCTTATGCGGTCACATCGATAAGCCTCGTACATACGGCTTGTGCATAAAGTATGCAGCAGAGCCATGGCAACAGTTAGGGTTTTCAAACGACCCTTACCAGCAATGGGTGGGTGGACGTCAGGGTGAAAAGCAGGCGCGTTCCGCCACGTTCGCCGCCGCAGTCGATGAAGACGCGGCCTTCTTGCCCTTCGCAGCCGCAGAGGATGATGCGGCCTTCTTGCCCGCAGCAGCAGCAGCCTTCTTGGGAGCCATTGTCGATCGATGAAGGGAGAAGACGAAGAGCAAAGTCTGCAAACAGGGGATTTGAGCAAAGAAAGAAGGTAAAGAAACCCAAGGGGATTAAAAGACTCTTATTTATAGGCGAAAGAAACCCATAAAACGAATAAACGTCTCGGATGATGCCTCGGATTACGTGCCGCTTCAAAAAATAAAGGCAAAAACGCTTCGGTCAAGGCATAACCAACCCTTGGGATCCTCCCCCAAAAGACGGCGTTAAATCAAAACGAATCAAGAGCATTTAATGAAGATTTGCACCCGTAGTCAGGACACGTGGCAAAGAGCCTATGCGGACAGATGAATCTAAGCGGCTGGGACACTTATGCGGCATGAACGGGACCATGCTTCTTATTCAAAGTGTTTCAATTTTGCAAATTGAAAACTTTGAAGGGGGTCCTGTAGAAGCATGGAAAGGAAGACTCTCTGTCTTATACAGTTCAAAGGAAGACTCTCTGTCTCATGCGACTCGAGAGTGTATGCGGTTCAAAGGAAGACTCTCTGTCTCATGCGACTCGAGAGTGTATGCGGTTCAGCAGGAATATACGGCTCGATCCATGCCACGTGTCCCCCGGAGATCCTTTCCTACAGCTGGCCCTTTGAATAGTAGCCTCATTTAATTCTCTGACACGATTTGACGACTGTGGCGGCTCTGGCATAAAGTGTCATAATGGCTCTGCCATAATAATAGACGCTTCGGGAAAAGAAGAAGATCTCTGACCCAATCCGTCAGAAATCCTAGGTTGCCATGTGGCAAATCTCATGCGGCTTAAAGAGAGAACAGCTTCATGCGGCTCACTGAGAAGTCACCCTATATGACTAGCAGAAATCAACCATATGCGGCCCACTGAGAGCTCAGCCCCTGCGGCTCAATACAACGCTAGCTCATGCGGCTCGCAAAGACTATGCATATACAGCTCATTGAGAGTTCGTTCCCTGCGGTTCGACGAAGCACTGTCTTATGCGGCTCATGAAGATTATCTCCCTGCGGTTCAAGTCTTGCCTATCCCATGCGGCTCTGGCAGGACCCACAATTAAAACACGTGGCATCGAATCAATCAAGGATCTAACCGAATCCCAATAAGTATATTTGACATCATCGTCATAATTACTAAGATCAGGGCATATAATTTATCATCAAGCCAATGGGACACGTGGCGAGCAATCGGGCATTGGTATAATCAATCATGAAGATTTAAAGCAATCAGCATTAATTGCTCACAAGATTCGGTGCTATCCTCATTAATGGCCGAGATTCATTGTAATCAGGACCAAGGGTTCAGATAGATTAAAGGAGCGCCGACATTACAAACAAATGATCATTAGCAAACCCTAATGATCATACCCCACTCTTATAAATAGCCAGCATCATTTCTTTGCACAGGGACCGGCAACAAAAGAATAAAAATATATAGAGTCAGAGAGAGAATACACACAGAGAGAGAGAGAAGCCAGGAGAGCAACAGAGGAGCAAAAAGAGCACTTCTTCGTCAACGCCAACCATCTTTTCACAAGGAGCCAAGGCTGCATACCGATCGTCCAAGGAGTAAGGCAGGGCTGCCGTCACCTTCCCGAGCCTCTATCGTCACCCCCCAGAATCTAAAATAAACAATTGTACTTAGATTGCTGTACCTAGGTTTTCATCCCTAGGCTTTCTTTGTACAAGCGAGTTTGTATTGTGAGTCTAAGTTCAATCCTCCGATAATTGTTCTGTACTTTTACAATCAATGGCAAACAGCTGGGGGTACCACTCCTTCTGAGTTTGAACCAGAGGAGAATATTCCTACATACCCTGATGACTTCTCTACACAAGGGTATGACTCAAAGGGTATGTCCTCAACCATTTCTTGCATCTCTCCTCATGTGAGGACGGTGTGTCACGACCCGCACCCTAGAGTAAGGGCACGAGAAGTGGGTACGTCCAGCCTACGTCGCAGTATCAGCGGTAGAACGCTGTCCTAGGTCACAACATCTAACAATATAAAGCTAAACAGTTTATACTCCCCGAATGGGGGTGACATAGCAGAAAGTAAACTCAATCACATCTAAGACAGATGATAAGATAGCAGATAGATAGATAGATAAAACTGCTGAAATGAAAGGAAATCCCCAAGTACAACAGAGAGTCTAATTGTCTAAGATAAATACATATCCCCAGTATCAAATATATACAATCATTCATAAAGTACTGTAAATGAAAACATACTAGTCTAAGGGTGTGTCATCCACAGCTAGTGGGACATGCTGCTAGTCCAGGTCCAACATCTCATCTAAGGTAGCACCGTAATAGGTATCCATACCAGCTTCCTCCTCGTCCACTGTAATATTTTTAACAGATCCAGTCAAGACAGGAGCGAGCACCATACATCTCAACAGTTCATAGCAGGTTAGAAATATAATCGTGCAGTAAAGTAAGATACAGGAACTGAAAGAAGATACAGGATGTAAACAGACAAAGCTATAATAAAAATATATATACTGTAAATAGAGAACTATCAGTGGCTAGTGAGTCAGAGTACAATATAAACATGTGAATGACATAGGAGATTCAGTTAAAACACTACAGAGGTGATCAGGTGAGATACTACTTGGATATTATTCACATGTCTACTTCTACTCCCCCGTACCCCCAATCAATACACAAGGATCCAACTAGGTTATGTTATGATTCCATGCAAAGGCCCACAAGGGGTGATACATGGAGGGCCCATAAATGGGTGATCTGGAAATGCCCATAAATGGGTGATTCAAAGAAGACACTGTGATCATGAGAGTACATGTCACAAGTAATCAATGAACCGTAAAGCATAGTGATACGCCATGTAAGCGAAAGGCACAGAACATGTAGTATACGATACTCCTTGAGGGGATAACATCTCAAGAAGGGATCCATATAGTACTAATCCGTGTGACCAACGTGACAGTATCAAGTAAAGTAATTTAAAGCAGGAAGATAATTCTAAACATGATATAAAATGATTAGAGAATGTACTCGCTTGGTATCTGAGTGTCCAAGATGAAAGTACTGTCCGAGGAGTGGTGTCTGGCTCCTATTTAGAACAGCATAAGTCACAACAAGTCCATGATGGTAAAATGAAGCACTACAATGCATTCTACATGAGTCAAGGTCAAACTAGGCCAAAGTCAACTCTTGGTCAACCCTGGTCCACCAAGAAGTCAAACCTAGGTCAACTATGTCCAAACTGGTCAACTAAGGTCAAATAGGTCTAAACTAGGTCAAACTAGTCTAGGTTTGTCAACCATGGGCTATGGGCCCAATCCTCTAGGCACTAGCCATACACTAGGCCATAACTCATGCAGAGTCATAGCCATGTAGGCCATGAGCTAATACAACATAGCCTATAGGCCAACACCATTTATATATATATCAATATGTTCACATATATATATATATATATATATATATATATATATATACTATAGGATATGCCTAGTAGTCTAGCTATCACACATATAGAAATCCCATAATGGTACTCTATCACCACACATATTCACATAGGCTATTATACTATTTACCCACATATATATATATATATATATATATATATATATATATATATATATATATATATGCACATACACATAGATTAGGAATTATATATACATAAATGTGTGTGGATATATATGTGTAGACATGTGTGTGTGCATATGAGATGTATCAATGTGTGACAGGAAAAACAGTGAGGGAAAAGTATGTGTGGGATCTAACATGTGGCAAGAATGTGACATGACGTGTCCACAAACAAACAAACACAACAAAATCATCCCAAAACTTGCACACAGGTAGATAACTTATAGGAGAATAGTATTAGGAACTTAAACGGGTGACTAACAGCATTTAAACTAGGTAAAATGATTGCCAAAGTTCGAATAGGAAAAACTGGAAAATGCAGGAATATTCATGTATCAGGTTTTTTTGGGAATCTGGATATTGATGATAAAAATCAAACTAAAATGTGAAGGCATTGGTTGGTAATGATTAACAATATTGTGTTTGTGTCCCAGAGAGTGTCTCGTGTCCACCATAATGTGACATGATATGTCCATAAACAAACAAACACAAAATAGTACACACAGACACAGTGCAGTGTGCACAGGCTCGTGCATGTGTGCACGTGTGTCGTGCACCCGACACGACACGAATGGGGTCGTGTCCTCGTGCAGGGTAGTTCACCTAGGGTCCAGCTAGTTGTGTGTGTCCCTAAATTTGGTCCACGTGTCGTTGTGTCCAATATTTAAAGCCGTATAAGTGTCCTAATTAAACTGTGTGCAGAACAGTATAATTCCAGTGCACGACTGATTTCTTCCTAACCACTACCCGAGACCCAATGAAACTTTATGGCATGATGTTAGTGCATGCCCCCTCGTGTCTACCAAATTTCGTGTCAGATGAACCCGTGTCGTGTCCTATAGGAGGCCCGAGTAGCAGGAGATGGGCCCAGGCCGCACGTGCGTGTCCAACCGCGTGTGCACATGTGTCAAAACGACTCGACACGACACTGAATCTAACTCAGAACACTAGAATCGTGTAAGCCATATCAAATCGACATATCCTATTCAAAAATTTCCACAAAAATAAATCGAAATGCCCTTTGGGGCATTTTGTCAAACACTTGCACGCATCACTGATACGTGTCCGATACGGACACATACAGGACACGAAAATACACAAACCCTATTCCTACAGGACCAGGACACCTAGGGCTAGGTGTTCATGAAATTAAAACCTAATTTTAATAGGTGGATTGGAAAATACCTATGTGTGTTCTTTAACACAAAAGCTCCTTCAATGTGGATCCCCAAAAGCCACCCAACTCCTTCAAATTGATATGAAACTGAGATTAACAAGTTCCAACAGCAAGAAAACACCAATTAGAACCTATTGCAATTTGTTTGGATTAAAAAAGAATTAAAATAGATTTTCTAGGGATTTATGAAGTTAGGAAAATACCACTTTCTAAACTTGTTCTTTCCTAAAGAGGCTAGCCCTAAATGGAAGAGGACATTTATAGGTGGGAATCACTAGAGTAGGTGTATGCGGTCGACCAAGAATTTTTAGGGTTAGGGTTAGGTATTAGCTAATGGGCTTTGGGCTTCTATGGCTAAGTTGTTAATCAAGGTTCAACCATAAGTCATGGCTTGTGACTAAATATTCTAACTTGAGTCAAATAACTAAACCATAGGTCAACTCTAGTCTAACTAGGGTTGCATGACCTAACCAAGTCCAAATTCAACTAGGGTTAGCTCCTAGGTTAGTCTACCATGGTCATTGCTAGTCAAAGTCAACCTAGTCAACCTTCATTCAAACAATTCCAAAATAAATTCTAAAAATTCCCATAAATTTAAATAAATTCTAATAAATCTAAATAACCCCAAAAATGACAAAAATACCCTCAAACTAGAAATAATAAATGAAATACCCTAATCACAAGTTATGATTTTAAATAGTTTAAAAAGATTAAAAATCACCATGAATTATAATATAAATTAAATATAAGTAAATAATAATTATAATTACAAATTTTCAAAATTAACTTCATCTGAAAAACTGGATGTTACAATCCTACCCACCTTATAAAAATTTTGTTATTGAAATTAAGATGGTCGCACCCCCTTCTAGGTCAATCATAGTCAAGGTCAATCACTAGTCAATTTCTCAACATCCTAGTGCTTGGTCAACTTCTTAGAACTTTTCCTCTGCCAGCTACCTAAGTGTTGGCAACTAGAATTTAGCAAAAGATAACTCTATAATGGGCTAGCTCTTAACTTCCCAATCCTATCAAGTCACCCATAACTAAGTACCTACAAGCTAAGCACACCAATCCCAATACCACACATATATATGCTCAAGAACAACAACCCACCTCATATATCCTAAGTGTATCATCTATATATATATGACTGATCAACCAAGAGTTAAGGCAGACTAAACTTATAAGGGTCTGAAACAAATGCTTAAAACTAGGCTAAGGATGAATGGTCTGAACATCAATATAGGCAAAAAGGAATGATGCCAAGGGGACTGAGGTTATGATCTAAAAGATAGGATATTTGGGTCCACTTGTATAGTCAAAGTGAAAGGAAACCTACATGGTGACTGAAACATGCCTCTAGATCAACCTGAGCTCTCCTCTATATCTGGCTGAACTAACTATATGTAGGACAGTGGTCTGAAGAAATGAACCAAACTGGTGTACAGGGAATGCAATAGGCAGTATACTGCAAATGAGTGCAGGCTACGTACCAATCAAAATATATTACATAAATATACAAACTATATATATTAACCCTCATCACCTCAACTCTACTCAGGGTCTAAAACACACACTCCCTACCACATGCCTAGCACTCCACTGAAGGGGTCAGATACCGTAAGGTGTACTGGGACAGAACAGTGAACTATTCCAAGTGGTGAGTACAGGCCTCTAGCATGCATGATACTAATTCATGAGATATGCAAAATATGGTAAGGGGTTGATGGTTATATTGGTGAGTCAATAATTGGGATCTGAACTATGGTCCAGTGAAACCTATGATGCAACATGGTAGGTAATAAAATTTGAGTACAGTGAACAACTTGTACAAGTTTGAACTAAGGGGACAGGGTATCTAGTGAAGGGTCTGCGAACTGCCTATAAAGGTTGATCAACATGACTGAACTCAACACAAGAGAACTTACTAAACTAACAACATGTCAATAATCCTATACGATAATGACCTATAGATACCAACCAAGCCCGTATCCCATATACCAATACCATCTGTAATCTATATGTATATAGGCCTCTCAGTCTTAGGTGAACTACAACTATACCCAAGGATGGGCTTTGGTCGTGGGTGCCTCACTGGAAAAAGGTAAGGAAATAATAACAATCATCAAGGTTATAAGGCATACTAACATCCTATATGTAACTAGTTGGCATTATAATAACAAAAAAATCATCTATCATGGGTTACTATTCTAATACCAATGCTAACTATCATCCCTAGGGTGCAGACACTCTACAAGCCATCACATCATTACACTATGAAAGAGCTACATATGAATAAGCTCTACAAACTAAATATCCCTACTCCCAAGTTATTTGATGATGGAATACAATTTTAAAAACAATAGAAGGGTATGATAGAGATGATATGTTGAAACCTTCTCAAGACAAAATCTGATAATTATATGCGTCTGTCCAAAATCATGTTACTCAGAGTCTTCGTCATGTTAGTGAGCAAGGCTACAATAATCACAGAGTCCTTAACCAAGGCACATACTTCTAGAATCATGGTATTTAAAATTTTTGTATTGCCGCATGCTTGGCAGCAAAAATCTTAAATTCCCACACCCGAAAAATACGTCCTAAATTTGACTATATGTCCTCACTATGCCAGCTAATATGACTAGCGAAGATTTTAGATTCCATAACGGGGTAACCTAGCCCATATGATTCATCTCAGAAGAAAATCAAACATTACACAAGAACAACATGACAAAATTTGATCAATCAACAAGGAACAGAGGGAATCGAAATTTTAAGGCAGTTATAAGAGGCAATTTCGGAAATGGAATCAAAAGAATGAAACCTACAACTAGATCTCCAACAGCCTGAGCATCCTCGACTGTCCTGGCGAAAGCTTGCTCCTGCTGGCCTCCCCTGGCCTGCTGCTGATGCTGCATGTACCTCTGCTGAGTCGGTAAGGGTAATCCCTTCTGCTGGCCTACCGGAGTCCTCGCTCCTGCTCCTGGTGCTGCTCTCTGAACTACTCTGCCTATGTTCTGGGAACACTCCCTCAGCTGGTGGTCCGCTGCTCCACATAGTCGGCACCTGTCCAGCCTCTTCCTGCACTCACCCCATCCATGCCACGATTTCTTGCAGTAAGGACAACTGATTGTCTGCTGCCTGGGTGCCTGATACTGTCTGGGTTGCTGCTGTCCCTACTGATGGCCCTAACCCTGGAACTGCTGCTGAACAGGCCTCTGTTGATTCTGATGCTGAATCTGCAAGAGTGGTATCTTGGCCATGCCCGTACTGCCACTAGCTCCCTCAAAAGGAGGTACAATAAGACAATCCATCTTCTAGTGGGCACCTGACCCACAGAAATAGCAACCTTCAACCTCTTCCTGCACTGCTCCCAGATGTGTCCCGGCTTCTTGCAGTAGGGACAACTGATTGTCTTTGGGTCCTGACCCTGATACTGATGCTGCGCCTGCTGAACTCCCACTGGTGTCTACGTCTGCTGAATCTGCACATGGGGCCTCTTGGCCTGGCCTCCGCTGCTGCTGGTACCGTGAGCGTCCCGTTCCCTCTTGAACAACTGTTGCCACTGAGTTTCCACTATCTGCTGGAAGAAGGAGAACAATCGTGCCACGTCCTTTGATCCTGATGGCGACTGCTGCTGAAGAACGTTCGAGATGACAGGAGAAAGTCTCGGAGTAGGAAGAGGTGCACTCCCATAAGCTGCAGATATCCTAGCTTGAGCTGGCATAACAGGAACTGCAGTCTCGGGGCCCTGCTGATCAGGACGAGGAGTGGTAGACCCCTCAGTGGTATCTTCCTGATCAAGACGATGAGATTGTGTCTCCATAACCATCCTGAAGACAGATCAAACAAGGAATCAATACTGAGAGAGAAATAATAATTCAAGGGAGACAGTTATTCAAGGAAGTATCAGGAATTTAGATGGCAGGGATCTAGTTAAGAGTTTTTCCTAATATGATTGAGTACTTCAAAAATAATCCTAATCCTACTGCAGGTTGTAGTGATACTCTAGTTCGAATACCACTACATAAACTTGACCTGCATGGGCCACTACTAAAAACGTGTCACGACCCGCACCCTAGAGTAAGGGCACGAGAAGTGGATACGTCCAGCCTACGCCGCAGTGTCGACGGTAGAACGCTGTCCTAGGTCACAACATCTAACAATATAAAGCTAAACAGTTTATACTCCCCGAATGGAGGTGACATAGCAGAAAGTAAACTCAATCACAACTAAGGCAGATGATAAGATAGCAAATAGATAGATAGATAAAACTGCTGAAATGAAAGAAAATCCCCAAGTACAACGGAGAGTCTAAGTGTCTAAGATAAATACATATCCCCAGTATCAAATATATACAATCATCCATAGAATACTGTAAATGAAAACATCCTAGTCTAAGGGTGTGTCATCCACAGCTAGTAGGACCTGCTGCTGGTCCAGGTCCAACATCTCATCTAAGGTAGCACCGTAATAGGTATCCACACCAGCCTCCTCCTCGTCCACTGTAATATTTTCAACAGGTCCAGTCAGGACAGGTGCGAGCACAATACATCTCAACAGTTCATAGCAGGTTAGAAATATAATCATGCAGTAAAGTAAGATACAGGAACTGAAAGAAGATACAGGATGTAAACAGAGAAAGCTGTAATGGAAATATATATACTGTAAATAGAGAACTATCAGTGGCTTGTGAGTCAGAGTACAATATAAACATGTGAATGGCATAGGAGATTCTGATAAGACACTACGGAGGTGATCAGGTGAGATACTACTTAGATATTATTTACATGTCTACTTCTACTCTCCCGTACCCCCAATCAATACACAAGGATACAACCAGGTTATGTTATGATTCCATGCAAAGGCCCACAAGGGGTGATACATGGAGGGCCCATGATATGGAAATGCCCATAAATGGGTGATTCAAAGAAGACTCTGTGATCATGAGAGTACATGTCACAAGTGATCAATGAACCGTGAAGCATAGTGATATGCCATGTAAGTGAAATGCACAGAACATGTAGTATACGATGCTCCTTGAGGGGATAACATCTCAAGAAGGGATCCATATAGTACTAATCCGTGTGACCAACGTGACAGTATAAAGTAAAGTAATTTAAAGCAGGAAGATAATTCTAAACAGGATATGAAATGATTAGAGAATGTACTCGCATGGTATCTGAGTGTCCAAGATGAAAGTACTATCCGAGGAGTGGTGTCTGGCTCCTATTTAGAATAGCATAAGTCACAACAAGTCCAGGATGGTAAAATGAAGCACTACAATGCATTCTACATGAGTCTAGGTCAAACTAGGCCAAAGTCAACTCTTGGTCAACCCTGGTCAACCAAGAATTCAAACCTAGGTCAACTATGTCCAAACTGGTCAACTAAGGTCAAACAGGTCTAAACTAGGTCAAACTAGTCTAGGTTGGTCAACCATGGGCTATGGGCCCAATCCTCTAGGCACAAGCCATACACTAGGCCATAACTCATGTAGAGTCATAGCCATGTAGGCCATGAGCTAATACAACATAGCCTATAGGCCAACACCATTTATATTTTTTTTTTATGTTCACATATATGAGTATGTTCACATATATGAGTATATATATATATATATATATATATATATATATATATATATATATATATAATATAGGATATGCCTAGTACTCTAGCTATCACACATATAGAAATCCCATAATGCTACTCTATCACCACACATATTCACATAGGCCAATATACTATTTACCCATATATATATGTATATATATATATATATATATATAAAAAAAAAAAAAATATATATATATATATATATATATATATATATATATATATATATATATGCACATACACATAGATTAGGAATTATATATATACATAAATGTGTGTGGATATATATGTGTAGACATGTGTGTGTGCATATGAGATGTATCAATGTGTGACAGGAAAAACAGTGAGGAAAAAGTATGTGTGTGTTCTAACATGTGGCAGGAATGTGTCATCAGGTTCTGTGTGTGGCAGGACATTAGGGTGTGTGTGTGTGAAGAGAGGAACTTGTATGTGTATGTGTGTAGGTTAGCATGTGTGGCAGGAAAGTGCAACAGTGTACAGTGAACTGTGTGAAAGAGTGAGTGAGGGGGGCTGAAACTGTGTGTGCAGGAAAACATATTAATGAACTGAACATGTGTGTTTAATGAATTTACATGTGTGTGTGTGTGTGTGATTGATAGGAGGAATGTGAATGTGTCAATATGCTCATGAGTGTTTGTGGATATGTAGGTCTGTGACAGTGCAAAAATGGGAAGGAAAATTTAGTTCCCAGGTTCTTCAAATAATACCATTCAGTTCATCCAAATTCCCCATCTCAGGTTTATATCAAAATAACCTTAGTTAAAGAAAAGGGTTTTAGTTCAGGAATACATAGGTTTGCATATCTCAGGTTTAAAAGAAAACAGTCCAAACCTTCCATTCCCATTTCGAATTCAAAACTCAACAAAATCATCCCAAAACTTGCACACAGGTAGATAACTTATAGAGAACAGTATTAGGAACTTAAACAGGTGAATAACAGCATTTAAACTAGGCAAAATGATTGCCAAAGTTCGAATAGGAAAAACTGGAAATGCAGGAATATTCATGCATCAGGTTTTTTTTGGGAATCTGGATATTGATGATAAAAATCAAACTAAAATATGAAAGCATTGGTTGGTAATGATTAACAATATTGTGTTTGTGTCCCAGAGAGTGTCCCGTGTCTATCATAATGTGACACGACGTGTCCACAAACAAACAAACACAAAACAGTACACACAGACACAGTACGGTATGTACAGTCTCGTGCATGTGTGCACGCGTGTCGTGCACCCGACACGACACGAATGGTGTCGTGTCCTCGTACAGGGTAGTTCACCTAGGGTCCAGCTAGGTGTGTGTGTCCCTGAATTTGGTCCACGTGTTGCTGTGTCCAATATTTAAAGCCGTATCAGTGTCCAAATTAAACTGTGCGCAGAACAGTACAATTCCAGTGTACGACTGATTTCTCTCTAACCACTACACGAGATCCAATGAAACTTTGGGGGCATGATGTTAGTGCATGCCCCCTCGTGTCTACCAAATTTTGTGTCAGATGAACCCATGTCGTGTCCTACAAGAGGCCCGAGTAGCAGGGGATGCGCCCAGGCCGCGCGCGCGTGTCCAACCGCGTGTGCACATGTGTCAAAACGACTCGACACGACACTGAATCAAACTCAGAACACTAGAATCGTATAAGCCACATCAAATTGACATTTCCTATTCAAAAATTTCTACAAAAAAAATCGAAATGCCCATTGGGGCATTTCGTCAAACACTTGCACACATCACTGATACGTGTCCGATACGGACACGTACAGGACACGAAAATCCACAAACCCTATTCCTACAGGACCAGGACACCTAGGACTAGGTGTTCATGCAATTAAAACCTAATTTTAATGGGTGGATTGGAAAATACCTATGTGTGTTCTTCAACACAAAAGCTCCTTCAATGTAGATCCCCAAAAGCCACCCAACTCCTTCAAATTGATATGAAACTGAAATTAACAAGTTCCAACAGCAAGAAAACACCAATTAGAACCTATTGTAATTTGTTTGGATTAAAAAAGAATTAAAATAGATTTTCTAGGGATTTATGAAGTTGGGAAAATACCTCTTTTTAAACTTGTTCTTTTCTAAAGAGGCTAGCCCTAAATGGAAGAGAATATTTATAGGTGGGAATCCCTAGGTTAGGTGTATGTGGCCGACGAAAAATTGTTAGGGTTAGGGTTAGGCATTAGCTAATGGGCTTTGGGCTTCTATGGCTAAGTTGTTAATCAAGGTTCAACCATAAGTCATGGCTTGTGACTAAATAATCTAACTTTAGTCAAATAACTAAACCATAGGTCAACTCTAGTCTAACTAGGGTTGTATGACCTAACCAAGTCCAAACTCAACTAGGGTTAGCTCCTAGGTTAGTCTACCATGGTCCTTGCTAGTCAACCTTCATTCAAACAATTCCAAAATAAATTCTAAAAATTTCCATAAATTCAAATAAATTCTAATAAATTCAAATAACCATAAAAATAATAAAAATACCCTCAAACTAGAAATGATAAATAAAATACCCTAATTATAAGTCATGATTTTAAATAGTTTAAAAAGATTAAAAATTACCAAAAATCATAATATGAATTAAATATAAGTAAATAATAATTATAATTAAAAAAATTCAAAATTACCCTTATCTGGAAAACTGGATGTTATACGGTGTTCATGACGGACAGCAACAAAGATGGTCCCAGTGATCGCCAACGCATCGACACTCTGGAGGCCATACTGCATGCCTTGGTCAAGTCCGTAGAGGAGATCAAAGTGGCCCTTCCAACTCTGTAAGGAAGATGCCTGGCCAAACAAGCTTGGGTCCCGCGGTCAATACGGACTCAAACTCGGTTGCACCAAACTCGGGCGACAATCCTCCGACCACATCGGCTCCAACTGCTGCAGACGAGGACAGGGAGGCAAGACGAGAGGTCCAGGAGCTCTGGGCCATGTTCCATGCCCGAAAAACTTGTCAGGACCTCAGGATACGACAACCGTATCCAGCTGCATAAAGAGATATTCCCTTCCCACTAAGATATAAACTATTCAACATCAATCCATATGATGGAAAGACATCTGCAAGCAGGTATATCACCTACTTCAAAGTCACAACCGACCATCTGCCTCATGAATGTTTGCCATTGATTATAAAAGAACAGAACAGTTTTATGGGAGGACTGGACTTTTACTTCACAATACAAACTCGATCATACAAAAAAAGCCTAGGAATGAAAACCTAGGTACAGCAATCTAAGTAGAATTGTTTAGTTTTGATTCTGGAGGGTGACGATAGAGGCTCAGAAAAGCGATGGCAGCTCTGTCTTACTCCTTGGACGATCGAACGTAGCCTCGGCTCTGATGAAGAAATGCTCTCGGAGCGCGTGGGAAGACTCTCCTGCGCGTGCCTTTTTCTCTCTGTGTGTCTGTTTTCTTTTTCCTGGGATCTCTTCTTTTTTATCTCCCTCTTGTGTCCTCGTTACAAGGGAATGGCACCTTGCTATTTATAGGGGTGGGGTGTCATCATTAGGGTTTGCAATAATTATCCTAAAAAAGTCGGCGGCTTGGGAATTTAATTGCTATTTTCCCTGATCCTATTTTTTTGGCAATTAATCTGGACCACTAATCTTGATTGCAAAGAATCTGGACAATTAATGATGATTGTGTAAAATCTGTATGGGCAATTAATATTGATTGTCATGAATCTTCGGAAGCTCGGATCTCCTGTCACGTGTTTAATCCGCGTGATTGCAATAAATCTGCTTTGATTCGAGTAATTATGATGATTGTACTAAATCTGGTTGTTGGGATTTGTTGATAAATCTTGATTGATTTAATGCCATATTTCTAACCATCATTACGGGGAAACTGGTCTTCTGCCACGTGTCATAACCGTGAGCCACAGCCAAATGAGGGTAACTTCTTAGGTTTTGGACCGCATGAAGGTGGCAGCCGCATAGGTGTAGCCTCCGAAATCTTAGCCGCATGGGGGTGATTTCTAATTGAGCCGCATAAGACTAGCCACGTGTCAAGGCTGCATGGGCATTGCCTCTCAGTATTTGAGCCGCATAGCGATGATCCCCATGATCCGAGCCGCATGAGGACAGCGGCCGCATGGGGTAGCTTCTTAGGATTTGAGCCGCATGACGATAGTCTCCACGATCCGAGACGCATGAGAGCATCAGCCGCATGAGGGGGGTGGCAGCCGCATAGGGAGCTTTGGAGTTGGTGGATCGTGCCAGCTGTATAAAAGATTTTCTTCGTTTCTCGAGAAACACGCCGTCATGTCAGAGTTCATCATTTCAGCTTTAAAGTCAGAGTTATCACTTTATGTCGGAGTATTTAATGGAAGCAGTCACTTTATGGCCAGCTGTAAAAAGCAAGCTGCATAGGGCTACGTAATTCTTTTCTGAGCCACATGAGGCTATTGAAGAGTTTCTGAGCTGCATGAGGCTCTGATAGATTCCTGAAACGCATGAGGCTCCTTCTGTTTTGATCCGTATGGGCTTCTTCTATTTTGAGCCGTATGGGCTTTTTTTGTTCTTTTCCATGCTTCTACAAGACCCTCTTCAAAGTTTTAATTTAAAAAATTGAAATACTTTGAATAAGAAGCATGGCTATATGAGCTCCGCTGGCCGCATAGGATGTTCTGGCCGCATCGACTTCTTGGCCGTATGACATGTCTGGCCGCATAGATTCCCTAGCCGCATGGGCTCCCTGCCATGCATGCGTCTCATTAATTGCCCTTAATTTATTTTAGAGCCGTTTTTTAGGGAAATCCCAAGAGTTGGTTCATTAAATATTCGGTTTTCATGCCCTGGGTGAATCTCCTTTATGAGAGGGGCCGAAATCCGAGGAGTCGACTTTGCCTGCAGCACACGACCCAAAGCAGTTATCGGTCCACGTGTCTTTCCTTTGGCCTCCTATAAATAAAAGTAATTTAGAGAGAGAAATTTTTTACTCTTTTTTCCAATTTAAGCACTTCTTGCCCTAATTGTCATCCTCTTCTTCTTCTTCTTCGATCAACGATGGCCCCCAAGTCTTCCAAGGCTGCCTCTGCTGCGGCGAAGGGCAAGAAAGTAGCTTCCTCGTCGGCCACGGTGCCTGAAGTGCACCCTGACGTCCACTCCACCATTGCTGGTAAGTGTTTACCAAGAAATATAAAAGAGCAGAACAATTATCGGAGAACTGGACTTTTACTTCACGTTACAAACTCGCTTGTACAAAAAAAGCCTAAGGACGAAAGCCTAGGTACAGCAGTCTAAGTACAATTATTTATTTTAGATTCTGGGGCGTGACGATAGAGGCTCGGGAAAGCGACGACCGCTCTGCCTTACTCCTTGGACGATCGATATACAGCCTTGGCTCCAGAAAATTGCTCGGCGTTGAAGAAATGCTCTCTTTGATCTCTCTCTGCTCTTTCTCTTCAAGTATGTGATGCTCTCTCTGATCTCGAAAAGTCGTCCTTTGCAAGGGAATGGCACCTTGCTATTTATAAGGAGGGAATGCAATCATTAGGGTTTGCAATGATTGCCCCTTAGAGTGGCGGCGGCTTGTTGATTGATCAATCTGGGCCATTAATCTTGAGTGTGATGAATCTGGGCCATTTAGTGTAGATTGCACCAAATCCTATCAGTAATTAATGCTGATTGGAATAAATCTCCATGATGATGATTTGCTGATATCTGCGAATCTGAATGAATAAGTTTAATTCATTCTCCTGCCACGTGTCCCAGATTATTGGGATTTGACCTAATCTTTGATTTTAGTAAATCTGGGAAATTGATTAGCTTTATGACACGTGTCCCAGGAGTCACTGAGCCGCATAAGGGTTGAGCCGCATAAGCCTGGCCACGTGTCAGTGCTGCCTGGGGAGTGGCCTTCGAATCTTCGAACCACATGATAATCTGGACCATACAATGGGTAGTGAGCCGCATGGAGATGATCCATGTAAGCCGCATAGGGCTGCGTCTGCTTGAGCCGCATAGGGCTGTTTCGATCTGGGCCGCATGGGGGGTCTCCGCTCGAGCCGCATATGGCTGTCCACGGGTCTAGGCTGCGTGGTGTTTTCTGGATCTCGGGAGGAGGGTTGTGTCAGAGATTTTCTTTGATTTCCTAGGATTCTATCATTATGACAGAGTCATAATTGCCTCTTTATGTCAGGCCTGTCATTTCGTCAGAGTGGTCAGCCGTCAAAGTAATTAATACAGTATAGGGCGGAGGGGAGAACTGTTTGCAAGACACGTGTCTTTTCTTCTGAACCGCATGGGTTTTCTGAACCGTATGGAGTTTCCTGGCCGCATGGCTCTTTCTTTATTATTTTCCATGCTTCTACAAGACCTCCTTCAAAGTTTTTAATTTGCAAAATTGAAATACTTTGAATAAGAAGCATGGTCGTGTGGAAGCTCTTTCTAGCCGCATAGATGTCTTGGCCGCATGAAAGTTTTAGCCGCATGAACTTTCGATCCGCAGAGTTGTTTCAGCCGCATGGACGTTTTAGCAGCAGAGACTTTTAAGCCGCAGAGTTGTTAGAGCCGCATGGATGGCTTAGCAGCGGCGACTTTCGAGCCGTATAGCTTCTTGCCACGTGTGAAGGTCTTTAATTGCCTCATAGTTCGTTTCAGCGCCTTCTTTAGAAGGAAATCCCAAGGGCCGGTTCATTAATTCTTTTGGATTTTATGTCCTGGGTGAATCTCGGAAACGAAACCCGAGGAGTCGGTTTTGCCTTTTACGAGGCGGTCACTAGTCCACGTGTCCTCCTTCTCTCGTCCTCCTATAAATAAGAGAAGTTTGGAGAGAGAAAGGGCTTCTTTACTTTCTCTTTTTCTTCAAATTTTCTCTATCCCGATCGTCCTTTTCTTCTCTTATAACTAATGGCTCCCAAGAAGACCGTGGCAGCAAAGGGCAAAAAGGCGGCCTCTTCATCGATTGCAACGGCGAAAGGCAAGAAGACTACTTCTGCCCCAACTGCGGCTGTTCCTCCGCCGGTCGTCGTACCCGATGTTCATCCTGACGTTCATCCCCCCGTTATTGGTAAGGATATTATATGAGTTAAAGAACCCTAACTGCTATGGCTACGTCGTATATTTTATGCACGAGCTTTTGTGAGCTTTATGTTCGTCCTATGGCTGGGCTGCGAGCTGCATAAGAATAGCCATTATGTCCGCATATGTGCTTTGCCGACGATGACGCATAAGCAACGTTATGCCGCATGGACTTTCTCTGAACGGAGTCGCATAAGTGTTCTTCTGAGTCTTGAGCCGCATGAGGCTTCGTTAAGTTGGAGCCGCATAAAGCTTCATTAAATTGGAACCGCATGGGTGTTTTCTTGAGCCGCATGAGGCTTGGAAGCTTCCAATCATTTCTTTTTATCCATCTTTTTAACTTATCTTTCTCTGTCTTCTTTTCAGTAAATCTGCCGGTAAATGCTGCTGGAGAACTCCTGGTAGGTAGTGCCCAAGCTGCTCTGGGTTATTGGTACGACCATATTGTTCAGCATATGATGGATCAGTTTCCGAGTGACGAACCTTCGGCTAGACTGAATGCCATTAAGAACCAGCCTTTTCATTTCTTTAACGCTATGATGAACTCCGAGAAATTCGAAGGGGAATATTTAAAGCCTGCGTTCTTTTTTGGAGACGCCTTGACTGTGGAGAACAGTCATATTCTGGAGGTGTCGGAGAATTGGAGTTTTGTTTCTAACGGGATGGCGATCCGCATCCCCCAAATGGAGCGATACTTCCCATTATCTTGGTTCAATATGCTCCCATTGGACCGAAAGATGGAAGAGACTTTAACCCCTACCCGAGGTAGGATATTTGTGGGAAACATCCATTATAACAACAGTCTGAAGTCAGTGACTGTCGGCACGGTGCACACCAGCTGTTCTGTAACGGGATTGGTCCCAGGTACTTTCTTGAATGTGGCGGGCCCCAATTTCACATTTTCTACCGCCAACACTTTTATAAATCAACTTGCTCGGAAGGGCTCCTAGCCCATTGGCCGGTTGATGCTCCCCAGTTGGATACATCATATTCCTTCGTGGACCAATCTGTCTATGTGGATCTTGCAGAAGTATGAGGCCTTCTTGTGTGAGATTGGCCTTTACCATGCTATTCGAGGTACCAGCCATGGCTTGTCCATAAACAAGAAGTTGTTCATGTCTCTGCTGGAGATGTATAACTGCCGTACGAGAACCTTCTATACACCCGTAGGGGAAATGGGGCTAGCGCTCCATGAAATACACGCGGTCTCCAAGCTTCCTTGGAGGGACGAAGCTTTTGAGGCGTATACTCCCACTAATGAGGAGTTCGAAGATTTGGAAAGACGGTATCCCGGCTTCGTGGCTCTTTACCAAGAGATATTGTGCCACTATAGCACATGTCATCAGATAGCCCGAAAGGATAGCAACTCGGAAGGGAATGCTTCCCACACCAAGGACTGGGTGCACTATCTCTTCCTACGGATGCCTCAGGTTGAGTTACCTCCCGTCGCCCTCGATCCCGGGAGGCGGTTAAAGACTTGGTGTCGTCGGCTAAGAGGGTGGCCACCACCAGCGACAGATTCGGGAGTAAGACCGACTCTTTTGGTTATTTTTACCAAGATATCCAAGAGCTGTCAGAGAAGGCACTCCTGGCAGGGTTTTTGATGATATGGCTGCGAAATTGTGTAGTCTCTGGAGGGGTTGGTTCCATCGAAAGAATCAGTCGTAACTTCATCCTTCCAGCTGTGAAGTTAGTTTTACGAATCAGGCTGGCTCTCCTCCCGGCCATGGTGTGCAGCATACATCGTTACCTTCGCACCTTCAAATCTAAGGTCATTGCTGGCGACGTGACCAAGGATTTTGAACGGACTGAGTTGCCCTATCATTATTTGATGGGGTGGCTGTTGATGCATTATCCGTCTTTGATGAGACCGGGCTCTGAAGATGGTGTAACTGATGATGACACATTTATCTTTCGTTATCGTGACGAGCCTTGGGAGTATGAGACCATGCGGGCTTGCCGGATGGCATTGGCGAGCGCAGATATGTACCATATTTTTGTATCCGTCCCTCGCTTTACTGCTAAAGACATAGAGGCTGTACATCTTGACGGTAGTGCGCCCCCTCAACTTCTGGATGGCCAGATGCTCCTGTGGCTGCGTAACATCCGCCCCGTACATCTGGTGTATCGTAACCGTAATACTGTTTTTCAGGAGCCTTATCTGCCTAGCAGGTTTGCCCGGCAGTTTGGATACAGCCAACTTTGTCTAGACAGTCCCAGCTACTATCTGGGTTTTCAAGGTAGCCTTCTTGATGATATCAGGGCTTAGCAATACTACAATACATTCCATACCCGTACCATTTTCTCGGTCCCTGCCATTAAGGCGTCAGTGGAGATCTTGTATATGGCGGCTTTGTATCATGTCATGGCAAACAAACCCCCGGTCAGTTTTAACCCATGTGCCAGTTTTATTGTTGGTACCGGCCTAGAGGAAGGATCTCAAGGGGCCAAAAAGAGAAAGACTAGAGTCGAAGTACCAGATTTGGATTCCGCTGCTGAGGTTGATGAAGGCAACGAGCATGATGGAGATGACTCTATCCTTCCGGTGGCAGACATAGAGGTGGATCAGCCGTCTATTTCGTCAGATGAGATGTTGGAGGATCAGCCACCATTGTGCCTGGCCCTACTCCAAAGCGTAGCAGGCAAGTTTCTCCTGTTGGCGGTATTTCTCGTTCTCGGAAGTTGGTTGCGACCAGACACCGTCAGCTAACTATAAGAGAAAGCGGAGAAGAAATTAACCCCGCGTCAGAGGTAACCAAGCCACTCCCGATTCTTCCTTCCTTTTTTCCTTCTAGCTTCGATTTTAATCTTCTTCTTTCCTTCTTGTAGGTGTCAAGAGAAAAATAAGAGTCTCAAGATGCTGAGGTGGTGACCCAGGATGACGGGGGTTTTAATGAACCTGTCCCTAAAATTGCTGAATTTCATCAAGATGACGTTGATCGTGTCGTACTTCCCTCCAGGGTGGCTGGGATAGAGGAACCAGCTGAATCTAACTCAGAGGTTGCGGGTAAGGAGGTCATGTCAGCTACGCACGAGCTGCAGCCTCCATGTTTCCCTCCTGGTAAGATAAGTCGAATCTTATCCTGCGAGGAGGCCTATCTGCTCTATCATCACATCCTTCAGGTCACGTCGACTGATCATTATTCTGGGCATACAGGTCCGACCTCTCCAGTGCTGAGGATGGACACTATTGAGATGAACAATATCGAAGGGGCACCGATGGAGAGAGACGTACTTCTTCCTCTTCCGGCTCGTCTTGAGGGGCCTCCCGTGGGCTTGAGTTCGGAAAGTCGGGTGATGGGACAGCCAGGGCAGGGGACGATGGTCCTCTCATCCTCTTCTGCTGGGGTAGCTCCGAAAGTCGACCTCTTTGCCCTACCGAGTATCCAGGCTCTTCGTGTGGCAAAGGAAGAGTTATCCATTATCCGTGCGTCGTTCTGCTCGGAATCCATCCCCTGGTGGCAAGTTCTAGCATTACTCATCCGATGTTGCCGGCCACGCTTTCTCTGACACCGTCCTCTACAGAGGTCTTCGATGACGCGTTACAGGACGTAGTTGACAGTTTTCACTGTCACTTGAAGAGGGGAATAACGGCTGCTGTAGAAAGAGGGACCTCTTTCGTCTTGTCCCGACAATGCGCCCAGGGTCAAATTGATATCCTTAAGACTCTTCTTGGTGGTGTGGGGCTGGCTGTGCTCTTGGAGGCAAAATTATTGGAGACTGAGCAGCTGGTGGCCCAGCTGTAGGTGTTGCGTCAGGCTGATTTGTCTGCTATTATAGATCGGAAGCGTGGTTCTCTCACCGCTACTATAGAGAAGATAAGGGCTGCTCGAGATAAAACCAGGCCGACCGTACTGAAGGACCTTCGCGATCTGTCTAATCGATATGATCAATTGAGCCATGAGGGCGAAGATGTCATGGCTCGGAAAGCGGCTGCCTCCCGTGGGATCACTGAGATGCGAGAGCAGATCCTTGAGCTTCAGAAGAAGCTAACTTTCTTGGAGTCTGAACTTGAGGCTGCCCGTATTGATAAGAAGCTGATTATTCAGGAGGCTGACAGAGTCAATCGAGCTTCGACTGACCTGGAAGTTGCCATGAAGAAGTTGGAAGATGACTGGCAAGAGCTTATGGGCTTGGATGATGAAGAGCGGTTATCTCGGGAGGCTGAGTGTCGAGTTAAACAGCGACTCGAACAAGAGGCCATCTTAGTGAAGAATCGTCTTTTGGAATTGTGTAACGCCGAGCTATAGTCGGCCTTTTCTTTTTTTGTCTTCTTTCTTTTTTTTTGAGAGGGACGTGGTCCCGAAACATGTAATGCTTTTTCTTTCTTCAAATAAAGAGTACTTTCCATTCTACCCTTTATTCGTATTGCTTGTTGTGCCTGTGATATGATGGTGGTATTTGCCCCGCACGGGGGATTTGTTTGTGGACTCGTCAACCATGGCATACCTTGGTTTTAGGTACGGATAACAAGTTTGGTTAGGATATCTGGAACAGCCATGGGAAAGTGGTCATGGGTGCTCTCGGTATCGGGAAAAAGAATGCCGTAGAGCAGCTGGGCTTCCAGGGCATGATGAGATGGTGGGCTTATGCTAAAAAACTTAGCAGAGGATATTTGTGGGCCTATTATCCTTAGCGTACCATGGCATAGGATACGGATAATATGATAAAAGGGAACCAACATATTTGCTCAGAGGTTATGAGGACATGACAAGCATGAGGGTTTTATCGTGGAATCTTCCTACTTAGAGGTAATGAGGACATGGTAGGAGTGAATTCACGGAGGATATCTGTGGTCAATAGAGGACATTTGTGGACCTATTATCCTTGTCGTACTCCGGTTGTGGGTTCAGATAATAGGTTGAAAGGGAATCGACATACTTGCTCAGAGGTAATGAGGACATGGCAAGTATGAAGGTTTCTTCTACGGAGCCTTCCCACTCAGAGTTAATGAGGACATGGCAGGAGTGGGCTCAATAAAAAGGGGGTACATAGAATGACTCATAGGTAATGAGGACATGGAAGTTCTATGTAGGGGGTGATTTATTTTTGGCGAAAGTGAAACGACTCAGAGGTAATGAGGACATGGCCGTTATGGCAATTTGTGGATCGATTACCCTTTTTGTGCACTGGAAGTACGGGTATTAGATCATGAGGGAGGATCTCTTCCAGGAAGAAAGTTCAGAGGTATGATCGTACATGACTTACCATCTGAAAGAGTGATCGGGATGTGAGTTCAGAGGTACTAGTGGGTACATGACTCGATATTGTGAAAGTGTGAGTTTAGTGGCACCAGCGGGTACATGACTCGATAATCTAGGATGTTGTGGATGTGAGTTCAGCGGCACAAGAGGGTACATGACTCGGGAATCTGGAGAATAGTGAGTGTGAGTTCAGCGATACCAGCGGGTACGTGACTCAAAAATCTAAAAAATTGTGAGGGTAAGTTCAGCGGTACCAGAGGGCACATGACTCAATGATCTGGAGAATTGTGAGGGTGAGTTCAGCGGTACCAGCGGGTATATGACCCAATGATCTGGAGAATTGTGAGGGTGAGTTCAGCTGTACCAGCGGGTACATGACTCGACGATCTGGAGAATGTCGTTTAGATATAATATTTCTTCAGGAACTTGCCGTTGAAGGGCAACATGAGCAAATCCCCATTCTGTTTTGCGAGGCGGTAGGCTCCGTTGGAGAATACAGCCTCGATGATAAATGGGCCTTCCTATTTGGCTGGAACTTGCCGGCGGTCTTGTGAGTCATGACCATCGGTCTCCGGACCGCCAAAACGAGATCGCCTACCTGGAATGTTCTGATTTTAACCATCTTGTTGAAGGCTCCAGAGATGCGTGCTTGGTATAGCTCGATTCTTTGCTGAGCCAGGAGGCGCTTTTCATCTAAGGCCTCTAATTCTTATAGTCGGCGTCGGTAGTTATCATCCGTCGTCAATTGATAAGTGAGGGCAACATGGAGTAAGGGTATTTGAGTCTCCAATGGGAGAACTGCCTCACTCCCGTACACCAGGAAGAATGGTATATTCCCCAAGGTCGTTCGGACTGTAGTACGGTACGCCCATAAACATTTGCCAAGCTTCTCGTTCGAGTCGTGTTTGTTGGAAGAGACAAACTTCTTGAGGAGGTTGATGATGGTTTTGTTGAATGCCTCTGCCAACCCGTTTGCTGCCGGGTTATACGATGTCGAAGCAATATTCTGGATGCGATGCTTGTCGTAGAATCGATAGAAGGCGTGGCTTGCAAACTGCGGACCATTATCGTGGATGATCTTTCGGGGCAGTCCAAAGCGATAGATTATGTGATGCTTGAGGAAGCTGATCACGTTTGAGGTTTTGACTTCTGCAAGCGGGACAGCTTCCGCCCATTTAGAAAAGTAATCTGTGATTGTGAGTATGAAGCGATATCCTCGGGAGGAAGGTGGAGTAATCGGACCGATGATATCCATCCCCATGCTTCGAAGGGCCAGGATGCCACTGTCGGATGTAGAAATTCGGATGGCTGGTGAATGAAGTCTGCATGGACATGGAAGGCTTTGCATTTTCTCGTATAGTCTATCGCATCTGCTACCATCATGGGCCAGTAGTAGCCCATCCGGCAGAGACGATCTTATAATTTAGGGCCAGGCTGATGGGCCCCGCAGATACCGTCATGAGCTTCTCGTACCGCTTCTTTGGCTTCCATGTTTGACAAACACCGAAACAATAATCCATCATAGGATCGGCGATACAGTATTTTTGTCTCTGTATCGTAGAAGAATCTGAGAGAGCGCCTTCTGATGGAAGTGGCTTCCTTTGGGTTCTCGGGCAGGATGTCGTAGACGACGAAGTCGATGAATAGTTGTCTCCAATCGGGGGCATCATCAATCGCCTGAGCGGAATAACTTGCCACGAATTGAACGTTGTTCTTGGGGCAGACCAGTTTGTGGCCTATCACATCTACCGATTGGTGAGTATGATTTGGCACTGCTAGGGAAGCGGCCAGGTCTGCTAAGGCATCGGCTTCGATATTTCGGAGTCTGGGAACATGTTTGATGAAGAATCCCTCGAACGATGAGATGATGTTGATTGCTATTTGGTGGTAGAGGATCATGTCTTCGTGGCGAACTTCGTATGAGCCCCGGATCTGATTGACGATTAACTGAGAATCGCCGTATGCTTCAAGATATTCTACCCCCAGCTCCTTTACAAGTTGGAGGCCAATGACCAGAGCATTGTACTCAGCCACATTGTTAGAGCAGGGTTCCGTGAGAGAGTAAGCGCGGTTGATCACCAATCCGGAAAGGGAGACTAGCACCACCCCAACTCCGACGACGATTTTGCCCTTAGGTCCAGTTCTTGAAGCACCGTCGAAGAACATTAGCTATATATCATCATGAGCGGTTGTATGCGAGTCGGCGACCTTATCTGGGATATCTTTATATATCCTGGATAACTCTGAGTCCGGGTGGGCTGCCAAAAAGTCTGCCAGGGCTTGACCTTTGACAGCCTTTTGCGGGACGAAGTTCATATGATAAGGGGACAGCAATATTGTCCATGTATCGAGGCAAGAGCTGAGTGCCCCTAGCTTAGTCATGAGGACCCTGACTGGGTTGACTCGCGAAATCACAAGTATTGTTTGTCCGGTGACATAGTGCCGCGTCTTCTGAATAGCGAATACCAGGGCAAGGCATTCCTTCTCCATAGCAGTGTATCGGTGCTCTGGCCCAATCATCATTCGACTGAGGTAATATATGGCTTGCTCATGGCCTGCATCGTTATTTTGTGCTAACAGAGCTCCGAGGGAATGAACCATTGCACGTACGTAGAGCAAGAATGGTTTTCCAACAACCGGGGCCACCAGAACTGGAGGATTCGACAAATATTCTTTGATGTTGTCGAAGGCCCGCTGACATTCTTCGTCCCACATGAACGAGACGCCTTTCTTCATGAGGTGGGTGAATGGTCGACATCACCCAGAGAGGTTAGAAATGAACCTCCTGATGTAAGCTAGCCTCCCTTGAAGGCCTCTGAGTTCACAGAGGTTTCTCGGGGGACCCATCTCCATAATTGCCTTTGTCTTCTCAGGGTTTACATGAATACCCTGGGCGGTGATGATGAAACCCAAGAACTTCCCGCTGGATACGCCCAGGAAGGACTTCGTAGGGTTTATTTTCAAATTGTGCGCTCGTATCAGGTCGAATACCGTTCTCAGATCCTGTAGATGGTCTCCCTTGTGGCGTCTCTTGACGGCAATGTCATCAATATAGCACTCTACCGTCTTGCGTAAGTGGCCTCTGAAGATAATACTTATGGCTCTTTGATATGTGGCGCCAGCATTCTTTAAACCGAAAGGCATGACTGTGTAGTAGTGTGTGCCAATCGGTGTTCGGAATGATGTATGCTTTTCGTCGTCAGGAGACATCTTGATTTGGTTGTACCCCGAGAAGCCATCCATGAATGACATACGTTCAAAGCCGCAGGTATTTTCAATCATGATGTCCGTGATAGGGAGGGGGAATTCATCTTTGGGGCATGCCTCATTCAGATTGCGGAAGTCGATGCAGATTCGAATCTTCATATTCTTCTTAAGGACTGGTACTATGTTGGCGACCCAATCCGGATGTTGTTCCTCACGAATGAAGCCGCTGGCTATCAGTTTGTTGACTTCGGCCTCGATCGCATCCATGATGCCCAGGCGGAAGCGTCGCTGTTGTTGTTTGACTGGCTTTGCATCTGGCCGAATGTTGAACTTATGAAGAGCAATATCGGGATTTAACCCCGGCATGTCTTCATAGCTCCAGACGAACACATCAATATATTCTTTGAAAGTTCCGGCAGCGATTCTCGTTATTTGCCTGTTAGGCTTTTACTGACGAAGATCGGTCTTGGAGAAGATTTACTGCCGAGATCCACTTGTATGACCTCATCTTCAGTAGGAGGTTCTCTCTGTTCGAACCGCTTTTCCCATTATGTATCCAGCTGTTAGGCCCACGGCTCTAGCTCGAGGATTTCGAAGATGTCTTCATCTTCTTCATAAGCGTCGGCGAATGCCATGTTGACTGATAAGACTTGTCTGAACACATCTCCGATGCTGGTATCTGAGTCAGAAGTTGGTGACCCGGTCGAATGTAAATGCCAGTCACATTCTTCATCTGAACTTTTGGGGGTCATTATGGGTGTAACATACCCTAATCCACATCGAGTCTTACTATAGTAGTCCCGTGGTTTGCCTGCCGGGACCGGTGGCTTCAAAGGTAATCGTCGCCCAGTGCCGTAGTTCAAGCCTGGCGTGGTCTCCAGATCATACTCTTATTTTTGCATGAGATATTTAGATTGGGGGCTATAAAGATATAGAGGCAGTCTCCCGGCATCTGACCCAAGGTCGACTTCTTCTACGGTGAAGGGATGCGGGTCGTCCTTCCGGCCGAAGATGATTGGGTGGTCCCCTCCCTCGATTATGCGGTAAGCGTCTTTCGCTGGAGTAAGCTGGATTGCGGTGTGCACATTTGTCAACTGTGTGTGGAGGTGAGTGCCTATACCGTGTTGCATAGCATACATCATACAGAGCTTATTAAGCTCGAGGTAGTTCAAAGATAGCCCTTTATTGATGAAATAAGGTATCTTTTCTAGGGGGATTATATCATCTGCAAAGGGAACATCAGTGTGGGGAGCCACATACTTGGCTAGCTCCGGTTCCTCTTCGGCTACCCCCTGTATAAACGAAGACTGAGAGGACGACCTGAGCAGCTTGATCGTCAGCGGTTCAGCTGGTGGAGCAGAGCGTGGAGTTGTTGGCAAACTAGCGACCCCCAGCTTGGTACTCGATGCTGGGCGGGGAGTGGTTGGTTCGCTAGAAGTTCCAGGCCTTGTATCGGGGTGACGACCCTTCTTGGGAAGGTGTATCGTCATCGGCTTGTCGGAGGGATTGAGCTTCTCCGTTTGCGGCTGGCCGACTCTCGGCAGCCTGATTGTTAGTGGCTCCATTGTGGGTCTTGGCACTTGGCTAGACCTTGGCAGCCGGATTATCATCTGCTCTTCTTGCGTCGAGAGGCTGATTGCGTCCTTACGCAGAGTGGCGGTAAGGGGTGCAGACTTGCCAAGTTTACGAGCATGGAGGTGGATCGTCAGAGGCTCTTCTGATCATGTGGCTGTCTCGGTACGAGCTTGCGCATTTCCTTCACCAAGATGCTTCTTCGACTTTTCGTACAGACAGGAGTCTGAGTAGTAGGATTCGACCCCTTAGAAGGGATCGATATCAGCAAACTCCGTCCTCACGAAGCCGTGTTTGTCGACATATTTTAAGCACTGGTGCAGCGTGGAAGGCACGATCATATAATCGTGTATCCACGGGCATCCCAAGAGGATGTTGTAAGAAGTGTCTGCATCTATGACGTAGCAGGTGACTTCGGATTGGAGATCGCCAATTTGATACTTCAGACGAATCTTCCCAATTGGGTAGCTCCTGCCCGAATTGAAACCGCTGATGGCGATGCTTGTAGGTGTCAGGCAATGCATTGGGATGCGAAGATGGTGTAGCAGGCCCTTTGGGATAATGCTTATGGAAAAGCCAGGATCGATGTGCATCCGATCCACCTTTACGTCGCTGATGTATCCAATGTAGTATAGCGGGCGATCATGCAGGTTGGTTTTGATGAGCATATCCTGCAGAGTTAAGACAATGTTGGGCATCGCTCCCGTGCAAGCGCTGTCTTGGAGATCTGCAGGCGGGTTCTTTCCCGTGAGGTTGACCTGAGCCAGGTATGTGTCGGCATTTTGGAGTACATCGCTCAAAGCCGTACAAACATCCTTTGAGAGTCTCAGAAGCTCGTATAATGACAACTTGGCCGGCGTGTTGGCCAATTGTGCCAAGATGTCGAAGTTGTAGGGCTTTTCCAGCCCCTGCGGTACCTCTTTTCGGAGGGATTTGTCAAAGTGAGTCTCCTTCGGCCTAGGCTTGTCAGTCGTCGGAGGCTGAGCCGGTCCCGGAGCGTCGGTTGTAGCGGGCTGATGATCTTCAGCCGAGTTGTCAGCCACAGGTTGGGATTGTGCCCCAGATCGTGTGACGACGGCTGTACCTTCTTCGATGTCTACCGAGATTGTGCGGCAGGTCCTGACTTTTCCACTTTTCTTCTTGCAGGTGGAAGACGATATGGGCCGAGTCGCTTTCGATACCAAGTCTGGATGGATCCACATGACCTCCCCTAGTGATGTAGTGAGGGGCACTAGACCAGCAGCCTGATCTCGGGAAGGTGGAAGATTAGCAATCTCCATTGTCGCCAGAGGGATGGGGACCACGCCGTTTTGAGTTTTCGTCGGAGGGAAACTGTCGAATTGTACTGAGACCATATTAGCCTCCACCGTTACCTCTTCGAAATCGATGGCCAGTGTGTTCGAATCGATAAGATTTTGGATGTACCATTTTAGTTGGTAGCAGTCGTGTGTGGCATGGTGGACGTAGCGATGGTAATGGCAGTACTTTGGGTTCTCCATGTCTGCCTGCCGCGGTTCCCGTCTTGGTGGAGGAAGCTAAATTTTGTCTTCTTGTATGAGCATGTCCAAGATGGGCTTGACGTGACCGTCTTCGAAGGAGTAAGTAATTTGCGGCCATTGTTTGTCTGCCGGTTTTGGCTCAGGTTTTTGTGCGGTGTCGGCCACCATAGCCTGCTTACCCCTGCTGTCCTGGTTGTTGGACGGGCTACCCCCATTGTCGTTGTTTGGATGCTTGCCCTTATTCTCTCCGTCCGAGATGTACAGTCCCAATTGGCAGGCTTCCTTCAATTGTTCTTCGACGCTTGTGGCACTGATGATGAACGTCTTCCAATCCTTGAATTGACTTTCGCCCATCCAGAGACTGATTGTTGGGAACAATCTCTTTTGACAAATTTCAATCAAGGAGGAATCCAGATTTCCAGATGGCAGCTTCATTGCGGTTTGGCGAAACCGCTTGATATAGTTTCTTGTTAGCTCTTTCTCCTCTTGGACGACGTCCATGAGGGTGGATATTGTGATGTCCTGCCCTACTTCGTAGAATCTCTCCAAGAACATGTGCTTGAAGCCGGCGAAGGAGTGGATGCAGTTGTCTGGCAGGTTGCGGTACCAGTCGAAGGCGACCCCTTTCAATGCCCCAAAGAATAATCGTGTGAGAATAGCATCGTCATGGGACAGATGGTCGATGGTGACCTCGAAGTAGGTGATGTACCGACTTGCTGAGGTCTTGCCATCATAAGGATTGATATTGAATGGCTTATATCTTGGTGGAAATGGAACGTCCCTCCAGGCAGCAGGGTACGGTTGTCGTATTCTGAGGTCTTGAGAGTTTTCTCGAGCGTGAAACATGGCTCGGAGCTCCTGGACCTCTCTTCTCGCTTCGCGGGCCTCGTCCATAGCGGTGGGGGCCATTGTTTCAGGAGGATCGTTGCCCGGGTTTGGTGCTGCCGAATTCGAGTCCGCATTGACTGCGGGACCCATGCTTGTTTGGCCAGGCATTCCTCCTTACAGAGTTGGAAGGGCCGCTTTAATCTCGTCTACAGACTTGACCAAAGCAAGCAATATAGCTTCGAGACTGTCGATGCGTTGGCGATCACTGGAACCTCCTTGGCTGCTGTCTGTCATGAATACCGTCTTTACGTGAGGAGAGATGGACGGAGCGGAGGAGGAAGCGCCCTCCGAATCGTACCCCTGTAGCGAGAAGTCATCGGGGTATGTGGGTATGTTCTCTTCTGGTTCAGACTCGGAAGGAAAAGTACCCCCAGTCTCCGAGTTCGCCTCGTCTTGGAAATTGTGGACGTTCTCGTGGACGTCAGGGTTTGCTGAATCTGACGGAAGGGTTGCCTCCCTTGCCTCATCTTCTTGGAACATCGAATTGTTGTGGAGGTTTGGAGGGGTGCTACCCCCAGTCCCAGCAACTCCTTGCGTTGTGGACGACGAATCTCCCACTGTAGCAGATTTCGTCTTAGAGCGAGTACCTTAGAAAATTCCGGTGGTGGGCACCCGCTTAGACGACAATATTTTAGTCGCAGTGGTTAAAATCTTCGGGCTGGAAACATTTGTCTTCTTCTCCCTTCAATCAGCGGGGACTTTCCGAGCAGAGTTGCAGGAGACGACGGGAAGTACCTCATCTTCTGATGATGGCTGCTGCAGTCTTTAAAAGACAGACTGCCGGTCTTCTCGTACCGTCGTGTTATTGCAGCAGTAGTTGACGATGACTTGGGTACAGTGACGTCCGTGGGAGGACTTTTCGTACTCCGATGCATTTTATCTTTTCTTGTGTTTGTGGAGGATAGCCTCACGCAAGTCAGATGGGTCTTGATCGACCATTCTTGCTCCCTGGATTTTGGAAGACTTTTGCGTACCTCTCTGTCCGTTTGTCGCCGGGGGCTGGACTGGAGTGGTTCTGTACAACTTCCCATCTGAGGCCCGCATGACGGTATGCGGGACGCTCAGATGATCAGAGACAGGATCAGCGGACCGAGCGTGCCAAACTTGTGCTGCACTAGACTTCTTCGCTCTAGTGCATAACGACACATAGTAGGAAGTGTCTAGATGATGCTGGAGAGAGTCAGACATTTCTTCTTGGGAGCACAAGAGATCAGGACCATAAGACAGGCGGTCGAAGACAGAGCCGTACGGGGTAGGCGTCATGCTGCCGTCCTCAATAATCTTCATGCGGCTGGCAGACGTAGCCGCATAGGCTTTCTTCATGCGACTGTGAGTCTCAGCCGCATGATTCTTCTTCATACGGCTGGATGATCTGGCCGCATGGATCTTCTTCATGCGGCTGGTAGATCCACCCGGATGAGCCTCCTGTATGTGGTTGGCAGATTTGGCCACAGGAGTGCTCGACTTCTTCTCGGGGCGCTTAGAGTCGCTTTTTGTCCCTGCAAGTCCAGCATCGTAGTGCTTTCCTCTGCCGGACTTGGGGACAACAGAGTTCTCTATGGCTCAAAGTAGAGCCGTATGAGAATCGCCTTCGCCGTCTTGGGTAGCAGAGAGTACCCCGTCCAGAGCTTGTAGAGGAACAAATGATTTTGGCCTCCACTCGCAAAGAGCTTTCTTTGTGCGGGTTCGCTTCTGGATCGGGCCGGCACTTCCTTCAGAGAGCATCTCTTCAAACGCCTGTCGGTCAAAACGGACGACCATCTTCTGTTGCGTGGAGCCAAGCTTGGCTGCATCCGACTGCATCACCAACTCCTCAACCGTGGAGAAGTTTGTCCCTAGCAGAGTCGCCATAGTGTTTGTCATGAAATATAAAAGAGCAGAACAATTATCGGAGGACTGTACTTTTACTTCACGTAACAAACTCGCTTGTACAAAAAAAGCCTAGGGACGAAAGCCTAGGTACAGCAGTCTAAGTACAATTGTTTATTTTAGATTCTGGAGGGGTGACGATAGAGGCTCGGGAAAACGACGGCCGCTCTGCCTTACTCCTTGGACGATCGGAATGCAGCCTTGGCTCCAAAAAATTGCTCGGCGTTGAAGAAATGCTCTCTTTGCTCTCCCTCTACTCTTTCTCTCCAAGTATGTGGTGCTCTCTCTGATCTTGAAAAGTCATCCTTTGTAAGAGAATGGCACCTTGCTATTTATAAGGAGGGAATGCAATCATTAGTGTTTGCAATGATTGCCCCTTAGAGTGGCGACGGCCTGTTGATTGATCAATCTGGGCCATTAATCTTGAGTGTGATGAATCTGGGCCATTTTGTGTAGATTGCACCAAATCCTATCAGTAATTAATGATGATTGGAATAAATCTCTGTGATGATGATTTGCTGATGTCTACGAATCTGAATGAATAAGTTTAATTCATTCTCCTGCCACGTGTTCCAGATTATTGGGATTTGACCCAATCTTTGATTGTAGTAAATCTGGGAAATTGATTTGCTTTATGACACTTGTCCCGGGAGTCACTGAGCCGCATAAGTATTGAGCCGCATAAGGGTTGAGCCGCATAAGCCTGGCCACGTGTCAGGGCTGCCTGGGGAGTGGCCTCCGAATCTTCGAACCACATGATAATCTGGACTATACAATGGGTAGTGAGCCGCATGGAGATGATCCTTGTAAGCCGCATAGGGCTGCGTCTGCTTGAGCCGCATAGGGCTGTTTCGATCTGGGCCGCATAGGGCAACTTCAGCCTGAGCCGCATGGGGGGTCTCCGCTCCAGCCGCATATGGCTGTCCACGTGTCTAGGCTACGTGGTGTTTTTTGGATCTCGAGGGGGGGTTGTGTCAGAGATTTTCTTTGATTTTCTAGGATTCTGTCATTATGACAGAGTCATAATTGCCTCTTTATGTCAGGCCTGTCGTTTCGTCAGAGTGGTCAGCCGTCAAAGTAATTAATAAAGTATAGGGAGGAGGGGAGAACTGTTTGCAAGCCACATTTCTTCTCTTCTGAGTCGCATGGAGGTCACAGAGCCGCATAGACTCGTTGAGCCGCATGGGTCTTCTGAACCGTATGGGTTTTCTGAACCGTATGGGGTTTCCTGGCCGCATGGCTCTTTCTTTATTATTTTCCATGCTTCTACAGTAAGGATGAACTCAGAACTATGGCTATGTCACATATTTTATGCGCGGGCCTTCTTCGTCTTCGCATACTGTGCTATTTGTTCCTCCCGAGCCGTATGGGGGTATATCCTATGTCCGGGCCGCATGAAGGTTGCATAAGCACTTTATGAACCGAACCACATAAGGACTTTCTGAATCGAACCGCATGAAGCCTTCTCAAACAAGACCGCATAAGCCCTACTTTGGACTGTGTCGCATAAGGCCTTGCTAAGTTATGTCGCATAAGCTCATCTAAATTGGGCCGCATAAGACTTCGCTAAGCAGAACCGCATAAGCTCTTTTGACTGGCGCCGCATAAGACTTTGCTAAGCAGAACCGCATAAGCTCTTTTGACTGGGGCCGCATAAGACTTCGCTAAGCAGAACCGTATAAGCCGTTTTGGCTGGGGCCGCCTAAGACTTCGCTAAGCAGAACGGCATAATCTCATCTGGATTGGGCCGCATAAGGCTCTGACCATCTAACTTTGTTTCTTTTTTATTTTTGATTCTTACAGTATCCCTGCCGAAGGCCGAGATCATTATGAAGGAAGAGCTGCTGCCTCCTCCCAAACAAGATTCATCATTTGTTAAGGAGGAATTAATACCAACAACGGAGGAACAGAAAGGAGAGCTGGCGCCCATTGCTGTAAAGGAGGAGCCCCAGTCTGACGGCGGTAGTACTGGGAGTTCTGACCTTCCTACTCCGGACGAGGATTTTGCTCAAGTAGATCCTTTATATGCAAAATGGTTGAGGGATTGGTATATGCGCCCCCGCAACTAGGATTTGTGGGCCCTCATAAATGTTCTTCTTTTGTCTTGATATTTCTATCTGTCTTTAGCTGTAGTTTTTGTTTTACTTCTTTCGGACATCAATGTAATCTTCTTCCTTTTTATCTGAATAAAATGATAGAGAACTTTTCTGGCTTGCTCATGAGATGTAGTCATGTGAATATACCGATTTTGAATGACCGGAATACATTCGCTCTATTCTTTGCTTGTAGTAGTTGCCCCAATGAGAGACTTTTGTGGACCTATTATCCTTGGCGTACCCTGGTTCTGAATACGGATAATAAGTCAGGAGGGAACCACCATACTTACTCAGAGGTAATGAGGACATGGTAAATATGAGGGTTTCTTCGATGGAGCCTTCCCACTCAGAGATAATGAGGACATGGCAGGAGTGGGCTCCATGAAGGAAACATAGAACAACTCAGAGGTAATGAGGACGTGAAAGTTCTTGGTATTTAAAAGAATGCCATGGAGCAGCTGGGCTCCCAAGACATGATAAGAAAAGAGTGGCATGTAATAAAAAACTTAGTACAGTATTTATGGTCGACAGCGGACATTTATGGTCAACAGAGGACATTGGCGGTCAACAGAGGACATTTGTGCTCGTCGGAAGACATTTGTGGACCTATTATCCTTGGCGTACTCCGGTTGTGGGTACAGATAATAAGTCGAGAGATAAACCAACATACATACTCAGAGGTAATGAGGACATGGCAAATATGAGGGTTTCTTCGATGGAGCCTTCCCACTCAGAGGTAATAAGGACATGGCAGGAGTGGACTCCATGAAGGGGTGTATAGAACAACTCAGAGGTAATGAGGACATGGAAGTTCTATATGAGGGGGCGGTTTGTTTTTGATGGAAGTGAAACAACTCAGAGGTAGCATCGACATGGTTGTCTTAGGAAATTTGTGGATCTGTTACCCTTTTTGTGCACTGGAAGTGCGGGTAGTGGATCATGAGGAAGGGGCTCCTTTTAGAAAGAAAGTTCAGAGGTATGATCATACATGACTTACTACCCGAAAGATGCGATATAGATTGACCAGGATGGGACGGTACCTGCGGGTACATAACTCGACAATCTGGAAGATTTAGATACAGAATGTGAGTTCAGCGGTACCACAGGGTACATAACTCAACTATCTGAAATGTTCGGAAGCAGAATGTAAGTTCAGTGGTATCAGAGGGTACATAACTCTACAATCTGGGATATTTTAAGGATGATTGTAGGTGGGTTCAGTGGTACCAAGGGGTATATGACCCGATAATCTAAGATGTTTGGAAGCCGAATGTGAGTTCAGCGGTACCAAGGGGTACATAACTCAATAATTTTAGATATTTGGAAGCAGACTGTGGGTTTAGCGATACCGGAGGGTACATGACTCAACAGTCTGATATATTCACGGTATGTCATTTCAGACATAATACTTCTTTAAGAACTTGCCGTTGATGGACAACATGAGCAAGTCTCCGTTTTGCTTTGCGAGGCGGTAAGCTCCATTGAAGAATATAGCATTGATGATGAACGGACCTTCCCACTTTGGCTAGAACTTGTCGGCGGTCTTGTGAGTCACGACCATCGGCCTTCGAACTGCCAAAACAAGATCGCCTACTTGAAATGTGCTGATTTTGACCTTCTTGTTGAAAGCTCCGGAGATTCGGGCTTGATACAGCTCAATTCGTTATTGAGCTAACAGGCGCTTCTTATCTAGGGCCTCCAACTCTTGTAGTTGGCGATGGTGATTATCATCTGTCGTCAATCGATAGGTGAGGACGACGCAAAGTGAGGGGATTTGGGTCTCCAAGGGGAGAACTGCCTCACTCCCGTATACCAATGAGAATGGCGTATTCTCGGTGGTCTTTCGTACTGTAGTACGGTACGCCCATAAGCATTCGTCGAGCTTCTCATTCCAGTCCTGCTTGTTTGATGACACGAACTTTTTGAGAAGCTTGATGATTGTTTTGTTGAATGCTTCAGCCAAACCATTAGCCGCTGGGTTGTATGGTGTTGAAGCAATATTCTGGATTCGGTATTTGTCGCAGAACCGATAGAAGGCGTGGCTAGCGAACTATGGACCATTGTCATGGATGATCCTTCGGGGTAGTCCAAAACGGTAGATGGCGTGATGCTTGAGGAAGCTGATCACGTTTGAAGTCTTGACTTCTATGAGCGGAATAGCTTTCGCCCATTTGGAGAAGTAATCTGTGATTGCGAGTATGAAGCGGTGTCCCTTGGACGAAGGTGGAGTGATCAGGCCAACGATGTCCATTCCCCATGCTTCGAATGGCTAGGATGCCACTGTCGGATGTAGAAACTCGGATGGCTGATGGATGAAATCTGCGTAGACTTGACAGGCTTTACACTTTCTTGCATAGTCTATCGCATCTGCTACCATCGTGGGCCAGTAATAGCCCATCCGGCGAAGACGGTCTTATAATTTTGGACCAGGCTGATGGGCCCTGCAGACACCATCATGAGCTTCGCGTACGACTTCTTTGGCTTCTGTATTTGATAGACATCGAAGCATTAATCCATCGTAGGATCGTCGATACAGCATTTTTGTCTCTGTATCGTAGAAGAATCTGAGGAAACGCCTTCTGATAGAGGTGGCCTCCTTTGGGTTTTCGGGCAAGATGCCATAGACTACAAAGTCTATGAATGGCTGTCTCAAGTCTGGTGTTTCGTCAACTGTCTGAGCAGAATGACTCGCCACAAACTAAATGTTATTCTTGGGACAGACCAGTTCGTGGCCTGTCACATCCACCGAGTAATGAGCATAGTTCGGAACTGCTAGGGAAGCGGCAAGGCCAGCTAAGGCATCGGCTTCGATATTTTGGAATCTGGGAACGTGTTCTATGAAGAACCCTTCGAACGACGAAATGATGCTGATCGCCGTTTGGTGATAGGGGATCATGTCTTCATGGCGGACTTCATATGAACCCCGGATCTGATTGACGATTAACTGCGAGTCGTCGTATGCTTCAAGGTATTCTACCCCCAGTTCCTTTGTAAGTCGGAGGCCAATGACCAAAGCATTGTACTCGGCCACATTGTTTGAACATGGCTCCGTGAGGGAATAAGCCCGATTGATCACCAACCCGGAGGGAGAAATCAGCACCCCTCCGACTCCAACGACGATGTTGCCCTTGGGCCCAGTTCTGGAAGCGCCGTCGAAGAACATTCTCCATATGGTATCATGAGAGGCCACATGTGAGTCGACGACCTCATCTGGAATCTCTTCGTATATCCTGGTTGACTCCGAACCTGGATGGGCTGCTAAAAAGTCTACTAGAGCTTGACCTTTAATAGCCTTTTCTGGGACGAAGATCATGTGGTAGAGAGACAACAATATCGCCCATGTAGCGAGGCGAGAGCTGAGTGTCCCTGGCTCGGTCATGAGGACCCTAAGGGGGTTGACACGTGAGATCACATGTATGGTTTGTCCCGTGACATAGTGTCGCATCTTCTGAATGACGAACACCAGGGCGAGGCATTCCTTCTCCATGGCGGTATATCAGTGTTCCGGCCCCATCATCATTCGACTGAGGTAATATATAGCCTGCTCATGGCCTGCATCGTTATTTTGTACTAGCAGAGCGCTGAGAGAATGCTTCATCGCTCGTACATAGAGCAGGAATGGTTTTCTAGCAACCGGGGCCACCAGGACTGGAGGGTTCAACAAATATTCTTTGATGCTGTCGAAGGCATGTTGGCATTCTTCATCCCATACAAATGAGACGCCCTTCTTCATGAGGTGAGTGAATGGCTGACATCGTCCAAAGAGGTTGGAGATGAACCTCTTGATGTAAGCTAGCCTCCCTTGAAGGCCTCGGAGTTTACGGAGATTTCTCGGGGGACCCATCTCCATGATTGCCTTTGTCTTCTCCGGATCTATATGAATCCCCTGGGCAGTATTGATAAAACCCAAGAATTTTCCACTGGATATGCCCAAGAAGGATTTGGTAGGATTCATCTTCAAGTTGTGTGCTCGCATCAGGTCGAATACCGTCCTTAGATCCTGCAGATGGTCTTCCTTATAGCGACTTTTGATAGCGATATCGTCAACATAGCACTCCACGGTCTTGCATAAGTTGTCTCTGAAGATGACACTCATGGCTCTTTGATACATGGTGCCAGCATTCTTTAAACCAAAAGGCATGACTGTGTAGCAGTATGTGCCAATCGATGTTTGGAATGATGTGTGCTTCTCATTGTCGGAAGACATCTTGATTTTGTTGTATCCTGAGAAACCATCCATGAATGACATGCGCTCTCAGCCGCAGGTGTTGTCAATCATGATGTCTGTGATAGGGAGGGGGAACTCATCTTTAGGACACGCCTTGTTCAGATTGCAGAAGTCGATGCAGATTCAAATCTTTCCATTTTTCTTGAGGACCGGTACTATGTTGGCGACCCAGTCCGGATGTTGTTCCTCACGAATGAAGCCGCTGGCTATCAGTTTGTTGACTTCGGCTTCGATCGTATTCATAATGTTCGGACGGAAGCGTAGCTGTTGTTTCTTGATCGGCTTTGTATCCGGCCGAATGTTGAGTTTGTGAAGTACGATCTCGGGGTTTAGCCCTGGCATGTCTTCATAACTCCAGGAGAACATATCAATATATTCTTTGACGAGTTGTAGCAGCGATTCTCGCTCTTCGTCTGCCAGGCTTTTACTAACGAAGATTGGTTTTGGAGAACACTCATTGCCGAGGTCAACTTGCATAACCTCATCTTCAGTAGGAGGCTCTCTTTGTTCGAACCGCTTTTTCTATTGTGCATCCAGCTGTTGGGCCTACGGCTCTAATTTAAGGAGTTCAGGAATGTCTTCTTCTTCTTCGTAAGCGTCGGCGAATGCCATATTGACAGACAAGACTTGCCTGAATACGTCCCCGAAGCTGATATCTGAAACAGAAGTTGGTGATCCGATTGAGTGTGAATGCCAGTTACATTCCTCATCTGAGCTTTCAGGGGTCGTTGCAGGCGTAACATACCCCAGTCCACATCGGGTCTTGTTGAAGTAATCCCGTGGTTTTTCGGCCGGGACTGGCAACTGTAAAGGTAACCGCCGACCAGTGCCGTCGTTCAAGCCTGGTGTAGTCTCCAGATCATACCCATGTCTTTGCATGAGGTACTTTGATTGGGAGCTATACAGATAAAGAGGCAGTCTCCCGATGTCCGATTCGAGATCGACTTCCTCTATTGCGAAGGGCTGTGGATCATTCTTCCGACCGAAGATGATTGGATGGTCTTCTCCCTCGATTATGAAGTAGGCGCCTTCCACATGAGTAAGTTGATTTACGGTGTAAATATTTGTCACTTGTGTGTGTAGGTGAGTACCTATACCGTGTTCCATAGCATACATTTATTTTCCAATGATTATAAAAGAACAGAACAATATATATGGGAGGACTGGACTTCTACTTCATAATACAAACTCGCTCGTACAAAGAAAGCCTAGGGACGAAAACCTAGGTACAGTAATCTAAGTACGATTGTTTAGTTTTGATTCTGGGGGTGATGGTAGAGGCTCGGGAAAGCGACGGCCGCTCTGCCTTACTCCATGGACGATCAGAAGTAGCCTTGGCTCCGGTGAAGAACTGCTCTCGAGATGGAAAGACTCTTCTGTGCGTACCTTTATCTCTCTGTGTGTCCAGCCGGGTGGAGAGGATCTCTCTTGCAAGGGAATGGCACCTTGCTATATTTTTTTGTTTCTCTAGATTCGGTCTCTTTTTTACAAGGGAATGACACCTTGCTATTTATAGGAGTGGGGTGTCATCATTAGGATTTGCAATGATCACCCTAAAAAAATCGGCGGCTTGTGGACTTAATTGCCATTTTCCTTGATCCTATTTTGTGGGTAATTAATCTGGACCACTAATCTTGATTGCAACTAATCTGGACAATTAATGCTGATTGTGTAAAATTCGTATGGGCAATCAATGTTGATTGTCAAGAATCTTGGGAAGCTCGGATCTTCTGCCACGTGTTTAATCCATGTGATTGCCATAAATCTGTTTTGATTCGGGTAATTATGATGATTGCACTAAATCAGGTTGTTGGGATTTATTGATAACTCTTGATTGATTTAGTGCCACGTGGAAAACTGATCTTCTGCCACGTGTCATAACCGCGAGCCACAGCCGCATGAAAGTAGCTTCTTAGGTTTTGAATCGCATGAAGGTGGCGGCCGTATAGGTGTAGCCTCCGAAATCTGAGCCGCATGGGGGTGGTTTCCAATTGAGCCGCATAGGACTAGCCACGTGTCAAGACTGCATGGGCGTGGCCTCTCAATATTTGAGCAGCATAGAGACGATCCCCATTATCCGAGCCGCATGAGAACAGCGGCCGCATAGGTTGACTTCTCATAACAAGAGCCGTATGACGAGGGTCTTCACGCTCTAAGTCGCATGCGAGCATCAGCCGCATGGGGTAGTGGCAGCCGCATAGGGGGCTTTGTAGTTGGTGGATCGTGCCAACTGCATAGGAGATTTTCTTCATTTTTCGAGGAATATGGCGTCATGTCAGAGTTTATCATTTCAGCTTTAATGTCAGAGTTATCACTTTATGTCAGAGCATTTAATAGGAGCAGTCACTTTATGGCTAGCTGTAGGAAGTAATTATGGCCAGCTGTAATAGGCCTGTCTTGAGCCGCATGAGGCCACGTGGCTCTTCCTGAGCCGCATAAAGTTCCTGGGCCTTATGCGGCTCTCTGGGACTTTCCGAACCGCATAAGACTCTTCGAACTTTTGAGCCGCATGTTCAATCTGGGCCGCATGAAGCTCCCAGGGATTTTGAGCCGCATGAAGCTTCCTGGGTTCTGTGCCGCATGAAGAATGTTTCATGACCGAGCCGCATGAAGGACGTCTCATGACCGAGCCGCATGAGGAATGTCTCATGACCGAGCCGCATGGAGAGTGTCCCATGACCGAGCCGCATGAGAGATTTCTCATAGTCGTGCTGCATGAAGGACGTCTCATGACCGAGCCGCATGAGGAATGTCTCATGACCGAGCCCCATGAAGGACGTCTCATGACTCGCATAAGGAATGTCTCGATCAACCTGTGCACTCGCTTTGTGGGGCCGGATATCCCGAGCACACGAGTGCATAGGTATCATGTTTGCTCCCTGATGTGGGGCTAGTAAAATCACTTGCCTTTGATTTTTGTTGGGAGACTCTTGAGAACCACCCTGTCTGTTTGCTGCCGGGGGCTGGACACGGGCGGTTCTGTACAACTTTCCATCAGAGGCCCGCTTAGCGGGACGCTCTTGATGGTCAGAGGTTGGGACAGCTGACTGAGCTCGACGAGCCCGTGCTGCCCTAGACTTCTTCGACTTAGCACCCGAAGGTACGTAATATGAAGAGTGCAAGTTTGGAAGGAGGGAAGAGAAGTTGGTGCCCTTTTCCAAGGAGGCAAGGGGGCTCTATTTATAGAATGGAGTGAGCCCTTTCTTTTTCTCATTTCCGATGTGGAACAAAAAGCAATATTTTCCATGCTTCTACAACATTGTACAAAGCTTATCAAGCTCGAGGTAGTTCAAAGACAGCCCTTTATTGCTGAAGTAAGGTATCTTTTCTAGTAGGATTACATCATCTACGGATGGAACATCATTATGAGCAGCCACATACTTGGCCAATTCTAGTTCTTCTTCGGCCATCCCCTGTATAAATGAAGACTGAGAGGATGACTTGGGCAGCTTAATCACCAGGGGTTCCGCTGGTGGGGCAGAACGTGGAGTCGTTGGCGAACTAGCGACCCCCTGTTTGGTGCTTGATGCTAGGCGGGGAGTTGTTGGCTCGCTAGGAGTACCCAACTTCGTTTTGGGCTGACGATTCATCTTGGGAAGACGTATCCTTATTGGCTTGTCAGAGGGTTTGAGCTTCTCTGTTTGTGGCAGGACGGCTCCTGGCAAGCTGATTGTCAGTGGCTCCGTTGTAGGTTTTGGCGCTTGGCCAGACCTTGGCATTCGGATTATCATTTGTCCCTCTTGTGCCGAGAGACTGATTGCATCCTTACGCAGAGCGGCCGTAAGGGGTGCGGTCTTGCCAGGTTTACGAGCTTGAAGGTGGATCGTCAGAGGTTCTTCTGATCCCGTTGTTATCTTAGTTTGAGCTTGTGTATCTCCTTCGACAAGGTGCCTCTTCGACTTCTCGTACAAGCAGGAGTCCGAGTAATATGACTCGACCCCTTTGAAAGGATCGATGTCGACAAATTTTGTCCTCACGAAGTCGTGCTTGTCGACATACTTGAAGCACTGGTGCAGCGTGGAAGGCACGATCATGTAATCGTGTATCCAAGGACGCCCAGGAGAATATTATAGGAAGTGTCCGCATCTATGACATAACAAGTTATTTCTGACTACAGATCGCCGATTTGGCACTTCAAACGAATCTTCCCGATCGGATAGCTCCTGCCCGAATTGAAACCGCTGATGGCGGTGCTTGTCGGTGTCAGGCGATGCATGGGGATGCGAAGATGGTGTAACAGACACTTCGGGATGATGCTTATGGAAGAACCGGGATCAATGTGCATCCCATCCACCTTTACGTCACCGATGTGTCCAGTGTAACACAACGGACGATCGTGCAGGTTGGTTTTAATAAGCATATCCTGCGGAGTGAAGACGATGTTGGGCATTGCACATGTGCAAGCGCTGTTCTAGAGATTTGTAGGCGGGCTTTCTCCCGTGAGGTTGACCTGAGCCAGATATGCGTCGACATTTTGGAGTGTATCGCTCAGTGCCACGCGAACATCTTTGGAGAGTCTCAGGAGCTTGTATAATAACAATTTGGCCGATGTGTTGGCCAATAGTGCCAAGATGTCAAAGTTGTAGGGCCTCTCCAGCCCATGAGGTGCCTCTTTTCGGAGGGATTTGTCAAAGCGAGTCTCCTTCGTCCTAGGCTTGTCGGTCGTCGGATTTTGAGAAGGTCCTGGGGCGTCAGCAGTAGCCGGCTGATGATCTTCAACCGAGTTGTCCGGCGTAGGTTAGGATTACACACCCAACCGGGTGACAACAGCTGTGGCTTCTTCGATATCTGCCGAGATTGTACGGCAGAATCTGACCTTTCCACCCTTCTTCCTGCCAGTAGAGGGTGGTGTGGGTTGAGTCATTTCCAGTACCAGGTCCGGATGGACCCACATGACCTTCCCTCGTGATGTGGTGAGGGGCACTAGACCAGCAACCAGATCCCGAGGAGGTGGAAGATTAGCAATCTCCATTGTTGCCCGAAGGACGGGTACTACGCCGTCCTGAGTCTCTGTCGAAGGGAAGCTGCCGAACTGTACTGACAGCATGTTGGCTGCCACGGTTACCTCCTCGAAATCAATGGCCAGAGCCTTCGAATCGATGAGATGCTAGATATATCGCTCCAAATGGAAGCAGTCATGCATGGCGTGGAGGACGTAACGATGGTAATGGCAGTACTTGGGGCTTTCCATCTCGGCCGGCCGAGGTTTCCGTCTAGGTGGAGGGAGCTGGATTCTATCTCCTTGTATGAGCATGTCCAAGATGGGCTTGACATGACCGTTTTCGAAGGAGTAAGTCATCTGTGGCCACTGCTTTTCAGCTGGCTTTGATTCAGGGTTCTGGGTTGCGTCGGCCACCAGAGCCTGTTTGCCCTTGTTGTCTCGATTTTTGGAGGAATTACCCCAATTGCTGGTGTTGGCATTAGGGCGTTTGCCCTTGTCCTCTCCCTCCAAGATGTGTAATCTCAGTTGGCGAGCCTTCTTCAACTTATCTTCGGCGCTAGCGGCACTGATGATGAACGTCTTCCAGTCCTTAAATTGACTTTCACCCATCCAGAGGCTGATAGTTGGGAGCAGTCTCATTTGGCAAATTTCAATTAAGGAGGATTCCGGATTTCTAGACTGTAACTTCATTGCGGTTTGGCAAAATCGCTCAATACAGTTCCTTGTCAGCTCCTTCTCCCCTTGAACAACATCCATGAGGGTGGACATCGTCACGTCTTGCCCTATTTCGTAGAACCTCTCCAAGAACATACGCTTGGAGCCGGCAAAGAAATGGATGCAGTTGTCTGGCAGGTTGCGGTACCAGTCGAAGGCGACCCCTTACAATGTCCCGATGAATAATCGTGTAAGGATGGCGTCGTCATGGGGCAGATGGTCGGTTGTGACCTCGAAGTAAGTAATGTACCGACTTGCGAAAGTCTTGCTATCATAGGGATTGATGTTGAACGGCTTATATCTTGGTATGAAAGGGACATCCCTCCATGCAGCAGGGTATGGTTGCCGTATTCTGAGGTCTTGGGAGGTTTTTCGGGCGTGAAACATGGCCCAGAGCTCTTGGACCTCTCTTCTTGCCTCCCTGGCCTCATCCGCAGTGGTGGGAGCCGATATTTTAGGAGGATTGTCACCCGAGTTTGGTGTCGCTGAGTTCGAGTCCGCATTAACCGCGGGACCCAAGCTTGTTTAGCCAGGCATCCTTCCTTGCAGAGTTTGAAGAGCCGCTTTGATTTCGTCCACGGATTTGACCAAGGTACGCAGTATGGCCTCCAGAGTGTCGATGCGTTGGCGATCACTGGGACCGTCTTGATCGTCGTTTGTCATGAATGCCATCCTCACTCGAGCCGAAGTGGAAGGGACGGCGGACGACGTGCCCTCTAAATCATACCCCTGTACAGAGAAGTCGTCGGGGTATGTGGGAATATTTTCCTCTGGTTCGGACTCAGAAGGAATAGTACCCCCAGCTTTAGAGCTTGCCTCATCTTGAGAGTCGTGAACATCCTCGGGGATGTCGGTACTGCTGTATCTGTTGGGAGAGTCGTTTCCCCGGGCTTATCTCCTTGGTATACTGGATTATCGTGGATGTTCGGAGGAATGCTACCCCCGGTTCCAGTGACCCCCAGTGATGTGGATGATTAATCTCCCAATGTAGCAGATTTCATCTTCGAACGGGTACCTTAGAAAACTTCGGTGGTAGGCAACCGCTTAGATGATAGTTTCTTGGTCACAGTGGTTGAAATCTTCGGGCATGAGATATTTGTTTTCTTCCCTCTCCCGCTGGTAGGGATTCTCTAAGCAGAGTTGCAGGAACCGACGGGAAGCGCCTCATCCTCTGAACTTGGTTGTTGCAGTCTTTGGAAGACGGACCGCCGGTCTTCTCGTACTGCCGTGTTGTTGCAGCAGCAGTTGACAATGACTTGGGTGCAGTAATGTCCGTGGGAGGACTCTTTGCACACCGAGTCCCCTTCTCTTTTCTTGCGTTTGTGAAGGATCACATCACGCAAGTCAGATGGGTCTCGAGTAACCACGTTTGCTCCCTGGTTGCGGGAAGACTTTTGGGAACCACTCTGTCCGTTCGTCGCCGGGGGCTGGACTCGAGTGGTTCTGTATAACTTTCCATCAGAGACCCGCATAACAGTAAGCGGAGCGCTCGGATGGTCAGAGGTTGGGACAGCCGAATGAGCTTGCCGAGCTCGCGCTTGTAGGTCCTAAAAATCAAGTTGCACCCATCAACAAAGTCATAAAAATCAAATTATACATCCATCAAGTGAACTGCGCAGAAGACAGATTGTGCATTAATTCGATTGCGCAGGATAAGCTGCACACTCATCCAAGTGCGCATGCTGACGTGGCCCCATCATCATTACCTGACAGAGAATCAGATCTTCTGACAGCTGACAGCACGGAGAACGAGGAAACTGTTTGTTTATCGTGCAGCACAGCACTCGAGGACAGCTGTACTTGCAGCACAATCTGTCTGCAGCGCAGTCCATCTCAGCGCGGTTCAACCTAGCGTAATCCGAAGCCAGCGCAATTCAAGTGGCGCACTCTATCAACTGACAAAGTACACGTGGCCTTCAAGCCATCAATGACTCATTACGTGGTAACCGTGTGTACACGATCATGTGCATTTCAATCAAATAATGCCATGTGTCCAAGACAGTTGGCCCACGATCAAGTAACTGTCAGCGCAATCTGACGCGTGCGCAGTCCAATGCAGCACAATCTAACTTGCGCAGTCCAAAATAACTACAAAGTAGTTATTTCCAGAACTCTATAAATAGAGTTTCAAGTCCTTCATAGGGGGATCATACACGCATTCAGAGATTAGAGATCATCACCAGAGATCAGGAGTTCTTGCCAAAGTGCTGCTGCATTCTTCAGAGGCTTTTGCCTTCAAACTCAGAGGCTACTGTCTTCAAAGTTCACATCGTCCAAGGGATAAAGCGATCGTCTTCAGATCAGATTCCTATAGTTGTACTTTTCCAGAATTCTTGTAATCTTCTTTATAAAGTTTGTTGAAATAAAGATCAACTTTTGTTTTTGCAAACAAAATGGCGACTCTGCTGAGGATGACTTTCTCCTCCGACGAGGAAGTGACAACTCAATGTGACGTTGCGTCTATCGGAAAGACGCAGAAGACGCTGGTTGCGAAGGTCAACCAGACGGCCTACGAAGCTATGATCAACTCCAGGACCACCCCTCGCACTGCGACAACTTCTGCCACGAGCAAAGTGCACCCAGTGTGGGTCCCCAAGACTGCTGCGCAGTCTGTTGATTCTGCTACCAAGACTGCTGTGCAGTCTAAGATCTCTGTTGTCTCTGCTGTTGCACAATCTGCCTCTACTACTCATGCGCAGTCTGCTGTTGCCAGTGCACAAACCACTTCATATGCTGCCCTGTCAAAGTACAAGACTCATATTCCTCTGGCACAATTGGCTGCATCTTTGCCTACACAATCCACCACTCCAGCAACCAGAGTGCAACACAAATACTCTGGTAACAAGACTCCTGTTGCGCAAGCCATTCTGACTGAGGCCAGAAGACATTATGCCAGAACTTCTCCTGCACAATCTGCCAGTGCGCCATCAACCCATACGCAAACTGTGTCTGCGCAATCCAAGAGAGACAACCCTTTGGCTAATCTCTCCTCTTCTCACAACAAGAGGAAAAGCTCTGCTCCTCTTCTCAAACACCTTGTTGCTCCTCCGCAATCCACTGGGGGTAGTCTTTTGGCTATTCCTCCTCCTCCTCGGAACAAAGGAAAAGGCCCCTTGGTCTTTTTTCAAACTTCCTCGTTCCATGACTTGGAAGACAACAGCGGGAAATGCTCTTTAGCTAACCCTTCTTCACTAAAAAAAGGAAAAGGCCCTTTGGTCTTTTCTCAGTCTTCCTCGGTTTTTATCGTAGAAGATCAAACTGAATGTGCTCGGCATCAGTCAGTACAAGAACCCTTTCTCACAAGGATTTTTCTTCTCTCCTTGCCAAAGGGAAGTGTACTGATCAAAGAGGTATTCTGCCTACTCCGGTAGCAGAGTTCCAAGATCTCCCAACCCTCAAGATCTCCTGTTCAAGACAAAGAAAATTGCTGGTGTCTCAGACAGAAACCCCTGGGGGTGAGTTTGCTGATCTGAGAACATATCTCAATTGACCAACTTCGGTGAAACACAAACAGCCAATGCTGAAGACCAACCAACGTCAGAAGCAAACTTCCAGGATCAAGAATCCGGACACCTATGCCAATGAAATGAGTACTTTCTTGTACACTTAGGGGACAAAACATTTGAAGAACCGGAACCATGTTTCGAATATTGTCAAAGAACACATTCCTCGAACCTTTTCTCGTCCCGTTGCTGTCTCCGATCTCCGAGAACATCTCAAGCAAAAACGGGACAACATCTCAACCTCCCCAGTACAACCACTTGGACACCATTGCAATCACAAGGTTGTCATCAAGTGTTGTTGTCAGACAATCAGACGATCTGTCTTCGATCGTTTGAACTTTTCAAATTCTGAACCTATGTCGGAAGATGAAGACGAGGTTTTGTACGCTTCTGTCAACATGACTTCCAGAGACACTGGGGGTAGGAAATGCTCCAAGCACGGCAAGCCTCGCAAGCCAAGCCAGCGGTATTTGGATCTACTCCAAGAATCCTCTGAAGGAGTATTCCAACATACCAGATCCCGAAGCCGAGACACAATCGGTCAAAGGAATCTTTAAGATCCTTCTGGTCATCTTCCTCTTTCTCACTCAGGAGATGATTCTTTCTCTGACTATGATACATACAGTGAAAGCTCAGAACAGACAGTGTCCTCCACTGTACCCAGAGAAGTGACAGCTTATGTTGTCAATGAAGACCCAGATGCTTCCAGTTCGGCTAGTCAAAAGCAACGAATAGCTGCATTAGAAGACAAGCTGAAGACAATGGCTGAAATGGTCGCAAGTATGCATTCCATCATTGTGGCCCAGCATACAGTACCACCGATCGTACCTCCTACAAATCCTGAAATCATAGCATCGTCGGTGCCCGTCAATACAGGACTGGGGGTAACATCTCTTCCAGTACCTCCTGTACAGATCCAACCTACACCCAGTCAGTCAGGTGCTGGGGGTAGTGCTTACCACGCTGTTTCTTCCCCTAATATTGTGATTCAACCCGCTCCTTCTACATCAGTAGAGGATGCCAATGAAGCTGTCAAGCTCCTAGGCACTCAGTTCGAGGCCTTCAAGGAGAAGGACAACTTGCAGAGGTTGGGGATCAAGCAACATTACCCAGTTGAATGGAAGGAAGTTCTATTTCCTCCGAAGTACAAAATCCCAACCATCTCGCTGTTTGACGGCAGCACTTCTCCCAGTCAGTTTATTAACCACTTTGAGGTTATGACTGTCCAACTTCAACCAAAGACGCTCTTCTTACCAGAGTATTCATTGGCTGTTTAGCCGACGTAGCATACGATTGGTACAGAAGCTTGCCCGATGGTTGTATCACCTCCTTCTCTGTCCTAAAGCAAATCTTCCTGGAACGATTCTATGAGGGGATCAACGACATGACTATGTCACCCCTCAATAAAATCAAACAAAGGCACAATGAAACTGCTGAGAATTTCATTGAAAGGTTCCGCCGGGAAGCTTTAAAAATGCCTTTTGGAACTCCGGCTGCTGTTACCATGAATACCTGCAAGGCAAATCTTTTGCCTATCATCAGCATGTGGACAGGATCTACTCAGTTCCAAGATTGGCCATCTTTCATTGTCAACGCTAAAGCAGCTGAAGTTAGCGCTGATAGATTCAAGCAACTAGGGGTACAAATGTCTAACCCCGACCGAGATGAACACCAGACATCGGGTGGCGGCAATCGCCAGAACAGCCGCAAAGGAAAAGAAACTTTGAATATTAATTTGACGAATAAGAACAAAGAATCTCTGGCGGTCAACGTAGCTCCCCCTACGTCAACTTCTACCCCTTCAGCACCTCCACCAAGGGAACCTCGTCCAAAAGTGGAGTACTCTTTTGACGAGAATGACACAGTGAGCATCTTTTATTGCTTGATCAAAAGCAATAAGCTTCAGCTCCCAGATCCCAAGAAGCCCGATAAAGTCGGTAAGACTGATCATCCCAAGTACTGTGTCTATCACAGGTTCATCGGACATCCCACTCGAGCATGTTATGTGCTCAAAGGCAAAATTCAAGATCTAGTTAACGCTGGTGTTGTCACTCTGCAGCAAGACGAGAAGACTGTTACCGCAAACATGGTCTCAGTTCAATTCGGTGACTTTCTGCCCCAGATGGTACAGCACGATGTCATTCCTATCCCCAAAGCTACTCTCGAGATCGAGAATCTTCCTCTTCCATGAAGTGAAGGTCTCGTCCCCTTGTCTTTTGACAATGGCGAGATTATGTGGATTCATCCGGATCTTGCTTCAGAGTTCGAACTTCCCTCTTCCTCTAAAAAGAAAGACCGTTCCAATGGCAAGACAAAGACTTGCAATATGGTGTCTTTTGATCCCATAGTTGATGAAGAAATCCTGTTGGGCACCAGATCAGGGAAAGCCTATCTAAAGGATTACCCCGAAGCTCAAGAGAATCCTGTTTCTGCTTCTGAGCCTGCTATAGTGCAGCCTGCTTCCACTGAGGATATTCCTACTGCATCTTCACCGGTAGTAGAGTCTACTCCTTCCAAGCCGACGGTCGCTGACAAAGGCAAACAGCAAGTCCGCTTCGACAAACCTTTGAAGAAGTCATCTCCCTTCGAACTTGAAAAGCCTTATAACTTTGATATCTTAGCTCAGTTAGCCAATACACCGGCCCGACTGTCCATCTTCGAGCTCTTGCGCCTCTCCAAAGAGACCCGGGAAACTTTAAGCGAGGCTCTCATACAAGCTGAAACCTGTCTAGCCCTTCTGAAGAAGCCAAAAGCAGAACCAGTCTCTTGCCTCCATTGTCATAGTGTGTTGGAGTTAATTCCAAACATAACTTTTACACAGGATGACATGTTGATGGAAGACAACAAGCACGATCATCCTCTCTACTATACAGGATACGTCGACTCGATGAAAGTCGATCGCATTCTGATAGATCCAGGGTCTGCTCTCAGTATCATGCCGAAGATAATGTTAGATGCGCTGAAGATCCCAGTGCATAGTCTTTCCAGTACAATTACCACTATTCTCGGGTTCAACCAGGGAAGGAGTGAACCTTGGGCAAGATTCGTCTAAAACTCCAAATAGGCAATCTTCGCACAAAGGTGACCTTCTACATCATCGACAACCATGGTTGTTCCTACAATGCTTTGCTGGAAAGACCATTTCTGCATGAACATAACATTGTTCCTTCGACTCTCCATCAATGTTTCAAATATGTTGATGACAATGGAGAGGTACAAAAGGAGGTGGCTGATCTCTATCCCTTCAAAGGCGTCGAAGCATACTGCAACGATGCTCGTATGTACAAGGACAAATTCATGAAGGTTGTCCTGTCTCTGGATACTGAAGAAGAGCAAGAAACAGTGTCCAATGATACCCTTATCATTCCTGTCAAAGGGCGTGTTTCTCGTCCTCAGTCTTCTAAGCCACTGGCTATTCACTTGCCAGCTCAGAAGCAACCAACTGATGATGATCAGGATGAAAGGGAGCTTACCTCTTCTGAGCCTCTTGTTATTGACTTACGTCGTAATAAGGAAAAAAAAAGGCAGCTCACCTCTTCTGAGCCACTTGTTATAGATTTATCTCATAACAAGGACAAAAGGGAGCTCACCTCTTCTGAGCTGCTTGTTATCGACCTTCATTGTAACAAAGCCAATCCTCTTCCACGTTCTTTTTCTCCCCCTCTTGTAATCAATCTGACTAAGCCTGCTATGGCTAAAGGTCTTGCTGTAAATACAAATGTACAAATCAATGAAAAAGTATCTACTTTCCAGTATATTGATGTCATTTACTATGCTAAATGCTATTTGGATATGTTAGATAGCTATCAGTCATTTACAATGGGAGTTGTACAATCTCTTCAAACAGAAGTCTCATTCGAACTTCCAAAAGATTCATATCGTATTGTTCCCGCTCGTAAGAAAGGCGAGAGTCCAATACTTTTTAGTAAAGGACCGGAGCAACAATTCAGCTATACGGATGATAGCAAAAGTAACGATACGGGTCATCTTCAACTCCGTCGTTATAGTCAACAATCAAAAGACGTCATCCGAAAGATGGGTTATGACTTCAAGAGTGGCCTCAACTACGGTAAAGGAAGAAAAACTACTATCCGTACAACTGTTCCGAAAGGAAAGTCAGAGATGTACTACAGCAGAACTAAAAGAGGTCTCGGATATACTTCACCTCCGGTATTATCCCCAGCAGCCTCTGAATCCGATAGCGAGGAGCGCTCTAACTCTTCTGATTCCAGATCATGGGATTCTGACACCAGTATCGGTAAAATTCATCGATTGACAGTATCTTCTAACATGGTCTCCGTCGAACTTCCAGAAGGCTATGACGAGGATATTGAAGAAAGTCCTAAAACAGATCCTTGGGCTCAACGAATGGATACCCAATGGGAACTCCGATTCGAACAAAGAGAACCTACTACTGAAGATCAATTAGTTCAAATTGATGTAGGAGAGAACGGATCACCTCGTCCAATATTCATCAGCAAGAACCTCCCAGAGGCAGATAAGCAAGAATTAGTTCTTTTGATTAAAGAATACATTGATGTCTTTGCCTGGAGCTACGAAGACATGCCAGGTCTAGATCCTAAAGTTGCTACTCACAAACTAAATATTTTGTCAAATACAAAACCAGTCAAACAACAACAACGACGTTTCAAGCCAGAAATGATGGACACAATCGACGATGAAGTCAAGAAGCTTATTGCTTGCAGATTTATCCGAGAAGAACAACATCCTGATTGGGTAGCCAATATCGTCCCAGTTCTGAAGAAAACCGAAAACGTTTGAGTCTGCATCGACTTTCGGGATCTTAATGAAGCATGTCCAAAAGATGAATTTCCTCTCCCTATCACGGACGTTATGATCGACAACACCTGTGGGTTCGAAAGAATATCTTTCATGCACAGATTCTCCGGATACAATCAGATTCGGATGAATCCTGAAGATGAAAAGCATACTTCTTTCCGCACTCCTCGCGGAGACTACTGCTATACTGTAATGCCATTTGGTCTCAAGAACGCTGGTGCAACATACCAACGAGCCATGAGTACCATCTTTCGAGATCATCTGTGCAAGACTGTCGAATGCTACGTTGACGATATTGCCGTCAAAAGTCGTCTAAAGGAAGATCACATCCAAGACTTGAGAACTATCTTCAATCTCATGCGCCAATATCAACTCAAAATGAATCCCACTAAGTCATTCTTGGGTGTCTCTAGTAGCAAATTTCTCGGCTTCGTCATTACCTCTAACGGTATACACGTAGATCCCGAGAAGATCAAAGCCATTCAAGAGATGCATCCTCCACGCAACTTAAAAGAGCTACGAAGATTCCAAGGTCGACTTACGTACATCAGAAGGTTTATTTCGAATCTGTCTGGACGCTGCAGACCATTTACTCAACTCATGAAGAAGGGTGTATCTTTCGTTTGGACCGAAGAATGTCAACGAGCATTTGACGACATCAAGTGGTATCTCATGAACCCACCAGTCTTGGTGCCACCAATCTCTGGCATACCTTTCTTAATGTATGTCCGTGCTATGGACCATTCATTGGGTGATTTACTTGCCCAAAAGAACAAGAAAGGCCATGAACAAGCCATTTACTATCTCAGTCGTACTATGATTGGTGCTGAACACCGTTATAGTCCGGTCGAAAAAGAATGCCTAGCTCTTATGTTCGCTGTTCAAAAGACTCGGCATTACATCATTGGCCAAACTATTCATGTCATATCCCGAGTTAATCTACTTCGGGTACTGATGAAGAAGCCTAGCACACTCAATTCTCGGCTGGCTACATGGGCTATTTTGCTAGCCCAATATGACATGGTATATGTTCCTCAAAAGTCTGTCAAAGGTCAAGCACTAGCGGATTTCTTAGCAGCTCATCCTGTTCCAGAGACGTCCAAGCTCTACGATGAAATTCCAGACGAGACTTTGGAATCTAATACAATCTCGGAAGAATTTCCTACTTGGCATCTATTCTTTGATGGTGCATCCAGGATTGGACCCAATGGTGCCATTGTCACAGGAGTTGGAGTTGTCCTTTTTTCTCCAGACGGGTCAGCTATTCGAAGAGCATACTCCCTAGATGAGCCTTGCTCCAACAACGTGGTAGAGTACAATGCTCTACTCATCGGTCTTCAGCTAGCCAAAAAACTTGATGTAGAGTATCTTGAAGTCTATGGTGATTCTAAGCTGGTTGTTAACCAGGTTAGAGGAACTTATGAAGTTCGTCATCAAGATCTAGTGCCTTACTTTGAAGCGGCAATCAACATGGCTACATCATTCAGAGCCTTCTTTATTGAATATGTACGACGAGCTTACAATACTGAGGCAGATGCTTTGGCCAATCTTGCAGCAGTCTTAGCCATCCCTATCAAAAGACAGCAAGTGGTGGTCATCTCTAATAGGAAATTATTCTGCGTTGAAAACAATCGTAATATTGAGTTCAGTAATCTTACTGAAGTCAATGTTATCAATGAAGATTGGAGAACTCCGTTCATCGACTTCGTGGTCCATGATATACTTCCTGAAGATCCCAAGGAGGCTACGAGTATTCGTCGACGGTCTCTACGATTCTACTACAATCAGACCACCAAAACTCTTTATCGGCGAACTTATGACGGCCTACTCTTGCGCTGCCTTGCTAGTGATGAGCAAAGCAAGTACTGCACGAAGCTCACGACGGTGTTTGTAGAGCATATCAACCCGGTCCTAAACTACAGGATCATATTCGACGCATGGGTTACTACTGGCCTTCTATGGTATCTGATGCCATCGAATATGCGAGGAAATGTTGAGCTTGTCAAATCCACGCAGACTTCATTCATCAACCATCGGAGTTCCTTCATCCGACTGCTGCTTCCTGGCCTTTTGAAGCTTGGGGCATGGACATCATCGGTTCCATCAATCCTCCTTCTTCTAGAGGACATCGGTTCATACTGGCAATAACCGACTACTTCTCCAAATAGGCCGAAGCTATACCATTGGCTGAAGTCAAGACCAACAGCGTCATCAACTTCATCAAACACCATGACATCTATCGATTTGGTGTACCTCGAAGAATCATTCATGACAATGGACCTCAATTCATCAGCCAAAAGTTCACAAGGTTCTGTGACGATCATCGGATTGACAATGTCGCTTCGACAGCCTATAATCCTACTGCTAATGGCTTAGCTGAAGCTTTCAACAAGACTATCATCAAGCTCCTTAAGAAGTTTGTAGCCACTAACAAACGAAACTGGAGTGAAAAGCTTGGAGAATGTCTTTGGGCCTACCGTACTACGGTCCACAACCCTACAGGCTGTACACCCTTCTCTTTGGTATACGGCTGTGAAGAAGTTCTACCTTTAGAACTCCAAATTCCGTCCTTGAGGATTGCTATCGCCAATGAACTCACGACAGAGAACAACGATCTTCTTCGACTTCAAGAATTAGAAGAGCTCGATGAGAAGCGACTATTGGCTCAACAGCATATTGAGTTATACCAAGCCCGCATCTCAAAGACTTTCAACCGCAAAGTTAAGGTCAGAGCCTTTCAGAAAGGAGAGCTCGTTCTAACTGTAAGACGTCCTATGACTATGACTCACTCGAGCAAAGGCAAGTTCGATGCGAAGTGGGAAGGTCCTTATATTGTGAGCAAAGTCTTCTCAAATGGAGCCTATCAACTCACAGAGCTAGACGATCGTGTTACAATGATGCCCATCAATGGCAAATTCCTCAAGAAATATTATGTGCAAATATAACAGACAGTGATTGTAATTATCAGACAGTTCATAAATAAAGTTTGATTTTTATTTCATCATAAACGTTGTTACATAATATCAAGGAAGATCACTATCATCCTTCTCAAATTTGGGATGCGAGCCACTACCATCCTTATCAAAGACATGATCAGCAAAAGAGTCAAGAACCTTCCTACTGGAACCCACCAAGAATTTGCAAGCAGCCATCCTCATGGCTTCTTCTTCTTCAGTTTTCCCTGGTTCAAGAAGGAAGTCTAAGATGTCCTTTGGCGGTTTGGGGATAGACGAACCTTCGCCCGCTGCCACCTGCTTTGGTTGAGCCGGCTTGACTGGACGTTCTTTAGTAACCACTTCAACCTTCGAGGCGATCTCAGCCTTCTTGGATGCATCTCCAGACGACATTTTTATGTTGAAAAGTGAAAGTGAAAATCCTATTTGATTTTCTGTTCTATTTATAGACAGAGAGTCGTAAGACTATGAGGCAACACATTCATCCGACGGTTCGTCCATTCATTACTTTTATTCGACAGTTCGTCCGTTCATCATATCCCTTTATCGGTTCGTCCGTTCATTAAACACATTCATCCGACGGTTCGTCCGTTCATTATCCGACAGTTCACCCATTCATTCATCATATTCATCTGACGGTTCGCCCGATCATCATCCGACGGTTCGTCCGTTCACACATCCACTTGACGGTTCACCCGTTCATCATTTGACGGCCCGTCCGTTCATTACATTCATCCGATGATTTATTTCGTTTATTTATTTTGACGAATCATCCAGTTCGTTTTTATCAACAACTTGTCATCTTTGATTAAGTTGTCTATTGAAATAATGGTATTCAAAAAATTATATTTGCCACGTCCATATTACCCCTGAGCAGATATAGTTGAATATGATTATTTTCTAGAATCAAAAAATATATCATGTCTTGCACCTCTGAATATATTTTCTATCGCTATTATTTATATTTGAATAAGATATGCAACAAATAATAGAGCCACAAAATTATATTTTTTATTGATCAAAGATGAAAGACATTACAAAGACACAAATCATAAAAAACAAGAAGATACAAAAGATCTTTCTACTCAGCTGGTGGTATCATCAAATTGGTTATCTGCTGCTTCAAGATTTGTAATCGCTCTTCACGAGATTCTATCACTCGTTTCCTAGCTTCTTCCGTCCCAGATTTATCATCGAAGGTTGGTAGGGTTACTAGTCTGCGAGTAACTTCAGCTTGGTGAGCTGCAGCATATTCATCTCTCTCTCGAGTCAGAACACCAAGTTGTTGAATTACAGCTTGATGTTGAGTAGCTTCATCCTCCAGAGTTAATTGAGCAAGTCTCAATTCTTCCTGAAGACGGGCAATTACCATTTGCAATTCAGCAACTCTTCTTTCTTTTTCATCAGCAACAAAGGCCACTATTTCTACTTTGGAGTTGTACTCAGCGGACTTGGCAGTGAAAGTATCCAAAAGAATTTGGAAGTTAACTTTCTCAACTACGACCTCTTGAGACATCCGTTCAAATTCAGATTTCACCAGGAGCTCTACCTCTCCCTTTCTTAGCTCTTTGTGGCTCTTAACTGAGGTCTCCAACTCATCTAATATATGCTCAAGGAAAGTAGCCTGAGCTTCATCCCCTTGGCTGCGGATGGCATTAATCAAGTAAGAGGTTGGACCTCTAACTGTAGAGAAATCAGCTTCTTCCTTCTCTATTACTCTATCTATTAAGGATCCCAAAGAATTAAAGAAAAAGCTGGTAAAAGAGCTGATAACAAATTGATTGGTGGCCAAAGCCCCCGGAGTAGCAGCGACTCCTGTTGATGATGAAGCAGTAGGACGTTCAGCAACTTGGACGGGAGGCTCTTTAAATAAGGGAGCTAAAGTAGAGTTTGTCGCTCCTCCCGGTTGTTCCTCTGCAAAAACAGATAAACTTTATCATTTTGTCTGTCATTTGCAGCTATTGAAAAGATCGAAAGTAAAGGCAATCTTACCATGACTTGTCCCAGTCACAAGCCTTTCATCTGCTGGCCCAGATTCCAGTCTAGCAGAAGTAGCCTCAGACATTACTGCCTGGCTACTGCCTGCCTCGGAACCACCTGACAAATGATGACTGCTGCTAGATATCATCGTCACAGGTACTATATCCGTGCACATTGGAGGAGCTGGAGAAGATTCAATTTCTGCATGGATCAAAGATAGAGATGTCAGTTATTAATCTATGAAAAGGAGATTGATAATTTCATTTTATACTTTTGGGATCAACAGTAGGAGTTTCCTCCAGGGCCACTTCCTTATTTGTAATCTTTTTGGGAGATACCTGCACCTCAACATCCTTTTCAGGATCCAAGGTGTCATCAGCTGCTTTTGGAGATATATGGACTTCAATGTCCTCTTCAGAATTCTGTGTCTCATCAACAGCTTCTGATGATGTACTCTCCTCACTATCCTCAGGAGCTTCTTCGCTAGCAGTTACAGCGGCATGATCAGCATCTTCTTGATAACCGAAGTCACAGTCATTTAAGGCCTCGATCATTAGACGATCCTCCTCTTCGCGGACTGCTCCTGGTGTGACAGGAAGCTGAGTCGTTTCTACCGCTGGCGGAGGAGATCGTAAAGCTTCATCTTTTCTAAGCTCTACAGCCGCATCTCTCTCTGCAGCCTCATCTCTCTGTGTAGCCACCTCTCTCTGTTCAGTCTCCTCTCTCCGCTCTGGACTAGGTTCAGAGGCAGGAGTAGGAGATGACATAGTAATCCCAGCAGCAGCATTCACCACCACTGAGGACGGGATCACCTTCTTTCTCTTTCTAATAGCCTGCTTCTTTCTATGAAGAGGCCTTTCTGGGCTCTCCACATCCACTACATCAACCGTCTTTTTAATAGAAGTCGGCGTAGTTGCCTCTTCTCGTTGAATTATCTCGGCCAGCTACCGAGATTGTGATCCAGTAGTAACTTTCTCTGGTTGATTCAGGATAAGTTTCTTCTTTGCAGCTGGGGAAGAAGGTTCATCAATCCTTCTTTTTCTCTCTCGGGCCGGAGATTTAACAACTTTCAGTAAAATTCTCAGCGGTTGATTCACTTCCTCAGGAAAGTTTGCTTCCCTGGAGGCTTCCAATGGATCATCTACCGGTTCATGTTGTTCATCATTTGCTGGAGCTAGTGTAGCAGTGGCTCCTTTCTTCAGACGTGTTGCTATTGCGAAGCTATCAATAAGACTAAAGTTCTCAGCAAATGTGTTCGCTGTTGTATAAACCAGAAAATATGTATATAACATTCTTGGGCCATTATGATTCTTGTTTGGCATCGAGAACACTGTCCTAATGTCTCGAGCATTGTAGTAGGCCCATGCTCTCGCACCATCAATTAGGTACCCCTTTCCTTGTAGACAAGTTATGGCGTTGCCCACGTGGAATTGGTCGTAACCAAATTGACGAGCGAAGTGACTCGACAGATATGGTTCCAGATAGCACTCCTCCTCAAATCTGTATACCAAATGTGATGGTCTGATCGCCTTCAGCCAGTCAAAAGCTGCTCGGCCCAGTGGCTGCCTCCCCAGATCAACCAGATTTGTTGCTATGAATTCGTATCCAGCTGGTGGAGCGAAGCTATAAAAGTTCCATCCCTGGCCAAGGTTTAGGGCACGTTTGCAGTCCTTCAGACTAACGTACACCCACTTGTTTCGGAAGAATTTACGCAGAAAGCTGCCGCTAACTGCCCCCATGTCGGGGTTCATCAGCGATGGATGATGCAGAAGCAACCACACGAATAGATAGGTGTAGGGCAACTCCAGTCTAGGGAAGTTCCCTTTCTTACCCCTCCATTTGATCATGGAGTCGACATATAGACGAAGACCTGTATTTATTCTACAAATCATCGCTGATAGCAAATCCATCCGGTAGCCGAAGACTAACCGGACGGCAGCGAAGAGCACGCCACGGTGGAAGTGGTCCACGGCGCTTGCCCCAGGTACAACAAATCGGCGGAGCCAGTATGTCAAAAATCCTGCCAGCTGAGCTTCTTGTGACATGGACCTGTAGCCCATTCTTATAAAGCTTTCAACAAAATCTCCAGGCTTGAGCGGAGGATATTGGTGTTCATCAGTAACTTTGATATCCATCTTCTTATTCTCTTCCATCAGTTTTATTACCTCACTGTGGCTGAGAGATTGAAAGAAAGTTGGATTGCAGGAATCATGATCTTTGGTCTTTTTCTCAACGATATGGTTAAGAAAAAGATACGGCAACCACTTCGATGAATAACATGTGCCGGAAGAGCCGCTCTTGTAGTACAGAGAGCATATGTTATAATGGCATAGTAGTTCGTCAAAAACTGCTACCATCTCTGCATTTTCCCGACGCAGTCTATCTAACTCGTCGTTTGTGGGAACATACTCCTCATAAGGGGAGTCTCTTATTGGTAGGCATGAGATATACTTCATCTCATGGAGCGCCAATCCCATCTCCCCGCTGGGCGTCATGAATGTCCCTGTCCTATAGTTATACCTCTCTGCCAGGGCTAGAAACAGATGAGGGTTTGGGTGGAAGCCATACACGGTAGCATATACCGCATTATAAAGATCAATCTCTTTAAGTTTATCTTTAAACTGAGCCAATACCCAGTTGGCTATGCAGTTCCACCTCTTGTTATCCGGGTTTACCAGACCAGTCAGCCGGATGTCCTGATCCGGATATCTGCCTTCAGCCTTTGCATACTCATTGGCAAAAATTGGTGTCCTTACCGGCAGCAACAAAGACGAGTTCTCATGAGGGATACAGCCTGGCTTCAACCCTCTTAGTAAAGTGCTATGTCGCTCAGAAGAGCTATAGAACATGTCTCTATTATTTGGACCTTTCTTGACACAGATCATTCCTGTCCATACATGTTGAAGGGGAGTAATGTCCCAGTCCATTCTCCTGGGATGGCTTGCATGAGCATATCGTGCTAGAGGGAGGCATCTAGCTATGTCTGGTAACTGGATCAGTTTTTCCTTCCGTTGGAAAGTTCTCGACTCAACACGGGGTCTAGGTTGAGAACTCTTGTCGATGGCTTCACCAAATAGGAACATGGGCTTCTTGTGGGGATGGCGTCAGCAGACTGCAAGGGCTGCCCATTCATCAAACTTAACAAAGTCTCATTATCCTGAGCTATCAGGATAGCTTGGCGAAAGGATGGAAGGGCATATTGTGGGAAGAGCACATAGGATAAGTCTTCTTTGAATTTTGGCTCAGCAAGAGACCCTGTAAATGTTTCATACTCAGGATCCTCTCTGATGTTAACTGCATTAAATAGAAAAAAGCAGAATTCCGTACAAGTCAAATCAAAGATTCTGTCATCAGATTGCGCAACCATCAGATTATGCAAGCATCAGATTGCGCAACTATTAAATTACACAACAATAGCTTCTATGCGCAAACTATCCAGTGGCGCCAACTCATCCACTTGCGCAAGCCATCAGATTACGCTGAATAACTCGCGCAAAGTATCAGTTTGTGCTGGATAGACTTGCGCAAATCAGCAGACTGCACTGACTTTTGCCAGCACGTTCTAACCGATTGCGTAAGAAAATAATCTTCATAAAAATGAAGATTATTGGTTTTGTGCAACCGAAACCCTAAACAGGGTGGCGCAACGAAACCAAATCTCTAAAAAAGAGATCGGTTTTGAGGTACAGCAATGGCAAAGAACCCTAAAAAGGATTTTTGATCGGATGTCTACCTTGTAATGCTAGGTGAGCCACCTCATGACGTGAAGGGCACGACGCAGCACGAGTCGAGGACTCGGCTGGGGCCTTCCCTTTCTCGACGGCGGATCGTTTTGGGGCCATGGAAATCGATGAGAAGAAGAAAGAGAGTCGAGAGAGCTCGAGAAATTCTTTCTTTCAAATGATCAGAAGTAAGTAAAGAATGACAGAGAAGAGAAAGGGAACTATTTATAGTTTTCGAGAATGAACAGACTCCACAGATTGCGCCGGATAAATAGGAGCTAATTCCTCCGATTGCGCAGACAGGTCATCATATGCGCAACTTGATTTTCAAATCAAAATTCAAAGTATTTCGAAGCTTTGACTATTTTCAAACTTCGAAAACTTTGAAGGGGGTCTTGTAGGTCCTAAAAATCAAGTTGTACCCATCAACAAAGTCATAAAAATCAAATTATACATCCTTCAAGTGAACTGTACAGAAGACAGATTGTGCATCAATTCGATTGCGCAGGTTGAGCTGCACACTCATCCAAGTGCTCATGCTGACGTGGCCCCGTCATCATTACCTGACAGAGAATCAGATCTTCTGACAGCAGACAGCACAGAAAATAAGGAAACTGTTCGTTTATCGTGTAGCACAGCGCTCGAGGACAACTGTACATGCAGCACAATCTGTCTGCAGCGCAGTCCTTCTCAACGCGGTTCAACCTAGCACAATCCGAAGCCAGCGCAATTCAAGTGGCGCACTCTATCAACTGACAAAGTACACGTGGCCTTCATGCCATCAATGACTCATTACGTGGTAACCGTCTGTACACGATCATACGCATTTCAATCAAATAAAGCCATGTGTCCAAGACAGTTGGCCCACGATCAAGTAACTGCCAGCGCAATCTGACGCGTGTGCAGTCCAATACAGCACAATCCAACTTGCGCAGTCTAGAATAACTACAAAGTAGTTATTTCTAGAACTCTATAAATAGAGTTTCAAGTCATTCCTAGGGGGATCATACACGCATTGTCACGACCCGCACCCTAGAGTTAGGGCACGAAAACGTAACAACGCCCAGCCTACGCCACAGTGTCGGCGGTAGAACGATGTCCTAGGTCTCAATGCATCTAACTGTATAAGACTAAACAGTTTATACTCCCCGAATGGGGGTGACATAGCAGAATGTAAACTCAATCACATCTAAGGTAGAGCATAATGGAAGATAGATAAAACATGAAATCCAAAAGATATACAGCAGATAGAAGTCTAAGTGTCCAAGAAACAAACTCAAATTACATCTCAAAACTCAAATACAGTAATCCACAAAGTAAATACAATTCCAGACAAATGAAATAACTATCTAAACAACCTCTAGTGTCTCCTCTAGGCTAGCAGGCAACCTCCAAGCTATCTGTAAACTTTATCAACAGGTCCAGTCAGGACACGAGCGAGTACAGTACATCTCAACAGTTCATAGCAGGTTAGAAAATATAATCATGCAGTAAAGTAAGATACAGGTACTGAAAGAAATGTGGTATGTAAACAGAGAGAGAACTGTAATAGAAATATCTACTATAAATAGAGAACTAACATGTGGCTAGTGAGTCAGAGTACAACATGGACATGTAAATGGCATGGGATGATTCTGATAAGACACTACGGAATGATTCAGATAAGATACTACTGGTGTATTATTCACATATCCACTTCTACTCCCCCGTACCCCCAATCAATACACAAGGATCCAACCAGGTTATGTTATGATTCTATGTACAGCCCCCGAAGGGTGGTAAGCCCCCGAAGGATGATAAGCCCCCGAAGGGTGGTACATAGTAGACCTATAAATGGGATAAGAATTCCAGGAAGACTCTGTGATCATAAGAGTATATGTCACAAGTGATCGAAGAACCAACAAAGCATAGTGATACGCTATGTAAGTGAAACGCACAGAACATAGAGTACCCGATGCTCCCTAAGGATAACATCTCAAGAAGGGATCCATATAGTACCAATCCGTGTGACCAACGTGACAGTACAAATAAAGTAATTTAATACAGGAAATAATTCTAAGCAGGATATGAAATGATCAGAGAATGTACTCGCCTGATATCTGAATGTCAAAGGTAAAGATACTGTCCGAGGAGAGGTGTCTGGCTCCTAATTAGAACAACACAAGTCATAACATATCCAGAAGGGTAATATAAAGCACTACAATGCATTATACATAAATCTAGGTCAAACTAGGCCAAAGTCAACCCTTGGTTAACTCTGGTCAACTGCACTAGTCAAACTAGGTCAAACTAGGTCATGTCCTAACCCAGCAAGTCTTACTAGGCCTAACCAAGACTATCCTAGCAAGCACACATCAATACAAGGCTATACAAGCCAACATACACCCAACTCTATATAGCATGCAATTATTCAATACTCAAATAGGCAAGAATTCACATTGGATATACACTAGGTAATCTATTACTTTAAGCTATATATGTCTACACATATATACACATGCATATATTGTTATTCAACATTAGGTCTATAATCATGGCATTTCAAATAGTTATATAAACTTATATATTACAACACAATATGCTATCATATATATAATATACATACATAGCTAAGTTAACTATATTCATAAATACTTATTTAAGAGGCTATGTGTGTGTATGTGAACATGACAAAGGGGCAAGTGAGGGTTAAATGGACATACATAGTGTATACATATCAAAGAGTGTCAAAGTGTAAGTGAACAAAGTGTCAAGTGTGATAGTGTCAACATAGTGTAAGGGGTACATGAGGTAATATAGGATTTGTGTTAACATAGAACATTACATCTCATTAACTTGTATATTGCATACATTATATCTATTATTACATTACATTCATGCTTGCATTCATTCATCATTTATTTATTCTCTTGCACTACTATATGCACCATACATTACATACTATGGAACCTACATATTCATTACAAGCCATACTTATACATGCTTACATTAGATAGGATACTTACACCTCATACATCATTTATTTAAACATTTACTTATGTTTTCATTCTCTATTTAATTACATAATGTATATACATAAACATGGGTTAAAATCAAATAGAACATTATATTACACACAAGGGTGCACAAAATGCATATGCCGAATAGTAACTCCTACTAATAATCAATATTGTACCATCTCAGTATAAATTAAAATCTAGGATTAAATTATGTTATAGATCTATTTGTTAGCTTTCCGAAACTTCAAACGGATCGCATTTTCGTTTCCGGAAACTCCCGGAATCGCGAAAACACCGAGAACGCGTTTGTCTTTCGTACAGCTGACACTCAAATAATTCTCCAGAAAGTTATAGAAAGAATTAGGCCTATTAATACATGTTTTTCGAAAGCTAACTTCAATATGCTTCTTTTAAAAAAAACAAGAGATTAAAACGAGCTTTGAGCTAGAAGTTATGACATTTCTAAGTTAGGGCTGAAATTAAAAACGTGGATAAAAATTATGACGGATTTGGGTAGTTTGAGACAAAAGAACACAAGTATATAACATAATATATCAAGAACTCACTCTCTACACTAATATATATATATATGAGACACTATAGAACACATCTCCAATACAAAAATATGAGATTAAACACGTAATAATTCATTCATACATAACAACAACACATAGTGTGTCCAAATTTGGGATTTTTTCACATGGACACAACCACAACACACAGGACACTCCTATGACCTCCAAATGGATACAAAATGGACACAAATGGAGATACAACCATGGGGGTCATTCCTATGGGTTCAAAATAGACCTATATGTATGAGGAATTGAAAAGGAGAAGGGATATATACCTCCCGGTAGATCGAATCGAAGAAAAGCCTTCCCGGAGCGACACCGACACGTAGAGATTCCAAAAAGACACGAACGAGCTCCGAATCCTCCCAAACTTGGGTAGCTTCCTCCTTGGCTAGAATGGAGAAGGAAAAAAGAAGATTTGGTGGCGAAATGGAAGGATTTGGTGAAGAAATTGCTAGGGATTGCTCTCTAGGAATTTGGGGAAGAACAAGAGAGAGAGTGTGGATGAGAATAATGAAATGAACTTGAGCCTATCCTCTCCCAAAGTGGCTGGCCATATGGAGCTATTTGTCCTATTATGGTAAGGTCCAAAATGCCCCCACTAACCTATTCTATGAGTATTAGGAAAGGGCTAATTGGTTGGAGCTAAATTAGTCATTCTAAAGTCTCTAATCACACTAACCTTATCCATAATAATTAGTCTAACCTCTAACTAAAATATTTCTATCATGTGGAGTAAAATTAATATCATGTGGGCCATGTCTAACTAGTGTGTGGGTCCCACTAGAGTCAAACTACCCCCGGGTCCCCGTTTCAAGTCGGATTGAGTTGAAATTCGAACCCGACACAAATAACCCCAAAACAATATCATAAATAATAAAATAATATCAAAATAATTCAAAGAGGTCAAATACAAAAATATTCTTAGGCCAACAATGACATTAAAATATCATAATCACATGGTTAGGCTTTAGGTCAAACAGTCTCTAGGGTTTCACTAGCAAAACGTCAAAATCACAAGTCATTAATTTAAATAATTTTAAAATAATTTAAAATCACCAAAAATCATATCATGAATTAAATATCATTATTAAAATAATTATAAACACGAAATTTCAAAATTATTCTCATTTGGGAAACTGGGTGCTACAACTCTACCCACCTTAGAAAAATTTTGTTCTCGAAATTTAAGATCGATAGTACTCCTTCTAGAGCCTCTAACCTACCCAATATCTAAGGTAACACTTCCTAACACTGGAATAATAAACGAACATCCAAAAAGTGTTAATCTAGGAATACCTCCAATACTGCTCTGCTGTACGGCGGTAATGGAACTTCAATAAAATATGGACTGGAACCTATATCCAAGGGACTGGACCTATTTTAAAGTGGTCTTAACTAAGGATGAAAAGGAACTGATCATAGGCTATAGGTATGCTCAAACTATTATCTTCCTATTAACCATCTATTAATACATTCTATTACCATAGGAACGATGCATTACTAAGACGTATAGGCCCCTATCTCTCAAAACACATTTATACTCACCAAAAGACTAGTACATCCTATCAAGGCTGATACTATAATCTCTCATAAATCTCATAAGCTACATGTTTAGAGACACACATCCCCACATCAAGGACTAACCTATATATATCTACAACTGATACTAATGGGGTGACGTCCCTATTTCCCAACAATCAAGGTCTAAAAAAAATATTATCTAAATCATGCAATTTGAAGGAATAGTATACAAGGTCAGGGCATACCGTAGCAGTTGGAAGTCTCACCTAGGTGCACTGGTCATTCTAGGTCAAAACAGTACTATGGTATCAACACACAAACAATCTAGGGTGTCCTAATTGGGAAGGTAAGGGAACAACAATCATCAAGGTTGTAGGGCTGTCTACCATCCCATATAAAAATTGGTCATTAACAAGCAACTAAGAAATTATTAAAAGGTTACTATTCCATAAAATGGCAAAAATTGAAAATTTAGGCACAACAAATCACAAATAGATTTTTGTCTTGACACGATCTAAGTTGATCAATTTCGGAATAAAACGAGATCTGGGCAAGAAGGGAAATCAATGAAATCAAAGTATGAGCACGAGCATCCAATGATGGAGGTTCAGGTCATGATTAAATTTAATTCGACTGAGTACGAATACGAGGTTCATAGGCGATGAAAAGATTTCAAGAAGAATTGTCAAGGCTGTCGTGAATGAGACTCTAGGGTCAAGTTTAACTATGTCTCCATTCTCGTAGATTGATACATGAAAAAGCGAACCAAAGTGCAATAGGTTGATCAGACCATCATGTACCGGTTCTGATTAGAAAATATGCTAGTGGGTGGCCACCCAATAAAATATGTCATGACCAAGCTCGAAAATAGATAAACTTGCAAAACTAAGGCTAATTTAGCAGCACAAGATATAAGGGTGGTAATGATGAAAGGAATTACATAGTCCAAGTTTCTTAACCAACGGGTCAAGTAATCAGATAAGGTACAAGGTTAAGAATCTAAGGAAACAAGCAGAACACCATCACATGTCGGGTCGAAAGAATTGAGTCAAGGCTGGATTTCTATTTGAAATAAGAAGAAATTTAGTATAATGGTAGAGGTTATAGTTTAGCCAGTTGACCAGAAAATCATATCAAAAAAATAGAGTACAAGAAGACGGGTTTTAGTGGGACATGATATACCTACACGAAGGTGAGCTCGTCTAGGTCTTGCATATAAGATTTGTTGGAGGGTAACAGCTAGTATTACATTCCGAATATCAAGTCACGATAAGGAACGTCAAGGATCTCAATTAGAAAGTGGGAGTTCAAGAGGTGGTAATTAATGCACAAAAATAATGAAGATCGAGTTAGTCATCTGCTTCTGATACTCTTAAGTTCATCTGGTCATAACTTGCCAATCATATTTTTACCTCACCAGTCTCCATATGAAAATTTAACCTTTACTTAAACCCTTACCATGACTACCGTAGGCAATTCCCAATTTCCAAACATCAGTCTTGAAGCACAGCCCTCACATTTAGGAATCAACATTAACCATTTATTTAAATTTCCAAGTTCTTTCACCTTGTCTTAAATTTGACCCAAAATCTCTAAATTTCGTTTACGAATTCCTTGAACTTGTTCAAATTGTTCTCCTTGTATTATTTAATTTAAATCTCTAGGCCTTACAAAACTTATCTTCCATCATAAAATCAACTTTCGTATTTTCTTCGACATACACCCTTGAATATTATTCTCCTAAAAATATTTTAGAACAATCTCTAAACTTCCATAACTTTGTGTTCTCTCTATCCCTAGTCATTTCCTCGCAACATCTTGTTTAATATCCTTATTAAACACAATTAACTTCTCTTTTCCATTACTAACCTTCTACATAGCCTCAGAGTAAAAGTTTTCCCAAGAATCAATAACCAAGATTTTCTAAGTTCTCAAAACTAGGTTGACCTCTGATATCCTCATTAGTTTTGAATACACCTATAAACTATCTCATAACCCCAAAATTTCTCTAAATGTAATTGTTTCCAGATTGGCAGTATACATCTCTTTATTCTATTCGAGATCTTTACCATATTTCTATCTCAAGTTTTCATATGGAACACTCCACATTTGATTTCCTTTAGATCCTCATAAAATAACCAGTTACGTCTTCTCTGAGCTACATAATTTACGTCACTTCCTTAGCCTTCCCCATGCAAAAGATACAAAGATTCAAGATTTTCGAAGTACATCTGGTAGGGACGACAAAATATGGGTAATTAATGTAATGAGACAGAGTTTAAGATAAGAGGTAAATAAGAATACAAGAAAATAATGGCGAGAAAGAATAATGAAGATATGTTCCTTCTCATCGGTTCAAACGAAAGGAACCCATCAAGCTTAAATTCAATAGCAAGGAATGAGGGTGAATCCAAACAAGAGGAAAAGGAATTCCAATTGAAGTTCAAAATGAGTTTCTCAAGGGGTCATCCCAGAAATCTCTCAAAGAATCCTAAGTGTGATTGAGTACCTTGGATTTGAAAATATTAATCTAAATACAAAATTAAATCAACAACTACAAAATTTTATCAAAATCATTAACTAATACAAGGATTCAAAGTTCTACAATGAATCCACAAAATCAAATTCAAATCAAGGAAAAAGGTGAATCAAAACAAGGAAAAGGAGTTTAAATCGGAATTCAAAATGAAATTCTCAAGGGTCTTCCCAGGAATCTCTCAAGGAATCCTAACAGTGATTGAGTATCCTCTCATCCTAACACCTTAATTTATATATCCTATAGCAGGTTCATAGTAGTACAACTAAGTCGTTGCGCTACTACGAAATCGCACTAATATGAATCTCGACCTGTATGGGCCACCACTAAAAACGTGTCACAACCCGCACCCAAGAGTTAGGGCACGAGAACGTAACAACGCCCAGCCTACGCCGCAGTGTCGGCGGTAGAACGCTGTCCTAGGTCTCAATGCATCTAACAGTATAAGACTAAACAGTTTATACTCCCCGAATGGGGGTGACATAGCAGAATGTAAACTCAATCACATCTAAGGTAGAGCATAATGGAAGATAGATTAAACATAAAATCCAAAAGAGATACAGCAAATAGAAGTCTAAGTGTCTAAGAAACAAACTCAGAATACATCTCAAAACTCAAATACAGTAATCCACAAAGTAAATACAACTCCAGACAAGTGTCTCCTCTAGGCTAGCAGGCAACCTCCAAGCTATCTGTAAAATTTATCAACAGGTCCAGTCAGGACAGAAGCGAGTACAGTACATCTCAACAGTTCATAGCAGGTTAGAAAATATAATCATGCAGTAAAGTAAGATACAGGTACTGAAAGAAATACGGTATGTAAACAGAGAGAGAACTGTAATAGAAATATCTACTATAAATAGAGAACTAACATGTGGCTAGTGTGTCAGAGTACAACATGGACATGTAAATGGCATGGAATAATTCTGATAAGACACTACGGAATGATTCTGATAAGATACTACTGGTGTATTATTCACATGTCCACTTCTACTCTCCCGTACCCCCAATCAATACACAACGATCCAACCAGGTTATGTTATGATTCCATGTACAGCCCCCGAAGGGTGGTAAGCTCCCGAAGGGTGGTACATAGTAGACCCATAAATGGGATAAGGATTCCAGGAAGACTCTGTGATCATAAGAGTATATGTCACAAGTAATCGAAGAACCAACGAAGCATAGTGATACGCCATGTAAGTGAAATGCACAGAACATAGAGTACCCGATGCTCCCTAAGGATAACATCTCAAGAAGGGATCCATATAGTACCAATCCGTGTGACCAACGTGACAGTACAAGTAAAGTAATTTAATACAGGAAATAATACTAAGCAGGATATGAAATGATCAGAGAATGTACTCGCCTGATATCTGAATGTCCAAGGTAAAGATACTGTCCGAGAAGAGGTGTCTGGCTCCTAATTAGAACAGCACAAGTCACAACATGTCCAGAAGGGTAATATAAAGCACTACAATGCATTCTACATGAATCTAGGTCAAACTAGGCCAAAGTCAACCCTTCGTCAACTCTGGTCAACTGCACTAGTCAAACTAGGTCATGTCCTAACCCAACAAGTCTTACTAGGCCTAACCAAGACTATCCTAGCAAGCACACATCAATACAAGGCTATACAAGCCATTATACACCCAACTCAATATAGCATGCAATTATTCAATACTCAAATAGGCAAGAATTTACATTGGATATACACTAGGTAATCTATTACTTTAAGCTATATATGTCTACACATATATACACATGCTTATATTGGTATTCAACATTAGGTCTATAATCATGGCATTTCAAATGGTTATATAAACTTATATATTACAACACAATATGCTAACATATATATAATATACATACATAGCTAAGTTAACTAGATTCATAAATACTTATTTAAGAGGCTATGTGTGTGTATGTGAACATGGCAAAGGGGCAAGTGAGGGTTAAATGGGCATACATAGTGTATACATATCAAAGAGTGTCAAAGTGTACGTGAACAAAGTGTCAAGTGTGATAGTGTCAACATAGTGTAAGGGGTACATGAGGTAATATAGGATTTGTGTTAACATAGAACATTATATCTCGTTAACTTGTATATTGCATACAGTACATCTATTATTATATTACATTCATGCTTGCATTCATTCATCATTCATTTATTCTCTTGCACTACTATATGCACCATACATTACATACTATGGAACCTACATATTCATTACAAGCCATACTTATACATGCTTACATTAGATAGGATACTTACACCTCATACATCATTTATTTAAATATTTACTCATGTTTACATTCTCTATTTAATTACATAATGTACATACATTAACATGGGTTAAAATCAAATAGAACATTATATTACACACAAGGGTGCACAAAATGCATATGCCGAATAGTAACTCCTACTAATAATCAATATTGTACCATCTCAGCATGAATTATAATCTAGGATTTAAGTATGTTATAGATCTATGTGTTAGCTTTCCGAAACTTCAAACGGATCGCGTTTTCGTTTCCGGAAACTCCCGGAATCGCGAAAACACCGAGAATGCGTTTGTCTTTCGTACAGCTGACACTCAAATAATTCTCCAGAAAGTTACAGAAAAAATTAGGCCTATTAATACATGTTTTTGGAAAGCTAACTTCAATATGCTTCTTTTTAAAAAAACGGGAGATTAATCCGAGCTTTGAGCTAAAAGTTATGAAATTTTTAAGTTAGGGCTGAAATTAAAAACGTGGATAAAAATCATGACGGATTTGGGTAGTTTGAGACAAAAGAACACAAGTATATAACATAATATATCAAGAACTCACTCTCTACACTAATATATATATATATGAGACACTATAGAACACATCTCCAATACAAAAATATGAGATTAAACATGTAATAATTCATTCATACATAACAACAACACATAGTGTGTCCAAATTTGGGATTTTTCCACATGGACACAACCACAACACAAAGGACACTCCTATGACCTCCAAATGGACACGAAATAGACACAAATGGAGATACAACCATGGAGGTCAATCCTATGGGTTCAAAATAGACCTATATGCATGGGAAAATGAAAAGGTGAAGGGATTTATACCTCCCGGTAGATCGAATCGAAGAAAAGCCTTCCCGGAGCGATACCGACACGTAGAGATTCCAAAAGGACACGAACGAGCTCCGAATCCTCCCAAACTTGGGTAGCTTCCTCCTTGGCTAGAATGGAGAAGGAAAGAAGAAGATTTGGTGGCAAAATGAAAGGATTTGGTGGAGAAATTGCTAGGGATTGCTCTCTAGGAATTTGGGGAAGAACAAGAGAGAGAGTGTGGATGAGAATAATAAAATGAACTTGAGCCTATCCTCTCCCAAAGTGGCTGGCCATATGGGGTTATTTGTCCTATTATGGTAAGGTCCAAAATACCTCCACTAACCTATTCTATGAGTATTAGGAAAGGGCTAATTGGTTGGAGCTAAATTAGTCATTCTAAAGTCTCTAATCACACTAACCTTATCCATAATAATTAGTCTAACCTCTAACTAAAATATTTATATCATGTGGACTAAAATTAATATCATGTGGGCCATGTCTAACTAGTGTGTGGGTCCCACTAGAGTCAAACTACCCCCGGGTCCCCGTTTCAAGTCGGATTGAGTTGAAATTCGAACCCGACTCAAATAACCCCAAAACAATATCATAAATAATAAAATAATATCAAAATAATTTAAAGAGGTCAAATACAAAAATATCCTTAGGCTAAAAATGATATTAAAATATCATAATCATATGGTTAGGCTCTAGGTCAAACAGTCTCTAGGGTTTCACTAGCAAAACGTCAAAACCACAAGTCATTGATTTAAATAATTTTAAAATAATTTAAAATCACCAAAAATCATGTCATGAATTAAATATCATTATTAAAATAATTATAAATACAAAATTTTAAAATTACCCTCATTTGGGAAACTGGGTGCTACACGCATTCAGAGATCAGAGATCATCACCCGAGATCAGGAGTTCATGCCAAAGTGCTGCTGCATTCTTAAGAGGCTTTTGCCTTCAAACTCAGAGGCTACTGTCTTCAAAGTTCACATCGTCCAAGGGATAAAGCGATCGTCTTCAGATCGGATTCCTATAGTTGTATTTTCCCAGAATTCTTGTAATCTTCTTTACAAAGTATGTTGAAATAAAGATCAACTTTTGTTTTTACAAACAGTACTGCCCTAGACTTCTTCGCTCTAGAGCCTGAGGGCACATAGTAGGAAGAGTCTAAGTGGTGCTGCAGAGAGTCAGACACATTTTCTTGGGACCATGAGAGGTCAAGGCCATAGGAGAGGCGGTCGAAGACAGAGCCTGAGCCGCGTGGAGTGGATAATATGAGACTGGAATCGGCAGTCTTCATGCGGTGGGCAGTCGTGGCCGCATCGGCCTTCTTCATGCGGCTGGAAGTCTCGGCCGCATGAGTTTCCTCCATGCAGCTGGAAGTCTTGGCCGTATAGGCATTCTGTATGCGGCTGGCAGTTTTGGCCGCATGAGCATCATGCATATGGCTGGCAATCTTGGCCGCATAAGCATCATGCATGCTGCTGGTACCTTTATTCGGCTTCTTCCTGGACTACATAGAGTCCTTCTTTGCCTCTGTAAGTCCAGCATCGTAGTATTTTCCTCTCCCGGACTTGGGGACAGCAGAGTCCTCTATGGCCTGAAGAGGAGCCGTATGAGAGTCGTCCTTGCCGTCTTGGGCAACAGAGAGTAATTCGTCCAGAGCTATGAGAGGAGCAAATGACTTCGGCCTCCACTCCCTGCGAGCCTTCTTCGTACGGGCTCGCTTCTGGATCGGGCCAGCGCTCCCATCGGAGAGCATTTCTTCAACCGCCTGTTGGTCGAAGCGGACGACCATCTTCTGTTGTGTGGAGCCGAGTTTGGCTGCATCCGATTGCGTCACCAACTTCTCAGCCGTGGAAAAGTTTGTCCCCACCAAAGTCGTCATCGTGTTTGTCATTGATTATAAAAGAACAGAACAATTTTATGGAAGGACTGGATTTTTACTTCACAATACAAACTCGCTCATACAAAAAAAGCCTAGGAATAAAAACCTAGGTACAGCAATCTAAGTACAATTGTTTAGTTTTGATTCTGGTGGGTGACGATAGAGGCTCGGGAAAGCGACGGCAGCTCTGTCTTACTCCTTGGACGATCGAACGTAGCCTCGGCTCTGATGAAGAAATGCTCTTGGAGCGCGTGGGAAGACTCTCCTGCGCGTGCCCTTTTTCTCTTTGTGTGTCTGTTTTTTTTCTTGGGATCTCTTCTTTTTTATCTCCCTCTTGTGTCCTCGTTACAAGGGAATGGCACCTTGCTATTTATAGGGGTGGGGTGTCATCATTAGGGTTTGCCATGATTGCCCTAAAAAAGTTGGCGGCTTGGGGATTTAATTGCCATTTTCCTTGATCCTATTTTGTTGACAATTAATCTGGACCACTAATCTTGATTGCAACGAATCTGGACAATTAATGCTGATTGTGCAAAATCTGTATGGGCAATTAATGTTGATTGTCATGAATCTTCGGAAGCTCGGATCTCCTGCCACGTGTTTAATCCGCGTGATTGTAATAAATCTGCTTTGATTCGGGTAATTATGATGATTGCACTAAATCTGATTGTTGGGATTTGTTGATAAATCTTAATTGATTTAATGCCACATATCTAACCATCATTACGGGGAAACTGATCTTCTGTCACGTGTCATAACCGCGAGCCACAGCCGCATGAGGGTAGCTTCTTAGGTTTTGAACCGCATGAAGGTGGCAGCCGCATAGGTGTAGCCTCTAAAATCTGAGCTTAATGGGGGTAGTTTCCAATTGAGCCGCATAAGACTAGCCACGTGTCAAGGCTGCATGGGCATGGCCTCTCAGTATTTGAGCCGCATGGAGATGATCCCCATGATCCGAGCCGCATGAGGACAGCGGCCGCATGGGGTGGCTTGTTAGGATTTGAGCCGCATGACGATAGTCTCCACGATCCGAGACACATGAGAGCATCAGCCGCATGAGGGGGGGTGGCAGCCGCATAGGAAGCTTTGGAGTTGGTGGATCGTGCTAGCTGTGTAGGAGATTTTTTTCGTTTCATAAGAAACACACCGTCATGTCAGAGTTCATCATTTCAGCTTAATGTCAGAGTTATCACTTTATTTCAGAGCATTTAATGGGAGCAGTCACTTTATGGCCAGCTGTAAAAATCAAGCTGCATAGGGCCACGTGATTCTTTCCTGAGCTGTATGAGTCTATTGGAGAGTTTCTGAGCCACATGAGGCTCCGATAGATTCCTGAGCCGTATGAGGCTCCTTCTGTTTTGAGTCGCATGGGCTTCTTCTATTTTGAGCTGCAGGTGCTTTTCTTGTTCTTTTCCATGCTTCTACAATAACGACGCCATCCTTACGCGGTTGTTCATTGGAGCATTGGAAGGGGTCGCCTTCGACTGGTACCGCAACTTGCCGGACAACTGCATCTATTCCTTCGTCGGCTTCAAACGTATGTTCCTGGAGAGGTTCTACGAAGTAGGGCAAGACGTGACGATGTCCACCCTCATGGTTGTTGTTCAAGGAGAAAAGGAGCTGACAAGAAACTATATTGAGCGATTTCGCCGAACTGCGATGAAGTTACCTTCCGGTAACCCTGATTCCTTCCTGATTGAAATTTGCCAAAAGAGGCTGCTCCCCACAATCAGACTCTGGATGGGCGAGAGTCAATTCAAGGACTGGAAGACGTTCATCATCAGTGCCACTGGCGCAGAAGACAAGTTGAAGAAAGCTCGCCAATTGGGACTGCACATCTCGGAGGGAGAGGACAAGGGTAAACGCCCTACTGCCAACAACAACAACGACGGTAATTCCTCCAACAACCGAGACAACAAGGGCAAGCAAGCTATGGTAGCCGACACAGCCCAGAAGCCTGAACCAAAGCTGGCAGAAAAGCAGTGGCCTCAGATGACTTACTCCTTCGAGGACGGCCATGTCAAGCCCATCTTGGACATGCTCATACAAGGAGGTCGAATTCAGCCCCCTCCTCCAAGGCGTGAACCTCACCCTACAGAGATAGAGATCCCCAAGTACTGCCACTACCATCGCTATGTCCACTATGCTACACAAGATTGCTTCCAACCGAAGCGATACATCCAGCATCTCATCGATTTTAAGGCCCTGGCCATTGATTTAGAAGAGGTGACCGTGGCAGCCAATATGGTGTCAGTACAATTCGGCAGCTTTCCTCCGACAAAGACTCAAGATGGAGTAGTGTCCATCCCCAGAGCAAAGATGGAGGTCTCTAACCTTCTACCTCCCCGAGACCAGGCTGCTGGTCTAGTGCCCCTTACCACATTACGAGGGGAGGTCATGTGGGTCCATCCGGACTTGGTACCTAAAGTGACTCAATCCGCACCACCCTCCACCAGCAAGAAGAAGAGTAGAAAAGTCAAATCATGCCGCACAATTTCGGGAGAGGTCGAAGAAGCTACAGCTGTTGTTACCCGATCCGGCGCACAAACCCAACCTCCACCGGGTAACTCGGCTGAAGATCATCAGCCGGCTACTGCTGATGCTCCAGGACCTTCTCAGCCTCCGACTACTGATAAGCCTAGGCCGAAGGAGACTCGATTTGACAAACCGCTCCGAAGAGAGACGCCTCATGGGCTGGAGAGGCCCTACAACTTTGACATCTTGGCACAATTGGCTAACACATCGGCCAAATTGTCGCTATACGAGCTCCTAAGACTCTCCAAAGATGTTCGCGTAGCACTGAGCGAGGCACTCCAGAATGCCGATGCATATCTGGCTCAGTCCAATCTCACTGGGGAGAGCTCGCTTGCAGATCTCCCGGACAGTGCCTGTACAGGTACAATGCCTAACATTGTCTTCACTCTGCAGGATTTGCTTATCAAGACCAACCTGCACGATCGCCCGCTGTATCATACTGGATACGTTGGCGACATCAAGGTGGATCGGATGCATATTGATCCCGGTTCTTCCATAAGCATCATCCCAAAGAACCTGCTACACCATCTGCGTATCCTAATGCATCGTCTGACGTCGACAAGCACTGCCATCATCGGTTTCAATTCAGGCAGAAGCTATCCGATCGGGAAGATTCGCCTGAAGTGCTAAATCGACGACCTTCAGTCAGAAGTGACCTGTTATGTCATAGATGCGGACACGTCCTACAATATTCTCCTGGGGCATCCTTGGATACACGATTATGTGATCGTGCCTTCCACACTGCACCAGTGCTTCAAGTACGTCGATAAGTACGGCTTCATGAGGACAAAATTTGCTGACATTGATCCCTTTAAAGGGGTCGAATCCTACTACTCGGACACATGCTTGTACGAGAAGTCGAAAAGGCATCTTGTCAAAGAATATACTCAAGCTCAAACTGATGCGACAACTAGATCAGAAGAATCTCTGACAATCTACCTCCAAGCCCGTAAACCGGGCAGAACTGCACCACTTACAGCCACTCTGCAGAATGATACAATCAGCCTCTCTGCACAAGAGGGACAGATGATAATCTGACTGCCAAGGTCTGGCCAAGCGCCAAGACCCACGAAAGAGCCACTGATAATCAGGCTGCCTAGAGCTAGCCAGCAACAAATAGAGGAGCTCAATCCCTCTCTCAAACCGATGACGATTCGCCTTCCCAGAATGAATCGGCAGCCGTGCGCTAAGCCAGGGACTGCTAGCCAGCCAACAAATCTCCGCCTAGCTCCGAGCACCAAACTGGGGGTCGTTAGTATGCCAACGAATCCACATTCTACACCACCTATGGAGCCCCTGATGATTAAGCTGCCCAAGTCATCCTCTCAGGCTTCATTGACACAGGGGGTGGCTGAAGAAGAGTTAGAGCTGGCCAAGTATGTGGCTGCTCACACTGATGTTCCATCCGCAGATGATGTAAACCCACTTGAAAAGATACCTTACTTCATCAATAAAGGGCTATCTTTGAACTACCTCGAGCTTAATAAGCTTTGTATAATGTATGCTATGGAACACGGTATAGGCACCTACACACACATGTGACAATTGTCTATACTGTAAACCAACTTACTCCAGTGGAAGAAGCTTACCACATAGTTGAGGGAAAGGATCATCCAATCATCTTCGGTTGGAAGAATGATCCACAACCCTTCAGGATAGAAGAAGTTGATCTCGAACCCGATACCGGGAGACTGCCCCATTATCTGTATAGTTCCTGATCCAAGTACCTCATGCAAAAACAGGGGTATGATCTGTAAACTACGCCAGGCTTGAACTACGGCACTGGACGACGATTACCCTTACAATTGTCGGTCCCGACTAGGAAACCACGGGATTACTACAACAAGACCAGATGTGGGCTAGGTTATGTTACACCTGCAACGACCCCTGAGAGCTCAGATGAGGAGTGCGAATGGCACTCTCATTTGTCTGGGTCACCACTTCTGATTCAGAAGCTCAGGCAAGTCTGGTCCGTCAATATGGCATTTGCCGATGCCTACGAAGAAGATCAAGACATTCCTGAACTTCTTGAGTTAGAGCCATGGGCACAACAGTTTGATGCGCAATGGAAGAAACAGTTTGAACAAAGAGTGCCTCCCACCGAAGATGAGGTTGTGCAAGTTGATCTCGGGGATGAGTCCTCTCCGAAACCCATCTTCGTCAGCAAGAATCTGACAGACGAAGAGCGGGAACCGCTACTGCAACTCGTCAGAGAATACATCGACGTGTTCGCCTAGAGCTACGAAGACATGCCAGGACTGAACCCCGAGGTTGTACTTCACAAACTCAACATTCGTCCGAACGCAAAACCGGTCAAGCAACAGCAACGACGGTTCCGTCCCGACATCATGAATGCCATTGAAGCTGAGGTCAACAAACTGATAGCTAGCAGTTTCATCCGTGAGGAACAACATCCAGACTGGGTAGCCAATATAGTACCAGTCCTCAAAAAGAATAGGAAGATCCGAATCTGCATCGACTTCCGGAACCTGAATGAGGCGTGTCTTAAGGATGAGTTCCCCCTCCCTATCACAGACATCATGATTGACAACACCTGCGGCTTCGAGCGTATGTTATTCATGGATGGTTTCTCGTGGTACAACCAAATCAAGATATTCTCTGATGACGAAAAGCATACATCATTCCGAACACCAATTGGCACATATCGTTACACAGTCATGCCTTTCGTTTTAAAGAATGCTGGTGCCACCTATCAAAGAGCTATGAGCGACATCTTTAGAGACCACTTGCGTAAGACAGTGGAATGCTACGTCGACGACATCGCCGTCAAGAGCCGCTCAAAGAAAGATCATCTGCATGATCTGAGGACAATGTTCGACCTGATGCGAGCGAACAACTTGAAGATGAATCCCACAAAATCCTTCTTGGGCGTATCCAGCGGGAAGTTCTTGGGTTTCATCATTACTTCCCAGGGTATCCACATAGACCTTGAAAAAATGAAGGCAATCATGGAGATGGGTCCCCCGAGAAATCTCCGTAAACTTTGAGGCCTTTAAGGGAGGCTAGCTTACATCAGGAGGTTCATCTCTAACCTCTCCGGGCAATGTCAACCTTTCATCCACCTCATGAAGAAGGACGTTTTATTCATATAGGATGAGGAATGCTAGCGCACCTTCGACAGCATCAAAGAATATCTGTCGAACCCTCCGGTCCTGGTAGCCCCGGTTGCTGGAAGGCCATTCCTGCTCTATGTGCGAGCGATAGAACATTCTCTCGGTGCTCTGCTAGCACAAAACAATGATGTAGGCCATGAGCAGGCTATATACTACCTCAGTCAAAAGATGATGGGGCGAGAGTACAGATACACTGTCGTAGAAAAGAAATTCCTTGCTCTAGTGTTCTCCATTCAGAAGATACGATATTACGTCACGGGATAAACCATACACGTGATATCACGAGTCAACCCTCTCAGGGTCGTCATGACCAAACCAGGGACACTCAGCTCTCGCCTTGCTACCTGGGCGATATTATTGTCTCCATATCACATGATCTTCGTCCTACAGAAGGCTGTTAAAGGTCAAGCTCTGGCAGACTTTTTAGCAGCCCATCCAGGCTCGGAGACAACCAGAATATACGAAGAGATACCAGACAAGGTCACCAATTCAAATACGGTCTCCCATGATGCCATCTGGCAAATGTTCTTCGACGGCGCTTCGAGAACTGGGCCCAAGGGCAACATCGTCGCTGGAGTCGGAGTAGTGTTGATTTCTCCCTCTGGGATGGTGATCAATCGGGCTTACTCCCTCACGGAGCCCTGTTCAAACAATGTGACCGAGTACAACGCTTTATTCATTGGCCTCCGACTTGTAAAGGAGCTGGGGGTAGAGTATCTTGAAGCATACGGTGATTCGTAGTTAATCGTCAATCAGATCCGGGGTTCATACGAGGTTCGCCATGAAGATATGATCCCTTATCACCAAATAGAGATCGACATCATCTCGTCCTTAGAAGGATTCTTCATAAAACATGTTCCCAGACTCCAGAATATTGAGGCCGATGTCCTAGCAGGCCTGCCCGCTTCCCTAGCAGTACTGAATTATGCTCATCATCTGGTTGACATAATAGGCCGTGAATTGGTCTGTCCCAAGAATAACGTTCAAAGTGTTGAGAGTTACTCCACTCTGACAGTCGATAAAGCACCAGACTGGAGACAACCATTCATCGACTTTGTAGTCTACGACATCCTGCCAGAGAATCCAAAGGAAGCCACTTCTATCAGAAGACGTTCCCTCAGATTTTTTTACGATACAGAGACGAAAATGTTGTATCGGCGATCATACGATGGATTACTGCTTCGGTGTCTGTCAAATACAGAAGCCAAGGAAGCTGTACGCGAAGCTCACGACAGCGTCTGCGGTGCCCATCAGCCTGGCCCAAAATTGCAAGATCGCCTTCGCCGAATGGGCTATTACTGGCCCACGATGGTAGCAGATGTGATAGACTATGCATGAAAGTGCAAAGCCTGCCAAGTCCATGCAGATTTCATCTATCAACCATCTGAGTTCTTACATCCGACGGTAGCATCCTGGCCCTTTGAAGCATGGGGAATGGACATCATTGGTCCGATCACTCCGCCTTCGTCCAGAGGACACCGCTTCATACTCGCAATCACAGATTACTTCTCCAAATGGGCGGAAGCTGTTCCGCTTGCAGAAGTGAAGACATCAAACGTGATCAGCTTCCTCAAGCATAACGTGATCTACCGCTATGGACCGCCCCGAAGAATCATCCACGACAATGGTCCGCAGTTCGTAAGCCACGCCTTCTATCAGTTTTATGACAAACACCAAATCCAGAATATTGCTTCAACACTGTACAACCCGGCGGCTAATGGGACGGATGATAATCACCACCGCCGGTTACAAGAGTTGGAGGCTCTAGATGAGAAGCGCCTGTTAGCTCAACAAAGAATCGAGCTGTACCAAGCACGTATCTCGGGAAATTTTCATAAAAAGGTTAAAATTAGAACATTTCAAGTGGGCGATCTCGTTCTGGCAGTTCGGAGGCCGATGGTTATGACTCACAAAACCGTCGGCAAATTCCAGCCAAAGTGGAAAGGCCCATATGTCATCGAGTCTGTATTCTCCAATGGTGCTTACCGTCTCGCAAAACAAAACGGAGACTTGCTCATGTTGCCCATCAATGACAAATTCCTGAAGAAGTATTATGTCTAAAATGACATCCTCCAAATCTCCCAGATTGTTGAGTTATGTACCCTTTGGCACCGCTGAACTTACACTCTGACTCCAGATCTCCCAGATTGTCGAGTTATGTACCCGCAGGTACCGCTGAACTTACACTCTGGTCACTCCAGATGAATCTATATCGCATCTTCTAGGTAGTAAGTCATGTATGATCATACCTCTAAACTTTCTTCCTAAAAGAACTTACACTCAGTGCATAAAAAGGGTAACAGATCCACAAATTTCTCGAAACAACCACGTCGATGTTACCTCTGAGTTGTTTTCACTTCCATCAAAAATAAACCACCCCTCATATAGAACTTCCACGTCCTCATTACCTCTGAGTTGTTCTATGTACCCTTCATGGAGTCCACTCCTGCCACATCTTCATTACCTCTGAGTAGGAAGGATCCATTGAAGAAACCCTCATACTTACCACGTCCTCATTACTTCTGAGTAAGTATGTTGGTTCTCTTTCGACCTATTATCTGTACACAAAATCGGAGTACACCAAGGATAATAGGCCCATAAATGTCTTCCGTTGACCACAAATGCTGTACTAAGTTTCCTAGTACATGCCCCTCATTTCTCATCATGCCCCGGGAGCCCAGCTGCTCCATGGCATTCTTTCTTCCGATACTAGGAACGTCCATGGCCACCTTACTGTGGAATTATTCTAAGCATCCCCATCAAACTTGTTATCCGTACCTAAAACCAAGGTATACCAAGGGTAACAAGTCCACAAAAAGTCCCCCAGTGGGGCAAATACCACAACACCATAAACGCAATAAGCAATACAAATGAAGGGTAAAATAAAACATACTCTTTTATTTGAAAGTCAAAAGTACTACATGTTCTAGGACCACGTCCCTCTCAAGAAAGGAAAAGAACATAAACAAAAGAAGGAAAAGGCCGACTATGGTTCGACGATACATAATTCCATGAGACGATCCCTCGGCAAGACAGTCGACCGCTCAAACCGCTGCGTGGCCCGGCGCTCGGCCTCCTGAGTCAGCCGCTCCGCATCTTCCAGATACGCATGAGCCCGCCAGCCATCCTCAAGCTTCTTCAGAGCACGCTCCAGGCCAGCAGAAGCTCAGGTGACCTTTTCAGCTTCCTGAACGATTAGCTCTTTATCCGCACGGGAAGCTTCGAGCTCAGATTCCAAGAAAGCCAGCTACCTCTAGAGCTCGAGGATCTGCTCCCTCGTATTAATTACTCCACGAGAGCCAGCCGCATCCCGAGCTATGCAATCCTCGCTCCTGCGGCTCAGCTAGTCATACTGGAGAGATAGGTCACTGAGGTCCTTCATTATAACCGGCTTAGATGCATCTCGTGCAGTCCTTACCTTCTCCAGGACAGTGGTGAGGAAGTCACGCTCTTGATTTATGGCTGCAGATAGATCAGCTTGCCACGACACTTGAAACTGGGCCACGAGCTGATCAGCCTCTAACAATTTGGGCTCTAGAAGCGCAACTATTCCTGCCCCACCAGGAAGGGTTTTAAGAATTTCAATTTGGCCACGAGCGCATTGTCGGGCCAAGGCAAAGGGGGTCCCCCGCTCCACAGCAGCTTCGGCCCCTCTCTTCAGGTGGCGATAGAAACTGTCAACCACGTCCTGTGACGTCTCATCAAGAACTTCCATAGAGGACGGCGTCAAAGAAAGTGTAGTTGTCAGTGTCGAAGGAGACCCGCCAGAACTTGCCACCCCTGCCACCAGGGAAACAAATTTCAAGTGAAAAGACGCATGGATAGCAGCTAACTCCTCCTCCACGGCCCGAAGAACCTGGATACTTGCAAGGCGGAAAGGTCGACCCCCGAAGCCACATGAGCAGAGGAGGATGCAGGGACCATTGCTCCCTGCCCCGACCGTGCCACCATCTGATCTCCCGAACTCGATCCAGTGGGAGGCCCCTTAATATAAGTTGGAAGGGGAGGGGGCACACTCCCTTCCCCCAGATCCCCTCTGGCAAAGCCTACCCTGACAATGTCCGTCATTGGCAGTGAAGGGGCAGGACCTCTATGTCCAGAACAACCATCAATCAGCCTATCTCGAACGATGTGATGATACAGCAAATGGGCCTTCTCACTAGTCAAGATTTGGCTTATCTTACCAGGGGAGGGTTATGGAGGCTGAGGTTCGCTCACAGCCGCCGTAGTCCCATCACCAGCGACCTCCAAGCCGAATTCAGCTGGTTCCTCTGTCTCAGCCGCCCCGGAAAGAGATACGACTGGATCAGCATCACCCTGCTGAAATTTAGTAGTCTCGGGGACGGGTTCAGCGGAGCCCCCGTCGCCCTGGGTCGAGACCTCAGCAACGTGAGATCCCTTAGCCGCCGCCGAGAGAACCCCGGCAGAAATAATCTTGGCACACATATCACTAATTAAAGTGGTCAGGGCCGAATTGACTTCAGAAACAGCGGCCGGTTCTCGAGAATCCAACTCTTCTGACGCCTACATGGAAAAGAAAAAAACAATTAGAATATAGTTCAAGAAAAGCTAAAGAAAGAGAGGGTTGTGATTCAATTCACCTCCGAAATAGCTTCCATATCCTTGCCTCCCTCCTTAATGAGCAGCCGGCGAGGCCTAACCGTAGACCGTTTCACGGAGTAGGTTCTGCCGCCTCCAGCAGACTCAGGCCTGCTTCACTTTCGACAAGGACTCGGCTCAACAGGCGGCTGATCCGACACCACCTCATCTGGCAACAGACGGCTGATCCGCCACCACCTCTTCTGCAGGAGGGAGAGAGTTATCGGCATCATGCTCGTCATCCTCTTCGTCCGTATTGGTGGACTCCGAGTCCGGCACAGGAACCGTGTTCGCCCTCTTCTTCCTTGTCTTGGACCCCTTGGGCTTCTCCGCCAAGCCAGTACCCACAATGAAGCTGGTACTCGGGTTAAAATTAACGGGAGGCATGCTCGCCGTAACATGGTATAGGGCCGCCATATACAAAATCTCCCCTGGCGCCTCAGCACCAGGAACAGAGAAGCTGGTTCGGGTATGAACCGCATCATAATAATGCCAGGCCCTGATACCGTCGAGGACGCTACCTACAAAGCCCAGGCAAGAGCTGGGACTGTCAAAGAATAACTGGCTATACCCGAACTGGCAGAAGAACCTGCTGGGCAAATAGGGCTCCAGGTAGACATTGTTGCGGTTACGGTATACTAGGTGCGCTGGATGGATATTACGCAACCAAAGGAGCATCTTTTCAGGCAAGAGGTGAGGAGGTCCGGTACCATCAATGTGTACGCCCCTCACTTATTTATCGGTAAAACGAGGAACAGACACAAAAAAGTCGTATCCGTCCACTCTCGCCAGCGCCCTCCGACAGGCTGGCATAGTGCTGCACTACCAGGGCTGACGGTAATATTCGAAAATGAAAGCATCATCAGCCGTAACACCAACTTCTGCTCCAGGCCTCATCAAAGACCGACAGTGCATCAACAGCCACCCCATCAGATAATGGTAGGGTAGCTCTATGTGCTCAAAATCCATCGTCGTGTCACGAGCGATGACCTTGGACGAGAAGACACGAAGGCCATGGTGTATGCTGCACACCATGGCCGAAAGAAAGGCCAGTCTAAACCCCAAAGACCAACTTTACGGCAGGGAGGATAAAGTGACGGCCGATCCTCTCAATGAAACCCGCCCCTCCTGAGACCACGCAATTCCGTAGCCACACCATCAGGAATCCTGCCAAGAGTGCCTTCTCTGACAGCCCCTGAGTACCATGATAAAAATAACTAAAGGAGTCAGTTAGACTCCCAAATGTGTCGCCCGTGGCCCTCGATCTTTTGGCAGTCGACGCCAGTTCTTGTACCTCCACCTGGGTTTGAGGATCTCGGGAAGAAACCCGGCCTGAGGTGTCTAGTGTAAAAAGATATGAGACCCAGGACGTGGTGTGAGGAATGCACCCTTCCGAGCTGCCATCCTTCTTGATGGACGTCTGGTGACAGGTACTGTGGTGACATAACAATTACTGGTATACGGCAAAAAGCCCGGGAACTGCCGATCTAAATCCTCGAACTCTTCGTTCGCAGGGGTGTACACTTCAAAAACTTCTTTCCCCCAAGGCAGCTTAGAAATAACGTACATCTCGTGGAGGGCGAGTCCCAGCTCCCCTCCAGGCGTGAAGAAGGTTCCCGTCTGCCGGTTGTACATCTCCAGGAGAGCCATGAACAACGGCTTATTTATGGGTAGACCATGACAGGTGCCCCGAATCGCGTGTTAGAGGCCGATCTCACGCAGGGGAGTCTCATACTTCCGCAGAATCCATATGGTCAAGTTGGCCCACGCAGGGATCGGGTTTATCTAGTTTAGTAGCGCCAACCGGCCGACAGGATAGGACCGCTTCCGAGCAAGCTGGTTTAAGAAGGTGTCAGCTTGAGAGAACGTGAAATTGGGACCTGTTATATTTATGAAGTTACATGGGGCCAGTCCCATCACGTACCGACTGACCGATTCCCTACCTGCATACGCTGACCCCAAATTCCTGTTATAATCGATGTTACCCACAATCATCCCCGACTTGCTTGGTGTCAAGGAGTCCACCATCTTTTTGTCCATCGGTAACATGTTGAACCATGTCAGAGAAAAATGATGCTCTATCGGAGGGATATGGATCGCCATCCCGTCAAGAGTAAAGTCCCATCTTTCGGATATATCCAGCACTTGGAGGTTATTCACAGTCAAGGCATCCCTAAAGAGGAACGCCGGCTTCAGGTATTTTTCCTCCAATTACCCCGAGTTCATCATGGCACAGAGAAAGTAGAAGGGATGGTTCCTAATAGCATTCAGCCTCTCCATAGGCTCGTTTAAGTGGGAAGCTGGTTCGCTACATATTGGACTAAGTGGTCGAATCGTATACCCACAGTAGATTGGGCCAAACCCACCAGGGGTTCTCCCACTAGATTGACTTGCAGATTCACTGAAAAAGGACAAAAGAAACAAAGTTAGAAGATGGCCGGGTGAAACCAACTTAGTGTTTTGGGGCTTATGCGGCTCTATATTGGCGGAGCTTTATGCGACCTAGTTCAAAGTGAGCTTATGCAGCTCGGTTCAGCACGGCCTCATGCGGCCCAGTTCAGGTGAGCTTATACGGCTCGGCCTAGCGCAGCCTCATGCTGCCCAGTTCAGAGGAGCTTATGCGGCTCGGCTTAGCGCAGCCTCATGCGGCCCAGTTCAGATGAGCTTATTCGGTTCTGCTTAGCGGGGCCTTATACGGCCCAGTTCTGATGAGCTTACGCGGTTCTGCTTAGCGGGGCCTTATGCGGCCCAGTCCAGATGAGCTTGTGCGGTCCTGTTTGATGGGGCTTCATACGGTTCAGTTCAGAGGGACTTATGCGGTTCTGTTCGACAGGTTCTTATGCGGGTTAGTTTGCAAAGTGCTTATGCGGCCGCTAGACGACTCTCATGCGACTCGGATATGGGGTATACCCCCATGCGGCTCGGACATGGGATGTACATACGGTACATACAACTTGAACAGTTCAATGAAGACGAAGCAGGCCTGCGCATAAAATATGCGACATAGCCATGATGGTTAGGTTCTGAGTTCATGCAATTTCCTTACCAGCAATGGCGGGGTGAACATCGGGATAAACTTCAGGCACCACAGTTGATGTAGAAGCCACCCCCTTACCCTTCGTCGCAGCCTCAGAAGTCTTAGGGGCCATCGATGATCGAAGAAGAAGAGGAAAAAGACGGCAGCTAGGGCAAGAGAGGTTCGAATAAGAGAAGAGAGTAAAGAGTTTCTCTCTAAAATTACCCTTATTTATAGACGAACAAGGGAGGGGGCACGTGGACCGATGAAACACTTCGAATTATGTGCAGCAGACAAAACCGACTCTTGGGATTTCATCCTCTCTTATGCAGGAGATTCATCAAGGCAAAAATCCAAATATTTAATAAATCGACTCTTGGGATTCACCCCAAAAGGCGGCTGTAAATCTAAAACAAATCAAGGGCAATTAAATAAGACACACACGTGGCAGAGAGGACAACATACGGCCAGAACAGTCTATACGGCTAGAAAGTCTATACGACTAGGAAGTCCATGCGGCCAGAACATCCTATGCGGCCAGAAGATCTTATGTGGACATAGTCATGCTTCTTATTCAAAGTATTTCAATTTTATAAATTGAAAACTTTGAAGGGGTCTTGTAGAAGCATGAAAAAGAATAGGAAAAGTCCATACGGCCCAAAACAGTGGGAGTCTCATGCGGTTCAAAGAATCTCTTAAAGCTTCATGCGGCTCAAGAGTCCTTTAGAGCTTCATGCAGCTCAAAAGTCCTTCAGAGCTTCATGCGGCTCAGAAATCCCCAATAGCTCCATACAGCTCGGGTAAAAGTCACGTGGCCCTATGTGGTTTACCTCTACAGCTGGCCATCAAGCAGCGGCCTCATTTAATGCTTTGATGTAACACGGCCGCTCTGACATAAAGGTGAATTGACAGCTCTGACATAAAGCTGCAATGATGACTCTGACATAATGGCGTGCTCCTAGGAAAACGAAGAAAATCTTTATAGCTGGCACGATCCACCAGTTCTAAAGCTCCCTATGTGGCTAACATCCTTCATGCGGCAGCCACTCCCATGCGGCTGCTACTCCTATACGGCTCGGATCATGGGGCTACCCTCATGCGGCTCCGATTTTGGAAAGCCACACTCATGCGGCTCTGACACGTGGCCTTCCTTATACGATTCGGTTGGGGCTACCCTCATACGGCTGCTACTCCCATGCGGCTCAGATCATGGGGACCACCCTCATGCGGCTCGGATTAAAGGACTTTCCATGCGGTTCAGATAAGGCCTCCCTTATGCAGCTCTGACACGAGGCCACACTCATGCGGCCCAACTATGACAGTCCTCCATGCGGCTCGCAGCAGTTGGGACACGTTGTAGGAGTTGATCAAATCCCAATAATCCAGATTTATGGCAATCGACATAACAGGCAGTTGGGACACGTGGCAGGAGATTGACCAAGATTTATTCACTCAGATTTGCTGATATCAACAAATCATCACGATGCAGATTTGTTGCAATCAATATTAACTGCCCATACAGATTTGTTACAATCAATATTAATTGCCCATGCAAATTTTGTACAATCAACATTAACTGCCCAGATTTATTACAATCAATATTGACGGCCCAGATTAATTTCCAACAAATAAGATCAAGGCAAATCGTAACCAATCCCTAACCGCCCACTTTTCAAGGAGCAATCATTGCAAACCCTACTTATCACACTCCACTCCTATAAATAGCAAGGTGCCATTCCTTTGCAAAAAAAAAAGGAGAGAGACAAAGACACGCACAAAGAGAGCGGCGGCGCCCAGAAGAATTCCTCCACACATCCCGAGATTATTTCTTCATCAGAGGCAAGGCTACGTCCGATCGTCCAAGGAGTAAGGCAGAGTTGATAGCACTCTCCCGAGCCTCTACCGTCACCCCCAGAAAAACTAAACAATTGTACTTAGATTGTTGTACCTAGGTTTTCGTCCCTAGGCTTTCTTTGTACGAACGAGTTTGTGTTGTGAAGTAAAAGTCCAGTCCTCCCATAAAACTGTTATATTCTTTTACAACCAATGGCAAACAGCTGCGTCACAAACGCTAGCTCGACAATGAGGCCCTCTATCTTGCGACGTTGCCTCCCCTCCAATTGTACGATCCGAGATTTATGGGACAGCGTATCCGGAAGGAGGTGGAGCCATATCAGAGATTGGCTGGGGCCGGAGGCGTCGTTCGGCCATGCCGCCGCTGACATCAAACTTAACGATATCCCTGACGCCTTAAGGTGGACCCCCAACTCTGATGGATCTTTCACGATGGCCTCTGTCCGGGCAGTAGTGAGAGGCTCCGGAGTATCGTCCCCGATGATCGCTCCCTTTTGGCACTCCTATATCCCACTAAAATGGTTTATTCTGATATGGAGGGCTCACCATCGAAAGCTCCCCATCGACGATGCCCCCACCTCCATCGATTATAGCCTTGCTTCCAGGTGCCACTACTGTACTTCACACTGATCAAAAACTGCAGAACACATTATGCTCACCGGTGACCTCGCCACTCAGCTTTGGAACAACCTCTCCGGCCGGTGCTGGCAAATTCATCGGAACGGGGGTTTCAACGATTTCCTCGCCAGCTGGGGGTCGATCACAGGCATCAGATCATCGCAGCCGATATTTGGGTGCTCTGGAAGAACAGAAACAAATTTACGTATAAAGGTCGCCAATTCGATCCCCCACAGCTGATCAAGGAAGCTCTCCGACAAATTCTCAAAATCCGGAGGCGCTGCACTCACTCCCCGGACCGACTTTGGAAGTCACTCACCTAACCTCAGGCACAGACTCTCCTCCGGTCCTAGGACCTTGGGCATTTTTGCTTTCTGCTGTCTTTTTACGCTGGATGCGCTTACTTGTATAGGCTTCGACATTTTACGCCTGATACATCAATAAAGTCCTCATTTTCCTAAAAAAATATATATGTGTTATATATATATATATATATATATATATGGGTTCTCTGGGTTACTCCTCCGACCCGATATATATATATATATCGGGCCGGCCAGCTCCCCTTCCTCCTCCCCCCCATCCTCTCCCCCTCCTCTCCTTCCCCCTCCGCATGGCGGCCCCCCCGTGGTCGGGTTCTCCCTCCCGACCTAACCGTCATTCTCGACCACCTCCCTCCCTCGTCGCCTTCTGTTCATCCTCCTCGTCGTGGCCTACCCTCCCCCCTCCCCCCTCCTCCATCGTCGTGGCCACTCCTCCCTCTGCCTCGCGGTGGCCACACCTCCTCCTCCCCCTTGTGGGCTCTCCGACCTCCCCTTCTCCTTCCTATCCTCTCCCTGCGCCCTCCTTCTTCATAGTCGCCGGAGCCTCGGCAGTCCCTGGCCGTATTCTAAGCGGAGGAGCCCCTTCTGCCCCCCGGGGGAGACAACTTCCCCTTTCCGGATTTCCCAGTTGTCCTTCTCTCAATCGGCGGTCGCAGGCCCTGATTTTGAATTTTAAAATTCGAATATCATAATTCTCGCTCGCTTTCCCAGGCCGGGGGATGCGCTCCTATGCGCCCCCGTACCGTTGGGTGCATATGGTTGCCACGATTTGGGCGTATATGATGCCCCCTGGTGGGCGCATGCTTTCCCCATCTCGCTCTTCCTCCAGTGGACGCATACGGCCCATCGTCCGCTGGCGCTTTTGGTTCTGTCGCGGCGGGCCACCTCATTAGATACCCTTCTGTTGGCGCATACCTCCACCCCCTTTTGGCCAGAGTCACTGTTCCCCTTGGAGCCACTGTGGGTGCATATGCTCCATCCTTGGATAGCGCATATGGCCTCGCCAGCGCTTCCTCTTTCGGGCCCCATCTTTCTGTGGCCGCGGTCGACGGCCCCCCTCCAGTGACGCATATGGCCCCGCCAGCGCTCTCTCTTTTGGGTCCCATCCTTCCGAGGCCACGGTCGACGGCCCCCTTCCAGCACCCTGTCTCCTACTGGCCACTTTCCCCCTGCCAGGGTTGATATCCTGGGTAGTGCTGTGGTTATCGACATCCCGTCTGTGACTTCAGCCCCCCCATCTCCCCAGCTATCACGTCTGGAGCCACTCTCCCTGCCGATCTCCTTGCTCTCCACCCGTATGGGAAGAGGGACCCCAGGCCGGCCAATGCCTCTCTCTCCTATACCGCTGTGGCGCGGGCTGCCCTTGGCATTTCCTAAGGGACCTCGCCTATGTTGGCCCAACCGGTACCCTTCTACGCCGACAAGCTTCGACCTCATAGAGCAGCCAAGCAAGGTCTCCTGTTCCCTGACGTCCACCTTCCCGAAGTGGAGTATTCGTCTCATCTCCTAAGCCCACAGTCCCTTTTTCTGCCCAGGAGCTCCAATATCTGGTCACCTCCTTCCCCCATTTATTTGTTCTCAAGTTCTCCTTGGCCTGCCCCAAACTCTCCAGGGTCCAAAAGACTATCGCCAGCTGGCAGCTATCTGCTGAATACAGGGTGGCACCCCTTGATCCTAAACATATCCTGCTCCACCTATCCTCTAATTCAGACCATAGTGCGGTGTGGTCTAATGGTACCTGCAGGGTGGACTCCCACCAGATGAAGATCATTAAATGGATCGCGAGCTTTAGCACCAAGGAAGACTCAGCGACGGTTGCCGCGTAGGTGACCCTTCCTAACCTCCCCCTCATATGGTTTGTCCTAGCAGCTCTCAGGCGGATAGCCAACTCCTTTGGGGCTTAAGTAGCCACGACGGCAGAAACCAGCAACCAAACCAAAGCTCACTACGCGAAGATTTGTGTGGAGCTTAATCTTTCGGCCGAGGCCCCCAACCACATCCTCATCGAACTAGGCGACCGGTCCCACACCCAGCAAATCATCTACGACAATCACATCATCTTCTGCTCCCACTGCCATCTGCACGGCCATCTCTCAAAGCATTGCTACCCTACCCTCAGAAAGTAAGATCCACTCAGAAAGCGGCTAGGCCAGCTACCCTACCCTCAGAAAGCAAGATCTACTCGCCCACCCGGTCCCCCCTGCTCTCGAACTCTGATACCAGATTCTAATCCAGCAAAAGCAAAATAGGATAAGATCCAATAGCAGACAGATTGGAGACCCCACCCTCAGTCAGATCGGTTATTCCCCTCTACCCACCATATCTGAACCTTTCCAATCAGTTTAACGTCCTGGTCACAGAATCGGCAGAACTACTCCTAGAGACCGTGTCTATTGTAGTCTTCAAGATGGCCTCCCAGATGGACTCATTGGTTTTCAGAGATCGCCAACCTGTAGCCGCTGAAGAGGCCCTCCATGATCGCCTTCATGCCACGGAAGGGATCCTCGAGACTCATCCTCTCCACGAAGTCGATGTCATAGAAGCCCTCGCTATTCTTGGGCCAGAGCAAGACCAGAGGGTCTACAAGTCCTAGTTGCAGGATTTGACCTCCGATCGGAAGAAGACCAGTGTACCTTCCTGGAGGACTCCATTCTCATCCCCCTTGAGAAACCAGGTTCAGATTCGGCAGGATACTTGATCAAACCAAATGTCGACACTCCCACCAACCACTCCGACGGTGTCATGCCCCAATTCTGTAGAATCGATAGTCATCCCCCGGGCGTGATGCCGTGCGAACCTAAATTGCGCTTGCACAAGGCATAGTCATAAGGTTATTCGAAACACAACAACAAGAGAATACACAGAGTAAAATTGAACACACATTATAAAGAAGAAAACTTAAGCTTTATTGATAATGAACATCATTTTACAGACTCGATACAAGGGCACCTTGCGGGCTTTTTACAAACTGACTCCATTACAAAATGAACGTCAATGAGATAACCATTTCATACATTTCATCCTTTGATTACAACCAGCATTACAAGACCACCTGGGATGGTGGGCAGTCGCTCCATCTGTCTTCAGATCTTCAATAGCAGAGTCTTCAAAAGAGATTAGATCCAAGCTTCGACCGCACGGACGAAGCTTCAAAACACACGAGCGTTGCCTCCCTTCACGCGGCACGTTCCTCCCGATTTATCGTACCTGTAGAGAGAGCGAGGATCAGTACAATCAACATATACTGGCAAGTTGCTAATTAATATCTAGGCTCTCATTTGGTTCAAGAATTTAGATAAAAAATCATATGACTTGCTTTTAGTGATCTTTCTAGCCGCCCTAAATATTTTCATACAAAGCATTTTGACGAAACATAAACCAAGCAAGTTACACCAAAAATTCCCTCGGCAGAGCGCGCCGTGCAACATAAAACTTACCATCACCTTCCCTGTTAGTTGATAACAATTGATATCAAGTGTTCGATGTGGAGGTCACTGGCATTAACTAGCCATCCTGGACATAGCCTGGTAATACGGGACCCTTGCAACGTAAGTAGCGAGCTCCGATGCAAGTCCCCGTATTACCGATTGTCTATTACCCAGCTCGGCTATAACCTATTTTTTCCTAGGCCGAGTCAGTCCCGTGGCCCCAGGTTGCCGCTCGAAGAAACCATCGCCCTTGTCGACAAGTTGTCCATGACCTTGATAAGTTAACCAGGTATAATTTTAGGGTATCATTGGGGCTTGTTATGTAATCGATCCATTTACTTGGTTATTTTGCAGGCCTGAAATAGTTCCATCTCTTTATCTCTTCTAGAACATAGGACTTATATTTTTCAAGCGAATCATTCAAATTCGATATCATTACCTGAGTTCCCATTATGAAATAAAGGGTCGAAACGAAGGAGGTCAGCCACTCACCTTGAGTTTTTGCTTGAGGCTAGAGACTGGTTGGCCGTACTAGACGTCGCCTATGCGATTACCTAAAATCGCACAAGCAACCGATTAGAATACTGTATTATGTAAGAAGTTCGATAGGAAATGCGAGTTCAAAATGTAAGCCATGAAAACCATCGAAAACATTTACGAAAATGCATTCAGAAAACCAAAGCCAAAACCAACGCAAGCGACGTAAAAAATAGAGCAACGAGAGGTCTCTTCCAACTCAGCCGCAGAGTCAATCCTCGAGGCGCTACCCGCTGAATATGGGACTTGGTTCCGAAGAAGCCATTCCATAATGGGGAATGGATCTTAATTCAACCATTTCCGTTCGATCGATTCGATTGATCCTGACCTATCGGTCCCGACCGAATCGATAGCAACAGTATTCCTTTCTCGCGCACCCCGTAGACGAAGAACGGTGCACGATGTAGGGACAGGGCACTACAGACAGGGTTACCTCCGAAACATCCACCTCGAAGGCGGGAAAGGCTTCTACCAAAATCAAGAAAGCAGATCATAAAAGAACCGGTGAATCCCCGGCAACCCGAATCAGGGTCGCAGCAAAGCGGGCCAATCACCTACCCCCCACCTCCAATAATGCTAAACATCCTCTCTTGGAATGATCGTGGTCTGGCGAACATACCTACCCAGAGGAGAATCACCAGCCTTATTAAAACTCATAAGATTGACGTTTTGATTATCCTTGAACCCAAAATCTCCTTTAAGAGACTCAAATCCATTCAGCTGCAGTTTGGCTTCCCTATGGCCATTGCCGGCAGACACAACATTTGGATCCTCTGTTCGAAGGACTTCAAAATCGGAGTCATTAACGACTCTAAACAGGCCCTATCTTGCTGGATGGTCCATCCGTTATTATCCAAGCGTGTTATTTTGTCCGCGATTCATGGCAGCTGTGACATCACGGAGCACAAACAGCTTTGGAACAATCTCCTGGACATCCACCACCATCACATCAACCTCCAATGGCTTTGCATTGGGGACTTTAATGTTGTCACCTACAGAGATGAAAATACTGGCGGTCGACCTCCACTTCTTTCGGCCATACAAGATTTCAATAACTTCATTTTCAACTCCCACCTCTCACCCCTTGCATTCACAGGCAACGCCTTTACCTGGTGCAACATGCAGGAATGAGATCGGCGTCAATATTTCCGTCTGGATAAGGCCGTAACCAACGCCCAATGGCACAGCAATAGGATCACCTCCAAGCTCTTCCACCTCAACGCCACTGAGTTCGACCATGCCTCCTTATTAGTGGGCATAACTAGTAACTTGGGCACTAGCAAAAACTGTTTTCGCTTCCTGAATTTATGGAGCAACCACCCCTAGTACTTGGGCATCCTAGAAAGGTTTGGAAGAGCACGGACGACGCCGAACCGCTCACTCGGGTGGCTAACGAGATCAGAGACACTAGGAAAGCCCTTGCGGATTGGAGCAAGCAAGCATATTAAGACATTTTTCAGGCCATCCGTGAGGCTGAGGATGACGTCAATCGTGCTGAAATCAGGTTCTTGAACAATAGATCCCCAGAAGCTAGGACTGCTCTTAACCTCACTAAGGCTATCCTCAAATTCTGCTTTAAAGTGGAGAATGATTTTGGAAGCAGAAAGCCAGGCTAAAATGGGACAACGAGGGCGAGAAAAACTCGATCTCCTTTCATACCTGCGTCAACGGTCGCAGGCAGAACCTCACTCTACATCAAATTATTGACAACAATGGGATCATCATCAAAGACCATAAGAGTATCTGTAACGATCCGATCCTAAATTGTTGGGTCGAATCGGATCATGTCCAGCCTGCACCGTTGTGAGACGGCGGCAGTAAGCTGTTTCTATTTGCAGGTAATCTCAATAACATCTATACATTTGTTACAACACGAATTTACGAATATTTAAAACTTTTATTCAACAAAGAGAAATACAACTGGAAAGAAAAATACTGAAATAAATACTGAAACCAAAAGTCTACAATCTCCAACATAATAAAACTAAAAAAATAAGGAAATAGCAACTAGCTAAACGGCCGGCTCTTAGGCCTCAGGATCCGCGTCCTCCAAGGGTGACTCTGGTAACACCGCAGGGTATAGCACAGGATCATAATAGCTATTATACAATAGCTCAGCGTCATCAATATCACCTATTGGGGGGAATACAGTCAGGAAAGGAGAAAGTTTGAGTATGTACCTCACATTTCAAATAATAACGGAAAAGTGCAAGCTAAACAGTTAAAACAATATTTTCCAGCAATTTAACAATTCAATACTTGAAACAATGTGATTAGAATATGTAACGTCTATGACCGGCTTGGGTTGTATAATAGCATCCTAGCGACGCGATACGGCTTATCCCCGTATGTAAGAGGGGTAAGCTCGCACAATAACAATATGCAATATGAGGGATATTGGTCATAAACGCTACATTATTCCCCCAATATCCCCACAATCAATATCAATCAATATTTGAACCCTAGGAGAGGGTTCCATGTAGCAATGTGGTTTAAACATGCAACTTAACAATTACTAATTAAAATATAAGATAGCATAAATGTAACTTGCCTCTGTTTGTATGACTAGATCAGGATGTCGGCACTGGAGACGAAGTCAACTACGTCCCCGAAATCCTACAGTTGAGAATCCTGACTTAGAAATATAGAAGCCATATCTAGGTGTGCTAGTTGCAATTTCTAGAAACAAACCCTAGTTAAGTTTTGAGTTATTAATTAATCTACCGAAAATTGTCTAACGTCGCGAGCTACGTTTATTGTCATTTAATTAGATAAGCTTGTTACTGGTTTAATTGGGGAAGATAACAACTATCGATTAATTGGCAAAACTTTGTATTTTAATAATATATATAAAACTAGATTTCTTTAAATGGGAAAATATGAACTTATTAATTTATTAGTAGTCGGTATTTGTTTTACTTAATGTGAGAAATCCTTATTCATTTTATAAAAAAATAATTAATATCCAATTTAATTATGTGCCTAGCTACGCAAACAACAACCATAAAATAAAATAGAAAACCTAAGCTACACAATTACAGAGCCACAGAAAATAAAAGAAAAGCTGGGCTTATTCCCTTACAACAATTTAATTAAATTAAATTAATAAGGCTGAGGCAAGCTCTGAGTGTCGTAAAACGGCCCAATCAGAAGGCCAAGGCCCTGCACCCAAGATACTAAAAGCCAGTAACAAGTTCTAAAAATAAAACATAATATAATTTAAATATAAATTATAGAAAATAGGCGTCTCAGACTTGCTCATACAATCTCACGTTGCTGGCTTACGCCTCAACATACAGGAAGGTCCTGTAGCGTTTGCGTTTCGCTGAGGCTCATCCGACCGATATGGTCGTCGCCTGACAGGGGATACAAAAAAACTAACCAACCAATACTTAAAACCAAATAAAAAACCAATAAAATAATTTTATAAAACATTTGCAAGGACCAGGGTTTTAGAAATAGGTTTTGATATACAAAAATTACTGAACTTATAAAATATTATTTTTAAATACTTTTCCAAAAATTTGGGCAGCACCTCCTCTGTAACTAGGACCACCTAGCCACGGGGAGATACTGATCCACTACACAAAATGAAACGTCCCAAACCAGGGAACACCAATCTCCAACAAAAATGAATATCAAACCCAAAAGCAAACCACAGCATCCAAATTAAATATAAGCCACATAAGCTATAAATAAACTCAAGCGTAATTAGTCTACAGCGAATGACCAACAGAAGAGCAAAATATAAATACTAGGAACGTACAAACAAGGAAATAAACCCACAGCACATAGTATACCGAAGAGAAACTATGTCGTGACGTAACCAACAAAACCGTGTATCTCCTAACACAACAATATAAAATGCCGATCCCCGTAACGGGGTCGGGATCGCGTCATCACCGACTAACTACAGAAGGAACACAAGGACACGGGATTATACCTCGGGTGCTCGGCTAGAGCTCTCAGATATAAAATAGAAATAAGAAAATATCCATGCAGATCGATTCGGGACAGCACTGGAAGTACGGACAGTGGCTCGGGTCTGGGATCCGCGGAACTACGGGTCACCGGGAAACGGGACGGGCTCGCAGAGACGTGGCCACGGGGCAGCAGGCACAGCAAAGGGGCGAGTCCGCACGAAAAGCGCTGGGCGGATCGGGCTTGGAGCTCGACTAGGGCACGTCCGAGATCAGAGAAAATCGGAGAGGAGGCGGGGCGGCTACGCCGGAGACCGCCAGGGGCGGCTACCATTGGGCGCTCGGCCTAGGGCACAGCGGCTTGGCTCGAAAGGAGCCGGACGAGCCGCGGATTGCGGCCGATGGGTCGGGGCATGCTGGAAGGGGCGACGCCGGACGGAGGATGTGCGGGGCAGCACACAGGGGCGTGGGTCGGTGGGATCCGACCGAAGGGGCTCGAGGGGTCGGCAAAGCAGTGGCCGAGCGGGCTCTGATGCGGGTCCGCCGGGCGGAGGCCGAGAGGGCTGGAGGCGAGGTTGTCGGATACGGTCGCAGAGGGGCTCCGGCGCAAAACTGGCCGCAGATCGGGCACCGTCGAGGGGTACGGGACAGGAGGTCGGCCGAGGATCAGTTAGGGCGTCGGAGGATTGGCGGCCGCAGGGTGGTCGACCGAAAATTGGGGTCGTGATGGTGTTGGGTGTGGGCTTTGGAAAGGAAGGGGAGGATGATGTGCTGAGATTATTGAAGTTGGGGGGGAGGGTTCCTTTTCTGTGAAGAGAGATGGTGCTAGTGGTAGTTTTTGGAGAGGAAAATATTAGGAAGATGGTGAGAGTGTTGTTGGTGGTGGGTGAAATGAGGAGAGAAAAGTGAGGGAATGGTGAACGTGTGGGAGAGTGAATATTTGGGAAAGGCGGAAGCTGCTAGTGGTGGTGAGGGATTTAAGGGAGAGGTGAAATCGTGGAGAGGGTGGAGAGATGGGGAAAGCTTGTGGCTGAGAGGGAATAAGGAAAATTATTATTATTATTTTATTATTAGGAATGAGTTTTACAACCTTCCCTCCTTAGAAAATTTCGTCCTCGAAATTTCAAAGATAAGGGCCGGGGTACAATCAACATCACTTAACTTTGATCAAACATGAAATTTAAATCATCAGGCATGATCGGATTCTAGGCATGATCACTAGGTACAATGATAAAATATCGGCACGATCAGAATTATTATGATATGATCTGATATAGGGTTGGATGTTGTTGTGATCAAAAAAGTCATTTTAGGCACGAGAAAATCTAGGTACAATTATGATCATAAAATAGAAAAAAATCAAATGAGGTCTCGTGAAACAGAAAAGGAAAAAAGAAGTGAATGTCAACAGTTTATTGAGAAGGAAGAAAGTAATGGAATCTTTTAAGATGAGGGACTAAAATGTCAAATCAAATTGGAATGGGGTACAAGGGTTTGTGACTCAGGAAAGATAAAAAGTTGTATGATGGTAGGATAGCAAAGATGATTAGAATAATATAACTATGATAGGAATATAAACGAGTAAGATATTTCCACTGAGGGCCGAGTGATGATCAAAGGGAATAGAAAGAATATCGTTTCACTATTTCAACGGTCAGAAGATAAGATATGCAGGAAAAAGACTTACAAGATAACTATCTTATTAATACCATACAAAACCAAACTCTAACTAGCTGAACTTTCGGTATCTACATAAAACTAAGATATCTGTCAAGGTATTAAAACTAAATATATATATATATATATATATATATGGAATCATAAATCAATTTTTCATCCATCGTTGTATGCCAATGGTCTTATCTCAATTCCTCTCTGCGTATTCCTTCTCTAGAACCTATCATTCCATTGCTCGTGTTATTCCTTCCATGCTTATATCCATCCCTTCTAGGTATAGTAGTCATCTAACCATAAAAGTTGATCCTCGTCAAGTGTTTCTTTACTTGATCATTATATTCATATGTCTATATATATTATCCAAATTCACTTCCTCCATGGGAGAACATTACCAAATCCTATACTTTCCTCGCTAACTCTACATACGTCTTCCTTTATCTTCAATAACTCTTTCTTTAAGCATAAAATTCAAAATCGTCAAATATTATCATTTTGAATGAGGTTTAGACGTTAGCGAGCACTACTAACGATTCTATTCCAAATAAGTCACAAGCTAAGTATACCACTCCCTCAAGGCTAGCTTACTCAAGGTATTCTTCTACATTTTCTACCCTTTAGCTATCTAATATTAATCCCAAGGATCCCTTACAAGGAATGAGATAAGTAACAATCTATGTTTCCCCCGCATATAGCTATCAACTATATACATATGGTCATCCACAAGATGTATATCAACTATTTAATATATAAAGCTAACAACAACTATCTACAGTGTCCAAAATATATAACTAAAAAAATAAATAAATAAATATAAAAATATATATATGCAACGTACTAAGGTTGAAACAGGAAAGAGATTGAGCCAATAGAGATTGATATGGTCCTAATAAGTTCTAGGAAAAATCAAGTACAATTTTATAGAAAATTTATCATTTCTGGCTGTGATAAGAGATTTCTGAAAATGGAAAGCCGCTAGAAATACAAATCCTCTAATCGGACAACAGTCAGAATAATTTGATGGTATAAAAAAGACAACCATATTATGGATATAGTCTTAATAATATTCGAAAACTGAAATATATTCGAAGTCACTTTGCCTCAAATTCATGCCTCGCCAGAGTGCACCTGACTGCAGTAAAATTTTGGCTCCATAACTTGAATAGTAATAGGTTTTCGAGTAGTCTATCAACTTTATCCATTTCCTGGTTGAACAACATAGGAGACAAATTTGATGCATTCAGGACGTAGTCGCAATAATATCCAAAAACCTATCAACATCTGAATTACTTCAACTTAGAGTCTATGCTCCGCCAGTACGCAACTGGCTGTAGTATACTCGCAGTTTCTATAATTCAAATAGATGGTTGCGACGCATATGTGCGAAGCCATATTAGATCACTGAATATTTTCTTAACTTTGTCCATAGGAATTTCAAAGGAATAATTCAACAATTCAAAAAGTTTTTCAATGACTAAAGGAAATTCAATATTAGGATAGAATCAATTCTCTGACCGTTCGTGCTTCATGATACTCAAGCATTGAGATTAAAATCTTTCTAGGCCTTGAATTGATCAAGAAGTTGCCTAGGAAGAGTAAGGTTTCGAGTTGAGTGGAGAAAATTAACAAATAAAAATATTTTTGGTACTTGAAATAACTTAGGAAATATCAATCTATATTGGAATTATTTTTCAAAAAATAGTTCCCTTGGGATATATGTGAACCAGCTAAGTTGAACCAATTCTATGGTAACAATTAACCTTGGGGCTTTATGGTTCCAAAAGAATTCGGTTCAAAATTAGTTCTTAGAAAGTCAATTGGAAATAAGGTCAAGAGAAATGGTTGGATACACTAGTCGTAAGAATACTTTGGGTAGATAAGAGTTTATTAGGTTTATTATAGAAGAATTTGAAACTCTAAATAGCAAATGGATTTAGATTCCAAATAAAGATAGAGGAGTAAGATTTGATCAACAAATGGAGAAGTTGGAAATAGGTTTGCTAAAGAAGGAGATTGAAAAAAAAAAGTCTAAACTTAATCCAAAAACGACGAAAGAGTATGGATCCTAAACTATGCTAGAATCTGATAAAGATATGGAAGAAAATAATCCCGAAAGCCATGGGACACTAAAATATACCAAAAATCTAGAAAATAAAATAGGCAGTAAAACATACCATCATACAATCGGCCTAATCTAGATAAGGTTTAGGTACAAACGTAAGCAAGGTAACCTATAAAACTATAAGCAAGCCAAAATAAATATTTTAAAATAAATAATTTTGGCCCTATATTGTAACATGGTGAATATAGTAGACTCTCTGTTCACCATGTATTATATATATATATATATATATATATATATATATATATATATATATAGGTGTTCCAAATTTCTATTGTTCCAATTTTTAATCACCAATATATCTTTGATAAATACTTCCTTACATACATTCTCATTAATATTACAATTTTCAAAAATTGTATCGTAGGGAGACATGACTTTAGGAATGATATTGGCCAAAAAAAGTGTAATCAAGGGTAATATGTTATGCTTCGGTAGGGTATCATCTAGTGCTGATCAATAATTCTAGGTATCATTAGCTCTTCTGGTCCTGGTCTGGTTCGAGCAGCCTTCCACTGCTCAATCTACTACTACGATTCTTTTGTCATATTTTCTTCCGTCATGCATAGAAAACAAGATATTGCTAGTACCGACTGATAGGCATAGGTCAGGTTGTCTTCATAGTCTGGCAAGTTTAGGGGCAAGCATAAACAAGGTAACCTACCGTTCTATAAGCAAGCAAAAATAGTTACTTATATATAGATAATTCGGTCCTATGTTGTGACAAATCAATATTCTAGTATTCTAGTTGTTTCTAGGTTTGTTCATTTAAGTTGTTGATCGACCTGCATGTGCCACCACTAAAAATATGTCACGACCCGATTCCAAATTGTTGGGTCGAATCGGATCATGCCCAGTCCGCACCGTTGTGAGACGGCGGTAGTAAGCTGTTTCTATTTGCAGGTAATCTCAACAACATCTATACATTTGTCACAACATGAATTTACGAATATTTAAAACTTTTATTCAACAGAGAGAAATAGAACTGGAAAGGAAAATACTGAAATAAACACTGAAACCAAAAGTCTACAATCTCCAACATAACAAAACTAGAAAAATAAGGAAATAGCAACTAGCTAAACGGCCGGCTCTTCGGCCTCAGGATCCACGTCCTCCAAGGGTGACTCTGGTAACACCGCAGGGTATAGCATAGGATCATAATAGCTATTGTACAATAGCTCAGCGTCATCAATATCACCTATTGGGGAGGATCCAGTCAGGAAAGGAGCAAGTTCGAGTATGTACCTCACATTTCAAATAATAATAAAAAAGTGCAAGCTAAACAGTTGAAACAATATTTTCTAGCAATTTAACAATTCAATACTTGAAACAATGTGATTTGAATATGTAACCTCTATGACCGGCTTGGGTTGTACAATAGCATCCTAGCGACGCGATACGGCTTATCCCCGTGTGTAAGAGGGGTAAGCTCGCACAATAACAATATGCAATATGAGGGGTATTGGTCATAAACGCTATACTATTCCCCCAATATCTCCAAAATCAATATCAATCAATATTTGAACCCTAGGAGAGGGTTCCATGTAGCAATGTAGTTTAAACATGCAACTTGATAATTACTAATTAAAATATAAGATAGCATAAACGTAACTTGCCTCTGTTTGTATGACTAGATCAGGATGTCGGCACTGGAGAGGAAGTCAACTACGTCCTCGAAATTCTAAAGCTGAGAATCCTGACTTAGAAACATAGGAAGCCATATCTAGGTGTGTAAAACCCCTAAATTTTTACTATTTTTTCTATATATATTAAATTTGGTACTGATTTAAAAATTTTGTATTGTACATCGCATAGTCGTATTGTACGTCGCGCACAAAATTTTATTTTTCGTAGTTGCTCGTCAAGTGCGAATATGTCCGAACGTACATATTTTAGAAAAACATTTTTTTCTATTTTATTATACACTTTCAAAATACTATATAATTATTATTCTTGCTATAAAAAGCCTTTTTCTTTTTAGCAGTTATTAATCATAAATAATATTTCATTGTATACTAGGAAAAGCATAATCATGTATGCATTATTCGTGCATACATATATTTCGTAATTATTTATTAGTCTATTTTAAATAAAAATATAATTTTCGAGATTTATTAAAAAATATTTTATTATTTAAAAGATATTTAAAAATATTTATTATTTTCGAAATTATTATTATTGGTAATTTGAAAAATATATTTGGAAGTTATGGTGGCCATTTAAATCTTGATTTGATTTTTGGATTTATTTAAATAGTTAAATATTCAAAATTTATTTATCCCATTTGATTTTGAGCTAAAAATTTAAATAGATTTAAATTGGATTTAATTGATTTGATTTTAAACTAAGAGAATTTAATTTGATTTAAATTAGATTTGGATTTGGACTTGGATTTGGATTTGATTGCTTTTAAATTAAATTAGAAAATATCTAAATTGGGTTTAAAGGAATCCTAATTCTTATCTAATTGGGAATTCTCACATCCTATAAATAGGCAGGTACTCCTCCATATTATTTTTACCACAAATCATCTTTCAAACCATCCTTGTCAAAATTTCTCTTTTTTTGGTCATAAATTCAGTCTCAATTTTCAAAGGTTGTAGCAACTTCGAATGACCATAACTCCCAACTCCGGACTCCTTTTACCTCCAGTTTTTTTTGTTGGAATCGTATTGAGGTATATTTTCTGAACGTAAATTTTATCTCGAAAATTTATGGAGTGTCAGTGGTCCGAAATCTGACACGTTTTAGTGTTTTTGAGATTCTGGGAGAACCAGGAATCAAAATCACGATCCATTTGAAGTTTCGGAATACTGACAGAAAAATATACATCATATATTTTTCCTAAAAAATTCAGAATATTTTATTTTTGGTTTTTATTTTAGAAGTTTGTCACATCGTCTGAGTTCATCATGTGTAGCCCTGTGACTATTCTGTACCCAACGAGATTGTCGGTTTCACCAGCAAAGACCTCAGGCAAGACACCTTGCCATTAGCTGTTTATTTATTTTAGCTCATATTTCATGCATCATTTATTTTTTTATATAAAATAAACTGTGATACATGGCATAACCTGTTAGAACTTACTGTTCATTTATATTTTCTGCTATGTATTATTTTACACATTAAACCTAGATTTAAGGGACCACCTTGTGTGTTGCATTCATGGCCTTGACATGTTGTACCATAAAGTTGTGTGTCGCATGTAGAACACGGACGTACGTGATTGGCTGGCCACCTGTGAAACCCGCAATTTTCCAGTTACATTTTAATTTTTATTAATGTGTGTTTGTCAGTTAGTTTTTTAAATTATTATTAATATTAGTTAATAGAAAATTCTTTTCAAAAATAAATAACGTGGATTTTGAAATGTTGGACCTGACCCATCTCGAATCGACTTATGTTTCCGGAACCCAAGTTCAGTTTTCCGAAGTGAATTCGGAAGTCCTTTAGTATTATATTTATAAATATCATTTTTAAAGCAAAACAATTCTTTTATTTTTCCTTTAACTACCATTTAATCTCTTTAATCTCTCTCACTCTTATTATACTTTAAATACTCTCATTAACTCATTTTTCTCTCAATTCTTTAATCCTGAGAGAAAGGAAACCTTTCCTTTCTTTCTCAAATGTTGGCCTCTCGGCGACCCTCGGCTTCCCGAACGGCCAAACGGCCGGCCCCTCTTCTTCTTCTTCCCGTAACCTCTTTCCTTATCCCTATTTAAAACCGCTCTCTTCATCCCTCTCCATAACCCACTCCTTTTTCTTCCCCAAATAGTTGTGCCCTAACCCGAGCCCCAAATTTTCCTGCGGGCCCAAGCGCCGCCCCAGGTCGCCCCTGTCCGGCGACCCTCCCCGGCGCCCCGCGCAACTTGGTGCCCGACCGACCAGCACCTCCAGCCCGGCCGACCCCGCGTGCGTAGCCTCCCAGCGGCTCAGGCGACGACCCCTTCGCCGACTATTCTCCCGTCGGCTCCGTTCGAGCCCAGACACCGTGCATGCTTCCTCGTCTGTCCGCCTCCCGGCGTGCTTCTTGATTTCGTGGCTGCCCTAGCCCTGATTCGTTTCCTCGCGGGTTTCCCGACTCGCTGTTTCAGTGCCCCGCGTCAGCGCTACTGCTGTCTGCCTCACTTTCGGATTCCGATCCGAAGACCCCGCTCGTCCCGAGCTCCACGGCTTTTCTGAGACGTTGTTCGCTGTTTCACAGATTCTGTTCTGCTGTTCACATGGATAATTTCTCTTTTACATCTGAGAGCTCTAGCCGAGCAATTTTTGGTATATTTTTTATTGCCCGTTTCTAATTTTTATAGTCTGTGATGAATTGGTCCCTGAATTTCCCTTGGAAAATCGGTAATTCTTAGAGGTAGCGTTCTGGGACTTTTTCGAAATTCTTTCGGAATTGTTCTGTTGGTTTCGAATTGTTTTGTTGGTTTCGGATAATGTTTCTGTGGTTTTAGTATTATGTTGGATTGGAAAAATTTTCCGAGAATCTCTCGGAAAAGAGTTTCTGGTAATTTTGGATTAAAATAAATTTTTCTGAATATTGGTTCTGTTTTTTTATGGTTCTATGGATTCATTTCGGGTTTTCTGAAATTGTTTCGAAAATATTTTTTGTGGACATAATATAATATTTGGGTTTCCCTGGTTTGGGATAATTTGCAGAAAATTTTGGCACACTTTTCCCAGTTTTTGGGTTGACCGAAAATAGAAAAAGTGCTGCCGGATTTTCTATAAAATCTAATTATGATTTTAGAAAATGATTTTCGAAATAAAAAATATTATTTTGGATTTATTGGGCGACGACCGTATTGGTCAATGGGCCCTGGCTAAGTGCAAACGAAACCGGTTTCGCCCGGACGTTGAGGCATTAGCCTATATGATGATTGGACCAATATCTGAGACTCATTATTTAATTCACTATTAGTTTTATTTTGTAATTAAATTTGTAGAATTTTTAGGAACTAACTAATATTTTTTCTTCCTATTTTAATTCATTTAAAAGGGTCTGTAAAGGGCATAAGCCCATTTGTTTATTCTTGCTGTGAGAAAATGTAATAGCTTAGGTTTTATTTTATTTTCTTTTATTCTCTGGTTGATTTTCTGTCATGAGAACGTAGTATAAAATGATAATTAATTATTTTATTTTAAAAAGAAAATAATAATAAATGTTTTATCACTTAGCAGTTAAGTTGTAATTTTTTAAATAGAAATTCATGTACTTCTCATTAAAAAGAAAATCTTAGTTTTATATTTATAAAATTATAAAATACCGAGTTTTTCCAAATAAATCGATAAATACAAATTTTCTCGAAAATAAATATAAATTGATGTTTCTTAATTACAACACACTAATAATCGCGTTTTGATTGTGTTAGCTAAATAAAGACTAAAATCGACTAGGACACAACTAGAAATTGCAACTAGTATAGTAACATTGGCGACTTTGGTTTTCTGAGACAAGTTTCCCGAATGTAGGATTTCAAGGAAGAACCTGATTTCCCATCCCGACGTATCGATCCGTCCAGTCCAATCAAATTGAGGCAAGTACAGTTTGTGGTAGATTACAATTATTTAATAATTGTTTTATTGCAAGTTTAAACCACGATACAACACGGAACTCTCTCTGAGAGCATTGACTGTAACTACTGTAACTATTGGGGATTGGGGGAGTAGTGTAGTGGATATGACCACATCCAAATAGTATAACTGAATGTATTAGCTTACCCCTCACACACACGGGGATAAGCCATATCGTATCAATAGGATACAACTGTACAACCCAATCCGGTTATATTCATTGCCTATTCACATCACACTGTTTTAACTGCTGGAAAACTATTTATTTTAAATTGTTTAAAAATGCATAATTCCATTATTATTTTAATTGTTAAAATGTCATGAATTGTACTTTGCTCCCTCCTGATTGGAGACTATATTTTTAGGTCCTATTGATGATGCAGAGCTATTGATAAATAGCTACTATGACCCTGAGCTGTACCCTGCTGTGCTTCCTGAGGATGGTGTACTTGATGATGATGTTGCTACTCTTTAGATGCTATTTTCCAGTTTGATAGTTTTATCTAAAAACAATGTTATTTCAGTTGGTGGTTTTATAATTGTACTTTGTACTGAACAAGTTTTAATTTATCGAATAATAAAGTTATGGCAAATTAGAATTGTGTTGTTGATTACCTGCATGAGTGATACAGCTTACTGCTGCCGTCTCAACAACGGTGTAGGCTGGGCATGATCTGATTCGACCCAAGAAATTGGGACCGGATCGTGACATGTTTTTAGTGGTGGCCCATGCAGGTTAGATCTGTAAATTGGTCTAGTCAACTTAGTCTAGACCATCGTGCAGTTCTGTAACTTGACCTAGGGATAGTTGAGACTTTAGGAAAATAGACTTTAGAAACAAACTAGAACACTTAGATGATATACACCATGTTACATTATAGGGCCAAAAATTATTTACTTAAATATCTATTTTTCCTGCTTATAGATTCGTAGGATGCCTTGTTTGTGTTTGTACCTAAACCTTATCTAGATTAGGCTGATTGTACCTTTGTGTGTCCCATGACTTTCGAGATTATTTTCCTACCATAATTTTCAGGTTCTAGTCTACCTTAGGATTCATATTCTTTTTGGAATAAGGTTGAATTTTTCAATTTTCTTCTTCTTTATCAAACCTAATTTTAACTTCTTCATTGGTTGGTCAGATCTTACTTCTCTACCTTTAATTGAAATCTTGATTCATTCGCTATGTAGAATTTCGAATTCTCTTAGCAACCCTGATAAATTCTTATCTACCCAATACATATCTACAACCATTATCCAACCTTTTGCCTTGATCTCCTTTCCAATTGGCTAACTTTCTCGGAATCAATCCTGAATCAAATTTTTCTGGGATCATTTAAACCTCAAGGTCAAATATTACCAGAAGAATTAGTTTAGTTCATGATTCTCTTAAAAGAGTTATTTTCAATTTCAATATTGATTGTATCTCCTGAGTTATCCCAAAGACCGAGAATATTCTCATCTGTTGATTTTCTCCACTCATCTTAAAACCCTACTCTCTCTATGTAATTTCTTGATCAAATCAAGGCCTAGAAAGCTTCTATGATCATGAAGCAGGAACGGTCAGAAAATTGATCATATTTTTGAATACATTCTATTGTTAAATTTCCTTTAGTCATGGAAATTTTGAGCTGTCCCAAAGCTATTTAATTTCTTGGCGTTACTAGACAATTTTAATTTGATTTTCTTGAATCAATGAGACTTACTTTTCTCAAATTTTCAAATTTCCTTAGTTATGGAATTATTCTTCTCAAAATAATTTTCTGTATTTCCTGAGTGATTTGTCAGGAATATTTTCATTGGTTTTTCTTACTTAATCCGAATTTGTGATGCTTCTATCTTATCTAGTGTTTGACTCAATTATTCAAATCAAGGTTGATCGTTTCATCTTTGGAAAATAAAATCGAAGAACAGATACTCCTCTTGATTTTAGCCGCAGTCTCTTGAATCTCAAACACATATTTTGATAAATCCCTTAAATCTCAGAAGAACAGTCATCTACATTTTCTATCCTGTTTAGAACTTTAAACTCGTTTGAATTTTTGAAATTTCTCTGAAATTCACATGGACAAAGCTGAGAAAATATTTAGCAACCTAACATGACTCCGCACATTTACGTGATAGTCATTTATCTGAATTATGGAAAACTGCAAGTTTACTGCAGCTAGTTGTGCACTGGCGAGGCATAAACTCTAAGTTGAAATAATGACAGGTAATCGTTAGGTTTCCAAATATTATTGAGACTTTGTTTTATGTTTGCTTAGCCATGAAATGGATAAAGTTGGAAGATTACTCGGTAAACTAAATTATTCAAGTCATGGAGTCAAAAATTCATTGCAGTTAGGTGCACACTGGCGAGGCATGATTTGAAACAAAGTGACTTGAAAATAGTGGTTTTCGAATATTAATAAGACTATATTCATATCATGATTTGTATTCTAGCATTTGCTCCCACTTCAAGAAATATTTTATCAAATTATATTCTTGTCATGGCTATTTTAATCACCCTCACCATCTTAAATCATACAACTTGTTGATTCTTTTCGAGTCACAAACTCCTTTACCTCATACCAGTTTTAATTAAAAATTGTCCCTCATTTCGAAAAATTACATTATCTTTTGTTTCTCCAATAAATTGATGTCGTATTTTATGACCTTTCTATTTTGATCTCATTTTAAAACTTTAAACTCGTTATGATTATTTAAATTATACCTCGATGTTTACTCATGATTTTGATCACAACAAATTATTCTAAACTCCATCTAGAAGATTATAAACATGTTTACAATTTTATCTTGATATTTAGCAATCATGTCTCGAATCTGATGAAGTAAACCTAGAACATTTTTATAGTTTGGATTTTTAGAGTGCATGATATATAGGATATATATGAGTTAAAATGTACAATGGTGATTAGTATCGAGAAAAGTTTGTGAATAATTTGACATTGAAGATTAAAGGTTGTCTCTAGAAAGGTGCATGGTGAATTAACTATAAAGGATAATCGAAACAAGAAATATCGGACTTAAAATGTAAATAATTGAGGATGATGAATTGTATGAATAGAAGGTTGTCAATGTTATTATTATTATTATTAAAAAAAAGAAATGGAAAGATTGGTTGAAAAAATATAATAAGATTTATTTTTGAGAAAGTTTAGTCAAATAAAGGATTTGAGCTTAATCACGATTTCATAGAGAGTTCGAGATCAAATAGGAAAATGAAGATATATACATGATAGTCTAAAAATATAGTAATGATCATCTATGAGAAAGAAATAATAAAATGGATCGTGACAAATCAGAATATTGAAACATGGTGTAGGATTTTAGATATGATATTGGGTATCAAGGCTTGACATTGAAGTATTAAAGACAAGGAGTATTAAATCATAGAATTAAATTGAATATATTAGCAAGCTGGGAGAAATACATATTGCATGAATAGGAGATGTGTTCAAGATTGAAAATATAGAAAACAAAATTTTAAGGTGATTGGCAATTTAAGAATGGAATCGAGAATGTAGTAATCATGGAGAATAATACTATTTCTAAAGGAGGGAAGAATGTAAATTAAATAGTGGATAAAGTTGATGAATATATAGTATTAGATGAGTTTTGGGATTGTTAACCTACTTGGGCATAAGACTGTTAAGGAAGATGTCCAAACTGATTTCAGGCATGATTACATGATTAAAATCCTGACCCTGTCCTTAAAATTTCGAGGACAAAATTTTCTAAGGAGGGAAGGTTGTGAAACCCGCAATTTTCCAGTTACATTTTAATTTTTATTAATGTGTGTTTGCCAGTTAGTTTTTCAAATTATTATTAATATTAGTTAATAGAAAATTCTTTTCAAAAATTAATAACGTGGATTTTAAAATGTTGGACCTGACCCATCTCGAAACCGACTTATGTTTCTGGAACCCAAGTTCAGTTTTTCGAAGTGAATTCGGAAGTCCTTTAGTATTATATTTATAAATATCATTTTTAAAGCAAAACAATTCTTTTATTTTTTCTTTAACTACCATTTAATCTCTTTAATCTCTCTCACTCTTATTATACTTTAAATACTCTCATTAACTCATTTTTCTCTCAATTCTTTAATCCAGAGAGAAAGGAAACCTTTCCTTTCTTTCTCAAACGTTGGCCTCTCGGCGACCCTCGGCTTCCCGAACGGCCAAACGGCTGGCCCCTCTTCTTCTTCTTCCCGTAACCTCTTCCCTTATCCCTATTTAAAACCGCTCTCTTCATCCCTCTCCATAACCCACTCCTTTTTCTTCCCCAAATAGTTGTGCCCTAACCCGAGTCCCAAATTTTCCTGCGGGCCCAGGCGCCGCCCCAGGTCGCCCCTGTCCGGCGACCCTCCCCGGCGCCCCGCGCAGCTTGGTGCCCGACCGACCAGTACCTCCAGCCCGGCCGACCCCGGCTCAGACGACGACCCCTTCGCCGACTATTCTCCCGCCGGCTCCGTCCGAGCCCAGACGCCGTGCATGCTGCCTCGTCTGTCCGCCTCCGGCGTGCTTCCTGATTCCGTGGCTGCCCTAGCCCTGATTCCTTTCCTCGCGGGTTTCCCGACTCGCTGTTTCAGTGCCCCGCGTCAGCGCTACTGCTGTCTGCCTCACTTTCGGATTCCGATCCGAAGACCCCGCTCGTCCCGAGCTCCGCGGCTTTTCTGAGACGTTGTTCGCTGTTTCACAGATTCTGTTCCGCAGTTCACATGGATAATTTCTCTTTTACATCTGAGAGCTCTAGCCGAGCAATTTCTGGTATATTTTTCGTTGCCCGTTTCCAATTTTTATAGTCTGTGATGAATTGGTCCCTGAATTTCCCTTGGAAAATCGGTAATTCTTAGACGTAGCGTTCTGGGACTTTTCCGAAATTCTTTCAGAATTGTTCTGTCGGTTTCGGATTGTTTTGTTGGTTTCGGATAATGTTTCTGTGGTTTTAGTATTATGTTGGATTGGAAAATTTTTCCGAGAATCTCTCGGAAAAGAGTTTCTGGGAATTTTGGATTAAAATAAATTTTTCTGAATATTGGTTCTGTTTTTTTATGGTTCTGTGGATTCATTTCGGGTTTTCCGAAATTGTTTCGGAAATATTTTCTGTGGACATAATATAATATTTGGGTTTCCCTGGTTTGGGATAATTTGCAGGAAATTATGGCACACTTTTCCCAGTTTTTGGGTTGACCGAAAATAGAGGAAGTGCTGCCGAATTTTCTATAAAATCTAATTATGATTTTAGAAAATGATTTTCGAAATAAAAAATATTATTTTGGATTTATTGGGCGACGACCGTATTGGTCAATGGGCCCTGGCTAAGTGCAAACGAAACCGGTTTCGCCCGGACGTTGAGACATTAGCCTATATGATGATTGGACCAATATCTGAGACTCATTATTTAATTCATTATTAGTTTTATTTTGTAATTAAATTTGTAGAATTTTTAGGAACTAACTAATATTTTTCCTTCCTATTTTAATTCATGTAAAAGGGTCTGTAAAGGGCATAAGCCCATTTGTTTATTCTTGCTGTGAGAAAATGTAATAGCTTAGGTTTTATTTTATTTTCTTTTATTCTCTGGTTGATTTTCTGTCATGAGAACGTAGTATAAAATGATAATTAATTATTTTATTTTAAAAAGAAAATAATAATAAATGTTTTATCACTTAGCAGTTAAGTTGTAATCTTTTAAACAGAAATTCATGTACTTCTCATTAAAAAGAAAATCTTAGTTTTATATTTATAAAATTATAAAATACCGAGTTTTTCCAAATAAATCGATAAATACAAATTTTCTCGAAAATAAATATAAATTGATGTTTCTTAATTACAACACACTAATAATCGCGTTTTGATTGTGTTAGCTAAATAAAGACTAAAATCGACTAGGACACAACTAGAGATTGCAACTAGTATAGTAACATTGGCGACTTTGGTTTTCTGAGATAAGTTTCCCGAATGTAGGATTTCAAGGAAGAACCTGATTTCCCATCCCGACGTATCGACCCGTCCAGTCCAATCAAATTGAGGCAAGTACAGTTTGTGGTAGATTACAATTATTTAATAATTGTTTTATTGCAAGTTTAAACCACGATACAACACGGAACTCTCTCTGAGAGCATTGACTGTAACTACTGTAATTATTGGGGATTGGGGGAGTAGTGTAGTAGATATGACCACATCTAAATAGTATAACTGAATGTATTAGCTTACCCCTCACACACACGGAGATAAGCCATATCGTATCAATAGGATACAACTGTACAACCCAATCCGGTCATATTCATTGCCTATTCACATCATACTGTTTTAACTGCTGGGAAACTATTTATTTTAAATTGTTTAAAAATGCATAATTCCATTATTATTTTAATTGTTAAAATGTCATGAATTGTACTTTGCTCCCTCCTGACTGGAGACTATATTTTTAGGTCCTATTGATGATGCAGAGCTATTGATAAATAGCTACTATGACCCTGAGATGTATCCTGCTGTGCTTCCTGAGGATGGTGCACTTGATGATGATGTTGCTACTCTTTAGATGCTATTTTCCAGTTTGATAGTTTTATCTAAAAACAATGTTATTTCAGTTGGTGGTTTTATAATTGTACTTTGTACTGAACAAGTTTTAATTTATCGAATAATAAAGTTGTGGCAAATTAGAATTGTGTTGTTGATTACCTGCATGAGTGATACAGCTTACTGCCGCCGTCTCAACAACGGTACAGGCTGGGCATGATCTGATTCGACCCAAGAAATTGGGACCGGATCGTGAAACCACCAGTACGTACAAGCCGTGCGATAGGAATAACCGCTAATAGAGGTTGCATGCTTAGTTTGACTTAGCGGTTAATAGAGGATTTATGTTGTGGATACAACATAATAGACATTGGGTGGGAAGAACAGTTTCTTAATGTATGGGTTATATATGCACTGTCCTGATTGCCGGTTATCTCCAATGGTAGGTACGGTCCTGATAGCCGGTTATCTCCAGTGGGAGGTACGGTCCTGATTGCCGGCTATCTCAAGTGGGAGATACGGTCCTGATTCCTGATATTCCTGATCCGGCCCATGCGTCAAAGGTTTGTTCTTATTGCATTCACTATAGTACAGTTAGGTACCCTATTGCAGGCATCCCTTATTTATTTGAGCAATATTTATTCAGTTTATATGGCATGATATTATGTGTCTTGTTACGTCCCTCTGAAGACCTGGTTATCTCTCTAGGTATGTGCTTCTGTGAATTTGCAGGTGTTCTAGCCAAGGCCGTGATCTTCTCCATTCTTTCGAAGACGATTGCGCTTGGTTCGTCTCGTTATTTTATCGATCACTTCTTGTACATTTTATTTGAGATAGTTGGTAGTGGACTTTGTCTCCGCCCAACGATTGTATACATGACAAATTCAAAGTTGCTCTTATATCATTTATTTATCTAGTGGATAAGATTTAGTTATTCTGGATTTACTGCATTTTACAGCTTATGTATTTATACGAGGTTTCCATATATTGGAGTATACTTCGTATGTATGCAGCTGGCATGGATACGTACCTAGTCCTAAGTATTTTGGGACTGGAGCGTTACATATTTTTGTGGTGGCCCATGCAGGTCGAGTTTGTCACTTCGGTTACGTTACTGTACCGATATGAACCTGCAACATAGGATTAGAATTATAGGAATCTCATCCATACAGCTTGACCTCTTCCCTTGGCTTCAAATTCCGAACTCTCGTTCGACTTCCTTGAATTGCATCTTGCTTGATTCCTTTCTACCGTTGATTCTTATTTTCGTGCTTAGTGTCAACTAGGAAGATGACTACACTAGTATATGCTCATAGGTCAAACACATGACTAGAATGGTTATATTGGCAATTGAAATACATTTAAGACTCTAATTGAGTTAAAGGGTTTTTTTTTAGCGTGATTTAATGATTAGTAATTTGTAAAGTTGGATATTACCACGGAAAGTTTTAACCTTGAGATTTCTAAATACTGAACACCAGAGGATTTATAGAATTTCCTGCTTGGTTTAAGAAATTGATTGATTTTCAAAGATTTGATATTTATGATTTATTGGATTATAGTTATACATCCTTGCACAAGTATAAAATTGATTTGCTTTTCGAGTTGTGATATTTATGAGTTTGGGTGATAGATATACATCTTTGAACAAATATAAAATTTATTTGATTTTCGAGTTTTAATGTTCATGATTTATTGTATTATAGTTATGCACCTTGAACAGTTATAGATTTGGTTTGAAAATGATCTTAGCTTTTAAAAATGGTCGTAGGAATTATTTAAACGGAGTTGTACAACTTACGGTTTTCGTGTTTATAAAATTTTAAATTTTAAGGGGAAGTAATGACGGTGAATTTTGGTTTAAAATATTTGAAAGTTATGAAAACAATTTTTGAGAATTTTTTATTATTTTAAATTGTGTCCTATGATTGAGGATTTACAAATCTATTTAGATTTTTGGTAAAAAAAAAGATTTCGACTGATAAGATTATTTGAAAATTTAGTTTAATGTGGGATTGCTAATATTAAATTTTTATTTTTGAAGAATTTCGAAGGATGTGATGGAAAGTTATTTTGATTGATTAAAGAAAGTTACCATTTAAAAGTTGTGAGTTTGTTGGAATAACATAGCATAAATAGAAGTTAAAATTAATGAGAGAATTGAGCTTAATTTTTTGAGATTGCTTTTAATATCCTAAGAGTTTTATTATAAATTAATTGAAAATTTTAGAGTGTTAAATTTTTGATTGATTGTAAAATTTTATGGATTCGTAAATTATGAACTCTTGAGTTAAATAGTTGAATTTAAACGTTAATTTTGGAAAAGGTTAGTAGTAACGTGATAAAATTTTGCTTTGAGATTTATGAGAGTGATTTAAATTTTTTTTATGAATTTGAACGGCTTGGAGTAAATACAAATTTTGGTGGTATATTTTTGAAAGTTTATTTTTTAAAAACTTTTGGAGGAAACTTGAGTTAAAATATTAATGATAGGCCACAAAGGTAGCCCTAATGAGTTAGAAGTATTCCACACTAATTGCCATGCCACTCATGACCATGATAGTAGTATATACACAAGTGTTGTTAGTCATCTACCCAGCTATGTGACTGTATTTTCACCTCGATTTACTCGACCTTCCTTCAATTCTAGATCTTTTAATTGTGACCTTCTAACCCATTTGCAATTTGAATAATGAGTTAATAGTTCCTTAATTGTATTCATCTAGGAGACTATCTTCTCTCCGAAATTATGTTCATAAATTATTTTTAATGGATTCTTTAATTAATTTTATTTCACGCTTTAACTTGATCTTCTTTATTTTGTGCATTAATTATCATCTCGTGAACTCCCATTTTCTATTTTTGATCTTCTAGCATCCCCTACCGTGACTTGTATATTTGGAGTACAACACTACACTTTTCCTTCCAACAAATTTCATATGTAAGACCTAGACAAGTCCACCTTCATGTAGATGTATCATGTCCCACTAAAACACGTCTCCTTGTACACTATTTTCATGATAGGACCTTCTGGTTAAAATGGCCAAACTATAACCTCTACCATGACACCAAAATACTTTCCGACTTCAATTAAGAGATCCAACCTTGACTCAATCCCTTAACCCGATAGGTGAATTTTGTTCTACTGAGTTCCTTAAATGCTTAAATTTGTGCTTTATCTTGATTGCCTAACACATTATCTCATCCCGTTACTAGTTTAACTCTTGTAAGTGGGTAGAATACCTCACGACCCAACAAAGCCTTTGTCCTTGTGACCCATGTGGATAAGTTTTTTTAGCCTATAACTTCAGAGGACCCTAACTTAGCTAGTCAACTAAGACAACTGTATAGGCCCGAACTTTGGGCGAGCCTTGATCTTAAAAGATCTGGGACTATTTAAAATTTCCTTCATCAGTACCTCCCTTGCTCATATTTTGACTATCTCGCGCTGCTAACATACCTTCAGTTTCGCAAGCTTATTTCGTTATCAAGCTTTATCATGACATATTTTATTGGGTGCACCCACTAACATATTGTCTAATCAGAACCGGTGCATAATGGTCTGATCAACCGAGTGTACTTTGGTTCGCTTTTATCTATCGTTCTACGTGGATGGGGACATAGCTAAACTTGTCCTCTAGAGTCCCATCCGCGACTGCCTTGACAACTCCTTTTGAATTATTTGGTCGCCTTTGACCCACGTATTTGTATTCGATAACGCCTCCTTCGAACTCTATATTGCGTTCGCCTTCACCTATTTTAGAAGGACGAAAGCATCGTACTAAAACTCCTCTAACTGTCCTATCACCATGACCATTACCACCCAATGTAACCATATCTTTGTCTTGAGCTACTCGACCTTTCCCTCGACACTAAATTTACAATCTTGACTTTCTAATCACTTGAATTTAAGAGTTATTACAATCGTCTCTTAATCATACCCTCAACCTAGACTACAACCATATAAACTTCCTTAAACCCTCCTATCTACCGTTGTGCCTTCTCACCCCCTCATAATTCTTAATTTCGAGGAAGAAATTCTTTTAAGTTGGGTAGGATGTAAAACCCCTAAATTTCTACTATTTATATATATATATATTAAATTTGGTATTGATTTAAAAATTTTGTATTGTACGTCGCATAGTCGTATTGTACATCGCGAACGAAATTTTATTTTTCGTAGTTGCTCGTTAAGTGCGAATATGTCTGAGTGTACATATTTTAGAAAAATATTTTTTTTCTATTTTATTATACACTTTCAAAATATTATATAATTATTATTCTTGCTATAAAAAACCTTTTTATTTTTAGCAGTTATTAATCATAAATAATATTTTATTGTATACTAGGAAAAGCATAATCATGTATGCATTATTCGTGCATACATATATTTCGTAATTATTTATTAGTCTATTTTAAATAAAAATGTAATTTTTGAGATTTATTAATAAATATTTTATTATTTAAAAAGATATTTAAAAATATTTATTATTTTCGAAATTATTATTATTGGTATTTTGAAAAATATATTTGGAAGTTATGGTGGCCATTTAAATCTTGATTTAATTTTTGGATTTATTTAAATAGTTAAATATTCAAAATTTATTTATCCCATTTGATTTTGAGCTAAAAATTTAAATAGATTTAAATTGGATTTAATTGATTTGATTTTAAACTAAGAGAATTTTATTTGATTTAAATTAGATTTGAATTTGGATTTGATTGCTTTTAAATTAAATTAGAAAATATCTAAATTGGGTTTAAAGGAATCCTAATTCTTATCTAATTGGGAATTCCCACATCCTATAAATAGGCAGGTACTCCTCCATATTATTTTCACCACAAATCATCTTTCAAACCATCCTTGTCAAAATTTCTCTCTTTTTTTGGTCATAAATTCAGCCTCAATTTTCAAAGGTTGTAGCAACTTCGAATGACCATAACTCCCAACTCTGGACTCCTTTTGACCTCCAGTTTTTTTTGTTGGAATCGTATTGAGGTATATTTTCTGAATGTAAATTTTATTTTCATAAATTCGGAACTTAATTTTCTGGAAAATTTGTGGAGTGTCAGTGGTCCGAAATCTAACACGTTTTAGTGTTTTTGAGATTCTGGGAGAACCAGGAATCAGAATCATGATCCGTATGAAGTTTCGGAATACTGACAGAAAAATACACATCATATATTTTTCCTAAAAAAAATTCAAAATATTTTATTTTTGATTTTATTTTAGAAGTTTGTCACATCGTCTGAGTTCATCTTGTGTAGCCCTGTGACTATTCTGTACCCAACGGGATTGTCGGTTTCACCAGCAAGGACCTCAGGCAAGACACCTTGTCATTAGCTGTTTATTTATTTTAGCTCATATTTCATGCATCATTTATTTTCTTTATGTAAAATAAACTGTGATACATGGCATAACCTGTTAGAACTTACTGTTTATTTATATTTCCTGCTACGTATTATTTTACACATTAAACCTAGATTTAAGGGACCACCTTGTGTGTTGCATTCATGGCCTTGACATGTTGTACCACGAAGTTGTGTGTCGTATGTAGAACACAGACGTACGTGATTGACTGGCCACCAGTACGTACAAGCCGTGCGATAGGAATAACTGCTAATAGAGGTTGCATGCTTAGTTTGACTTAGCGGTAAATAGAGAATTTATGTTATGGATACAACATAATAGACATTGGGTGGGAAGAACAGTTCCTTAATGTATGGGTTATATATGCACTGCACTGATTGTCGGTTATCTCCAATGGGAGGTACGGTCCTGATAGCCGGTTATCTCTAGTGGAAGGTACGGTCCTGATTGCCGGTTATCTCCAGTGGAAGATACGGTCCTGATTCCTGATATTCCTGATCCGGCCCATGCGTCAAAGGTTTGTTCTTATTGCATTCACTATAGTACGCGTAGGTACCCTATTGCAGGCATCCCTTATTTATTTGAGGAATATTTATTCAGTTTATATGGCATGATATTATTTGTCTTGTTACGTCCCTTTGAGGACCTGGTTATCTCTCTAGGTGTGTGCTTCTGTGAATTTGCAGGTGTTCTAGCCAAGGCCGTGATCTTCTCCATTCTTTCGAAGACGATTGCGCTTGGTTCGTCTCGTTAATTTATCGATCACTTCTTGTATATTTTATTTGAGATAGTTGGTAGTGGACTTTGTCTCCGCCCAATGATTGTATACATGACAAATTCAAAGTTGCTCTTCTATCATTTATTTATCTAGTGGATGAGATTTAGTTATTCTGGATTTACTGTATTTTACAGCTTATGTATTTATACGAGGTTTCCATATATTGGAGTATACTTCGTATGTATGCAGCTGGCATAGATACGTACCTAGTCCTAAGTATTTTAGGACTGGAGCGTTACAAGGTGTGCTAGTTACAATTTCTAGAAACAAATCCTAGTCAAGTTTTGAGTTATTGATTAATCTACCGAAAACTGTCAAACGTCGCGAGCTACGTTTGTTGTCATTTAATTGGATAAGCCTATTACTGGTTTAATTGGAGAAGATAGCAACTACCGATTAATTGGCAAAACTATGTATTTTAATAATATATATAAAACTAGATTTCTTTAAATGGGAAAACATGAACTTATTAATTTATTAGTAGTCGGTATTTATTTATTTAATGTAAGAAATCCTAATTCATTTTATACAAAAATAATTAATATTCAATTTAATTATGCGCCTAGCTACGCAAACAACAACCATAAAATAAAATAGAAAACTTAGGCTACACAATTATAGGGCCACAAAAAATAAAAGAAAAGCTGGGCTTATGCCCTTACAATAATTTAATTAAATTAAATTAATAAGGCTGAGGCGAGCTCTGAGTGCCGTGAAACGGTCCAATCAGAAGGTCGAGGCCCTGCACCCAAGATACTAAAAGCCAGTAACAAGTTCTAAAAATAAAATATATTATAATTTAAATATAAATTTTAGAAAATGGACGTCTCAGACTTGGTCATGCAATCTCACGTTGCTGGCTTACGCCTCAACGTATAGGAAGGTCCTGTAGCGTTTGCGTTTCGTCGAGGCTCATCCGACCGATACGGTCGTTGCCTGACAGGGGATACAAAAAAAACTAACCAACCAACACTTAAAACCAAATCAAAAACCAATAAAATAATTTTTATAAACCATTTGCAAGGACCAGGGTTTTAGAGATAGGTTTTGATATACAAAAATTACTGAACTTATAAAATATCATTTTTAAATACTTTTTTGAAAATTTGGGCAGCATTTCCTCTGTAACTAGGACCACCTAGCCACGGGGCGACACTGATCCACCACACAAAATGAAACATCCCAAACCAGGGAACACCAATCTCCAACAAAAATAAATATCCAACCCAAAAGCCAACCACAGCACCCAAATTAAATATAAGCCACAGAAGCTATAAATAAACTCAAGCGTAATTAGTCTACAGCGAATGACCAACAGAAGAGCAAAACATAAATACTAGGAATGTCCAAACTAGGAAATAAACCCACAACACACAGTATAACAAAAAGAAACTACGCCGCGATGTAACCAACAAAACCGCGTATTCCCTAACGCAACAATATAAAATGCCGAAGCCCGTAACGGGGTCAAGACCGCGTCATCACCGACTAACTATGGGAAAAACACAGGGACACGGGATTATACCTCGGGTGCTCGGCTAGAGCTCTCAGATGTAAAATAAAAATAGGAAAATATCCACACGGATCGGTTCAGGACAACAATAGAAGTGCGGACAGCGGCTCGGGTCTGGGATCCGCGGAACAATGGGTCACCGGGAAGCGGGACGGGGCTCACAGAGACGCGGCCACGGGATAGCACGCACAGCGAGGGGACGAGTCCGCATGGAAAGCGCTGGGCGGATCGGGCTTGGAGCTCGACTAGGACAAGTCCGAGCTCGGGGAAAATAGGAAAGGAGGCGGGGCGGCTATGCCGGAGACCGCCAGGGGCGTTCACCGTTGGGCGCTTGGCCTAGGGCACAGCGGCTTGGCTCGAGACGAGCCGGGGAAACCACGACTTGCGGCCGACAGGATGGGGCATGCTGAAAGGGGCGGCGTCGGACGGAAGACGCGCGGGGCAGCGCACAGGGGCACGGGTCGGTAGGATCCGGAGGGAGCTGAGGGATCGGCGAAGCGGTGGCCGAACGGGCTTTGGCGTGGGTCCGTCGGGCGGTGGCCGAGCGGGCTAGAGGCGAGGCGGTCGGATACGGTCGCAGAGGGGCTCCAATGCAAAACTGGCCGCAGATCGGGCGCCGTCGAGGGGTACGGGACAGGAGGTCCGTCGAGGATCAGTTAGGGCGCCGGAGGGTTGGCGGCCGCAGGGTGGTCGGCCGAAAATTGGGGTCGTGATGGTGTTGGGTGTGGGCTTTGGAAAGGAAGGAGAGGCGGATGTGCTGAGATTATTGGAGTTGGGGGAAGGGTTCCTTCTCTGTGAAGAGAGATGGTGCTAGTGGTAGTTTTTGGAGAGGAAAATATTAGGAAGATGGTGAGAGTGTTGTTGGTGGTGGGTGAAATGTGGGGAGAAAAGTGAGGAAAGGGTGAACGTATGGGAGAGTGAATGTTTGGGAAGGTTGGAAGCTGCTAGTGGTGGTAAGGAATTTAGGGGAGAGGTGAAATCATGGAGAGGGTGAAGAGATGGAGAAAGCTTGTGGCTGAGAGGGAATAAGGGAAATTATTATTATTTTTTTATTATTATTAGGAATGAGTTTTACAGTATCCAAGTGGCAGCGGCGGAGTACTATTCCAAACTGTTCACCAAGGAGACGGTCATCAGGGACCGGACCTTCCTTGAGAAAATTCTGCATCTCATAAACGACGGGGACAACACTCGGCTAGAGTCCCCTCTGTCCGAGCTAGAGGTGAAAGAAGCCATCTGGGCTCTTGACGAGCACAGTGCTCCCGGTCCGTACGGGTTTTCAGGGGTTTTCTTTCGATCATGCTGGGACATCATTAAGGCCGACATTTATGAAACGGTCACTACTTTCTTTCAAGGCACAAGGTACCCTAGAGCCATCTCGAGCACTAACCTAATCCTCATCCCGAAGAAATAAAACCTGGAGACATTCCGCGATTTCTGCCCCATCAGTCTTTGCACCTTCACCAATAAGATCATGTAAAACCCCTATTTTTATTAAAATTATTTATTATTATTATTTTATTAGACTTTAAATTAATTTATACAATTTATGATTTTTTTATTAATTATTAATAATGACCTTAGCCATTGTTGAATTTTGGAACACAAGACTACCATGAATTTTGGCACAGAAAATGTAACAGTGTGCCTGGACTAGTGTACCAGCCATGTCGTGGGAAGCCTAGCCACAGTAATGTCCAAACTAGGAAAACCAGGCCAAGTTGTGAATGAACTTATTTAAATTATTTTAATTAAATATTATTTTATATATCGATTTTTAGATGACCCGGTTGGGCCAAACCAATCCGAACTGGGTTCGAACCAAATTTAAGCCCATGTAGGCATGTGGTGGGACCAAGATGGCCATGTATGAATATTTCATGTGTGTACAAATATTTTTAAATAATTTTGAGATTTGTTGAATATTTATTGACATTCGGTACAAAACTTATATTTTATTAATAAATTAATGTTATTTAAGATGGTAGGATTTTTGGACCCACACATTGGTGAGCGGTAAAGTTCACCCATTGGGACATTTATTATTATTTTATTTTAATTTAAGTTATTTCATGGAGATTAAAATATGTTCATTTTATTTAGATATTATTATTATTATTAATATTGAGATTGATTTATTGTAAGGTGAATTTATATATATGTAGATATATTTAAATATATTAAATATTTGGATATGTGTTATTTAAAGTGTTATTTGTATTTAAATAATTTTTGAATATATTTATAAAAGTTTGAAAAGATTTAGATAAGAAAAAGAAATGAAAAAGGAATGAAAAAGAAAATAAAAGAAAAGAAAAGAAAAGAAAAGGAAAAGAAAAAAAAAAAAAAAAAAAACAAACCCACCCCTCCCCATGCTTACTGTACGCAGCAAGCCTCACGATTTGTTGGGAGTTGGCCATTGGTATAGGTATTAGTAATATTAGTTGTATTAGGTTTTCACATAATTTGTTTTATATATAACTTCCTCCACAGACCTCAAAATCCTAGACTCCCAAAACGAAACTTTTAGCAGAACATACCCTCTTCGCCTACGAGTTCGTTTCACCAGCAACAGAGTTGTGTGCACGACGAACGGAGCATCAAAAGTTAGCCCCGCGTCACCCACGGAGCAGTTTTTCCACTAAAGGTACCCTACTTCCCTACGACGTAACTTTTTACTCGTAACTCCGATTTTCGATCCGTAAAATGTTCTGGAAAGTAGACTTGACCCTCTTCGAGATCCCTTAGGTGGATTCTGACATGGCCATCCAACTTGCTCGAAAAATCGAGACGAAGTTGGAGAAAAACCACTTTTCTGAATATTAAAAACTGTCGTAAAACACCAACTTGTCGGCCACTTTTCTTGCTATCTATTAAGCTTTTGTAAAAACTAATTGAAGGCTGTCAAAGACAACCTAACCGAGATTGTAACGTACCTTTTGGATTCACTTTTCATCTAGTATTTAGAAAGTTACACGTTGTTAAAGTTTTCCGAAAAATTATAAATTCTGTTTTCAAAAAGTGGAAAAACATCCCGATACGGCGTCCGTCCCGACAAACCGGGCGACGTGGTCGCGCACTATACGCATCGAAAGGCGCGTATGGATGTTGTCGACGTGTGGGAACAGACGGAACCCGATTTCGTTGCATGTGCGCGACGAAATCAGTGCGTATCCATCGAGATACCCCCGTATTGACCATTTGCAAATTAAGTCACAAATTTGTGCACACTCATCAAATCGCGACAAAACTTACGCCATTGGACTCGGAGTATTTTTCTGGTCCTGTGAGCCAAGTTTGGTCCGATTCTGAGACCATTGATCGAGACGCTATTTTGGCGGGCCCACAATCCCACTCAACGGTCGATTTTGTGTACAGCCCACCGGAATCCAAAATTGGACATACCGTTGGGTTTGTCTCATCAAAATAAATTTGTAGACATATAGTTTGATGACTTTAGAGACCGTAGGTTCTGGCACGCATTTCGTGCAAAGCGGGTCCAACGGCGGACATCGTTTTGACCCGAAATTACGATTTTGCCCATGTTCCAGAATTTGACTTTTGGACAGGCGTTTCCTAGGCATATCCTTTATTCCAAACTCGTTTGTGATGTTTGTTTCAGCATCCGGAGCTTCTTGTGGATTTTGACTTTCGTGTTGACGATTCTGATTGTTGGATTTTGCTGCTTCTCGTACCACCCTCAGGCAAGACACCTTGCCATTTGCTGTTTAAATATTTTAGCTCATATTTCATGCATGTTCATTATTTTCTTTATGCAAAATAAACTGTGATACATGGCATAACTGTTAGAACTTACTGTTCATTTATTTTTCCTGCTACGTATTATTTTTCTCACATTAAACCTAGATTTAAGGGACCACCTTGTGTGTTGCATTCATTGGCCTTGACACGTTGTAACATGAGGTTGTGTGTGTCGCATATAGAACACGGAAGTAGGTGATTGGCTGGCCACCAGTACGTACAAGCCGTGCGATAGAAATAACCGCTAATAGAGGTTGCATGCGAGTTTGACTTAGCGGTTATAGTGGTCTTATGTTGTGGATACAACACAGTAGGCATTGGGCGGGGAGGACAATTCCTTAGCATATGGGCTTCGATGCACTTCCCTTGTGACCCGGACTCTCCGCTGGAGATACGTGGTTGATGACCCATGATTACTGCTGGGGCCTCGGGTGCCCAAGGGGGGACTACGCCGATCCTATTTAGCCAGGGCCCATGCGTAGGAAGGATTGTTCTTAACTACATTTCACTTAGAATGGATTAGCACCTTTATCCGTTAGGTACGAGTACTTTTGGTTTGGGTACTTATATCTGACCGTGGCTTGAAACAATAACTTGTCGCGGATTAGTTCGTCACATCTTGTCCTTGTTTGGTTGTAGGTGTGACTTACTACTTCGATGAGAAGGTATTGAATCTTGTCGGGGTCCGGATACCATATTGGATTCATAGCATTGGAAGATACGCTGCCGTGAATTAGTTTACCATCTCCTATCCTTGTTTGGTTGGGGGGATGGTACGCTCATTCAGTAGGTGCGTATTGGAATATGTTATAATTCGATTTACTTATTTATTGAGCAATATTTATTCAGTTTATATGGCATGCTATTATGTGTCTTGTTACGTCCCTCTGAGGACCTGGTTGTCTTGCCAAGTGTGTGCTATTGTCTTTCGCAGGTGCTCTAGCTCTAGCCGTGATCCGCTCTATTTCTTCGAGGATGATTGCATTTCAGATCGTCTTCGCTTCGCTCGCCACTCATTTCATTTTCTATGTACTTTTTCTTATTTTGTTGGTAGTAGATTTGTCCCCGCCCAACATATTGTATCAAGACAAATTTATTCTCATTATATAATCTTTTATTCATTTATTCTGTGTGGATGAGATTAGTTATGGTTCTACTGCATTTTACAGCTTATGTATTTATACGAGGCTTCCATATATTGGAGTATAGTTCGTATGTATAAAGCTGGCATGGATACGTACCTAGTCCTAAGTATTTTGGGACTGGGGCGTTACATGTTTTTGTGGTGGCCCATGCAGGTCAAGATAAATTGTTTGGTTAATTTACCATACCAAGCAAGCCTGCGTATAGGATTAGAAGTCTAGGATCTCATCCACATACTTGACCTCTTTCCTTGAATTTTTCTACCGTTTGACTCATCAATTGCATCTTGCTTGCTTCCTTCCATCCCTATTCTTATCTTCCCTTCGTGCTTGTTAGAGATTGACCCTACTAGTTAGTTATCCCAAAACCCATTAGTTTAATTCTTTAAGTTGGGTAGAATACCTTATGAACTAGCAATCCATTTGTCCTTGTGACCTATATTAGCAAGTTTACTTAGATTCTAGAATTTAGAGGATCCTAACCAATTTAGCCAACCAAGGACTTGGACAAAAAGACTATAAGACGACTGTATGACTTAGAATACGTAGAACTTCAAGTCTCTTCTTTTAGATAACCCTACTGAGCATTCCACACTAATTGCCATGTCACTTATAACCATGATAGTAGTATATATACAAGTGTTGTTAGTCATCTACCCAGCTATGTGACTGTATTTCCACCTCGGCTTACTCGACCTTCCTTCAATTCTACAACTTTTAATTGCGACCTTCTAACCCATTTGTAATTTGAATAATGAGTTAATGGTTCCTTAATTGAATTCATCTAGGAGACTATCTTCTCTCCGAAATTGTGTTCCTAAATTATTTTTACTGGATTCTCTAATTAATTCTATCTCATGTTTTAACTTGATCTCCTTTATTATTGTGCATTAATTATCACCTCGTGAACTCCTACTTCTATTTTTAGATCTTTTGGCGTCCCTTACCGTGACTTAGATAATTGGAGTACAACACTAGACTTTTCCTTCCAACAAATTTTATATGTAAGACCTAGACAAGTCCACCTTCATGTAGATATATCATGTCCCACTAGAACATGTCTCCCTGTACACTATTTTAATGATATGACCTTCTGATCAAATGGCTAAACTATAACCTTTACCATGATACCGATATATTTTACCCAGGATAGAGATTCCATCTCGACACAATTCTTTCGACCCGATATGTGATTATGTTCTACTAAATTCCTTAAATACTTTATCGTGATTGCTTGACCCATTGTTCCATCATACTACTAGTTTAACTCTTGTAAGTTGGGTAGAATATCTCACCACCTAGCAAACCTTTTCCTCATGAACCACATTGGTAAGTTCACTTAGACTATAAATTCAGAGGACCCTACCTTATCTAGTCTACCAAGCCATAAATGAGGAAATACTAGGACAACTGTATAGCTCCCAAACTTTGGACGAGACTTGATGTTAAAAGATCTTGGACTAATTAAATTCCTTCGATATTACCTCCCTTACTTATATTTCAACAGCCCGATGCTGCTAAACTATCCTTGGTTTTGCGAGCTTATCTTTTTCGAGCTTGATCATGACATATTTTATTGGGTGCACCCACTAACATATTGTCTAATCAGAACCGGTGCATGATGGTCTGATCAACCTATTGTACTTTGGTTCGCTTATCACATATTATTCTACATGGATGGAGACATGGTAAACTTGCCTTAGAGTCTCATCCGTGACAGCCTTGGCAATTCTCGTTTAAATTATTTTTGCCGCCTATGAACCCCGCAATTCGTACTCAATATATAACACCGTCTTTGAAATCCTTGGAGTTCTTGTCTTTCACTTATTTTGGAAAGACAAGGCACTGTACTTGCTAGATAGACTCAAGGTATCATCTTTGGTTGCCCAATCGGTTAATTATACACAAATGTAGATAGCCACCAACCGACTCATGTGGCTATATCCTCGCCTTTAACTACTCCTCATTTTTCAATCCTAGAATTATTATCATGCCCTTCCAAATGTTCTTGAGCACTCGAGAATGATTCTAATCATTCACTTAAATCAAACTCTCAATCGAGGCGATTAGTCTCCAGTTTCTCTCTAAGAACCACATCTCCCAAATGTCTAAATTATTTTCTTTGGTCTACTCACTTCCTTACTGTTCTTCTAAATTGAATATTCAAAAGTTTGTTACCTTCACTAGCGATCCTTATTCAATTCCATAACCATGATATATTTTTTTATATATCGACTCCACAATTTTCTACTGCATAGTGGTGTTGAACGCCGTTTTATCGCCTCCACCAAATTTAATTGCATTTTTGGTATTGACGAACTCTTCATATCCCTCAACCCTATCTACCCTATTAATCCTAAATTTTGAGGACGAAATTCTTGTAAATTGGGTAGGATGTAAAACCCCGATTTTTATTAAAATTATTTATTATTATTATTTTATTAGACTTCAAATTAATTTATACAATTTATGATTTTTTTATTAATTATTAATAATGACCTTAGCCATTGTTGAATTTTGGAAAACAAGACTACCATGAATTTTGGCACGAAAAATGTAACAGTGTGCCTGGACTAGTGTACCAGCCATGTCGTGGGAAGCCTAGCCACAGTAATGTCCAAACTAGGAAAACCAGGCCAAGTTGTGAATGAACTTATTTAAATTATTTTAATTAAATATTATTTTATATATCGATTTTTAGATGACCCGGTTGGGCCAAACCAATCTGAACTGGGTCCGGACCAAATTTAAGCCCATGTAGGCATGTGGTGGGACCAAGATGGCCATGTAGAAATATTTCATGTGTGTACAAATATTTTTAAATAATTTTGAGACTTGTTGAATATTTATTGACATTCGGTACAAAACTTATATTTTATTAATAAATTAATATTTTTTAAGATGGTAGAATTTTTGGACCTACACATAGGTGAGCGGTAAAGTTCACCCATTGGGACGTTTATTATTATTTTATTATAATTTAAGTTATTTCATGGAGATTAAAATATGTTCATTTTATTTAGATATTATTATTATTATTAATATTGAGATTGATTTATTGTAAGGTGAATTTATATATATGTAGATATATTTAAATATATTAAATATTTGGATATGTGTTATTTAAAGTGTTATTTGTATTTAAATAATTTTTGAATATATTTATAAAAGTTTGAAAAGATTTAGATAAGAAAAAGGAATGAAAAAGAAAAGAAAAGAAAAGAAAAGAAAAGGAAAAGAAAAAAAAACAAAACAAACCCACCCCTTAAAGGGGCGGGTCCCACCCCTCGCCATGCTTGCTGTACGCAGCAAGCCTCACGATTTGTTGGGAGTGGGCCATTGGTATAGGTATTAGTAATATTAGTTGTATTAGGTTTTCACATAATTTGTTTTATATATAACTTCCTCCACAGACCTCAAAATTCTAGACTCCAAAAACAAAAATTTTAGCAGAACATACCCTCTTCGCCTACGACTTCGTTTCACCAGCAACGGAGTTGTGTGCACGACGAACGAAGCATCGGAAGTCAGCCCCGCGTCACCCACGGAGCAGTTTTTCCACTAAAGGTACCCTACTTCCCTACGACATAACTTTTTACTCGTAACTCCGATTTTCGATCCGTAAAATATTCTGGAAAGTAGACTTGACCCTCTTCGAGATCCCCTAGGTGGATTCTAACATGGCCATCCAACTTGCTCGAAAAATCGAGACGAAGTTGGATAAAAACTACTTTTCTGAATATTAAAAACTGTCGTAAAACACCAACTTGTCGGCCACTTTTCTTGCTGTCCATTAAGCTTTCATAAAAACTAATTGAAGGCTGTCAAAGACAACCTAACCAAAATTGTAACGCACCTTTTGGATTCACTTTTCATCCAGTATTTAGAAAGTTACACGTTGTTAAAGTTTTCCGAAAAATTGTAAATTCTGTTTTCAAAAAGTGGAAAAACATCCCGATACGACGTCCGTCCCGACAAACCGGGCGACGTGGTCGCGCACTATATGCATCGAAAGGCGTATATGGATATTGTCGACGTGTGGGAATTGACGGAACCCGATTTCGTTGCATGTGCGCGACGAAATCAGTACGTATCCATCGAGATACCCACATATCGACCATTTGCAAATTAAGTCACAACTTTGTGCACACTCATCAAATCGCGACAAAACTTGCGCCATTGGACTCGAAATATTTTTCTGGTCCTGTGAGCCAAGTTTGGTCCGATTCTGAGACCGTTGATCGGGACGCTATTTTGGCGGGCCCACAGTCCCACTCAACGGGCAATTTTGTGCACAGCCCACCGGAATCCAAAATTGGACATATCGTTGGGTTCGTCTCATCCAAATAAATCTGTAGACATGTAGTTTGACGACTTTAGAGACCATAGGTTCTGGCGCACATTGCGGTGCAAAGCGGGTCCAACGGCGAACATCGTTTTGACCCGAAATTACGATTTTGCCCCTGTTCCAGAATTTGACTTTTGGACAGACGTTTCCTAGGCATATCCTTTATTCCAAACTCGTTTGTGATGTTTGTTTCAGCATCCGGAGCTTCTTGTGGATTTTGACTTTCGTGTTGACGATTCTGATTGTTGGATTTTGCTGCTTCTCGCACCACCCTCAGGCAAGACACCTTGCCATTTGCTGTTTAATTATTTTAGCTCATATTTCATGCATGTTCATTATTTTCTTTATGCAAAATAAACTGTGATACATGGCATAACTGTTAGAACTTACTGTTCATTTATTTTTCCTGCTATGTATTATTTTTCTCACATTAAACCTAGATTTAAGGGACCACCTTGTGTGTTGCATTCATTGGCCTTGACACATTATAACACGGGGTTGTGTGTGTCGCATATAGAACACGGAAGTGCGTGATTGGCTGGCCACCAGTACGTACAAGCTGTGCTATAGGAATAACCGCTAATAGAGGTTGCATGCTAGTTTGACTTAGCGGTTATAGTGGTCTTGTGTTGTGGATACAACACAGTAGGCATTGGGCGGGGAGGATAATTCCTTAGCGTATGGGCTTCGATGCACTTCCCTTGTGACCCGGACTCTCCGCGGGAGATACGGGATTGATGACCCATGATTACTGCTGGGGCCTCTGGTGCCCAAGGGGGGACTACGCCGATCCTATTTAGCCAGGGCCCATGCGTAGGAAGGATTATTCTTAACTACATTTCACTTAGAATGGATAGGCACCTTTATCCGTTAGGTACGAGTACTTTTGGTTTGGGTACTTATATCTGACCGTGGCTTGGAACAATAACTTGTCGCAGATTAGTTCGTCACATCTTGTCCTTGTTTGGTTGTAGGTGTGACTTACTACTTCGATGAGAAGGTATTGAACCTTGTCGGGGTCCGAATACCATATTGGATTTATAGCATGGGAAGATACGCTGCCGTGAATTAGTTTACCATCTCCTGTCCTTGTTTGGTTGGGGGGATGGTACGCTCGTTCAGTAGGTGCGTATTGGAACATGTTAAAATTCGATTTACTTATTTATTGAGCAATATTTATTCAGTTTATATGGCATGCTATTATGTGTCTTGTTACGTCCCTCTGAGGACCTGGTTGTCTTGCCAGGTGTGAGCTATTGTCTTTCGCAGGTGCTCTAGCTCCAGCCGTGATCCGCTCTATTTCTTCGAGGATGATTGCATTTCGGATCGTCTTCGCTTCGCTCGCCACTCATTTCATTTTCTATGTACTTTTTCTTATTTTGTTGGTAGTGGATTTGTCTCCGCCCAATATATTGTATCAAGACAAATTTATTCTCATTATATGATCTTTTATTCATTTATTCTGTGTGGATGAGATTAGTTATGGTTCTACTGCATTTTACAGCTTATGTATTTATACGAGGCTTCCATATATTGGAGTATACTTCGTATGTATACAGCTGGCATGGATACGTACCTAGTCCTAAGTATTTTGGAACTGGGGCATTACAGATCATATCCAAGATCGTCGCCTTCCGCATGTCTTGTCTCCTTCCCAAGATCATCTCTGAGAAGCAGAGCAGTTTTATTCGCGGCAGGAACATCCAGGATAATATAATGCTAGCTCAAGAGTTAATCACCTGTATGAAGTTTTCGGCAAGATGGAGCAATATTGCTATCAAATTAGACATGAAGAAGGCTTATGACAGGCTGGATTGGCAATTCATGATCTGGGCCTTCAGAGCCTTCGGTTTCTTTGAAACCTGGACAAACATTGTGTGGAGATCGATCAGCAACTCCTGGTTTTCAATGGTAATCAACGGTCAGGTTGACGGATTCTTCAAATCGAACTGTGGGGTTAGGAAAGGTGACCCTCTGTCATCCACCATCTTCATCATCACTGTCGATGCCTTGAGCAGGAACCTTAATAAAATGGCTGGCACTACCAACGTTCATCACTATCATACAGCTAGTGGCTGGCCAATTATCACCCATCTAGCCTTTGCTGACGACATCCTTATTTTCTCCTCCGGAGACGTCGGGTCGCTAGAGGTGGTCCACAACACTCTCCAGAGATATGCCAGGTGTTCTGGCCAGAAGGTCAACCCGGATAAAAGTGTCATTTATACTCATCATAAGATCACTAGAGAGCACGCGGACACCCTTGCCGATACCACCTATTTTCTTTTCAAGCATCCGTCGTTCTACTATCTTGGATACCCCCTCGTGTACGGGAAATCTAATACTGGCATATTCGAGGACCTGATCAACTGTATCAGGAAAAAACTTGAAGGATGGCATAATGCTACGCTATCCCCGGGTGGCAAGATGATCCTTATCAAGCACCTCCTCACATCGATTCCCATCTACACCCTGGCAGCGTGTTCCCTCCCCAAAGAAAGTCCTCAATTTGATCGAGAGCATCTTTAGCAACTTCTTCTGGGGGCACAGTGACGGCAACAACAAGCATCATTGGGCCAGCTGGGATACCATGGTGCGGCCGACCGATAATGGGGGTCTGAGATTCACCAAACTTTTTTACATCATTAAAGCTTCCTCAATGAAACTGTGGTGGAAGATCCGCGTCGCTCAGAACTTATGGACCAGATTCATGAAGGCCAGATACTTCAAGCACATTCATCCATCGAAGGCCATTTCTAACAGTAGATCTTCCGTAGCATGGCGCCCTACGCTGATTGGCCGCTCTCTTGCCGAACCGGTAATACAGCTTATAGTGGGCAACGGCATCATGGCATTCCTCGATCGATGGGTGGGAGACACCTTACTTCCAAATCTCTCGAAAGCCCACAGGTACTACAAGATCAAGGACATGTGGGATCCCATTGATAATAATTGGAACAGGAACAAAGTTCGGAACTGGGCTAGCCCAGTAGCAGTTGAGCTCATCCGTCGTAGCGGGTTGACGATCGGGGCCAACGTTGATGAGTTCCGGTGGCAGGAGGACGCTTCAGGATGCTTCTCAGTCAGATTGGCCAAGAGCATGGTCCGCGGCCCGGTGACACCTTGCCCTAGCATTGCTTCGTTCTGGCAGACATGTATCTCCAAGAAGTGGTCCGTCATCTTTTGGAGAGCTAGGCGTAAGATCCTTCCCACCGACGACACCCTCACCACGATCGGCTACAGCCTTGCATCCCCATGCAAATGCTGCACCGACCGTCAATTGGAGACGGTGGACCACATCTTCTGCCTGAGAGTACTTTCGGTGCTGGTATGGAGTTTTCTTTCCCAACGCTGCAGGATGACCCTTGGGGAACGTGTTAAGGCTTGGGGTGAGGCGTCCATGGCTACCAGATCGTGGCAGCAGATGCAACGTGGGTGATATGGAAAAACTGCAACAATACGAGATATGAAGGCCATCAGTACTTCGCAGACCAACTAATTAAGGAGACCATCAGGCAATATAGTAAGAGGAGATCCCTCTGCAACCACGGCCAGAGGGTCTTCTGGAACTCCCTCTTATCCCCGGTTTAGCCGTATTGGGCTCCTTTCTTCCCCTTCTTTTGTTGGTATACGTGTATAGGCTTCGACATTTTGCGCCTTCTGGTATACTTGTATAGCTTCGATTTTTCAGTTTTATGGAATTAAAAGTGGAGGTTTTTGTCGTATATATATATATATATATATATATATATATATATATATATATATATATTATACAAAATACAAAGGTTTTTGAATCCTAGGGCTGACTGTGCCAAGATAAAGAGTGGTTGGGATTTAATCTTGGTGAATCAACGGTTGTGGAGTTTTATGGAGAATCCAAAGAGTAGGGTTTGCACTCATAATGGTTGTGGATGAGCATTATTGAGAGTGGGGTTTTATGGGGAATGAGCATTATTGAGAGTGGGGTTTTATGGGGAATCCAAAGAGTGGGGTTTGCACTCATAATGGTTGTGGATGAGCATTATTGAGAGTGGGGTTTTATGAAGAATGAGCATTATTGAGAGTGGAATTTTATGGGGAATCCAAAGAGTGGGGTTTGCACTCATAATGGTTGTGGATGAGCATTATTGAGAGTAGGGTTTTATGGGGAATCCAAATATCTATTATACAAAACACAAAGGTTTTTGAATCCTAGGGCTGACTGTGCCAAGATAAAGAGTGGTTGGGATTTAATCTTGGTGAATCAACGGTTGTGGGATTTTATGGGGAATCCAAAGAGTGGGGTTTGCACTCATAATGGTTGTGGATGAGCATTATTGAGAGTGGGGTTTTATGGGGAATGAGCATTATTGAGAGTGGGGTTTTATGGAGAATCCAAAGAATGGGGTTTGCACTCATAATAGTTGTGGATGAGCATTATTGAGAGTGGGATTTTATAGGGAATCCAAATATCTATTATACAAAAAACAAAGGTTTTTGAATCCTAGGACTGACTGTGCCAAGATAAAGAGTGGTTGGGATTTAATCTTGGTGAATCAACGGTTGTGGGGTTTTATGGGGAATCCAAAGAGTGGGGTTTGCACTCATAATGGTTGTGGATGAGCATTATTGAGAGTGGGGTTTTATGGGGAATAAGCATTATTGAGAGTGAGGTTTTATGGGGAATCTAAAGAGTGGGGTTTGCACTCATAATGGTTGTGGATGAGCATTATTGAGAGTGGGGTTTTATGGGGAATCCAAAGAAAATTCACATCCAGCAGTGGTTGGGATTTAATATTTTGATGGGGGCCTCATAATTATTATTGTTCGTTTAAAATTGGGGGTCCAAGATTTTGAGGGGGAATACCTTAAATGAACCATGCCCAATGGGCACGGGTTATGACTAGTATATATATATATATACCAGAAATATATATATATATATATATATATATATATATATATATATATATATATATATATATATATATATAGAACACTAGAGTTTTATTAATCATTAGGGGGAGTACCAACTCAGGTTACAAAAATCCTTAGATTCTAGTTACAAAAAAGCTAGATCATGAACTGCGGAAGAGCTTTGAAATGCTTGCACCGAACCATTGCTTTGCTAACCTGTCTCTTAATCTCTGAGATCATACGAGCTTCTGAGAATTTGTATCCTTCATACCGCCACTTATTTCTATTTTTCCAAATAACCCTACGAGTAGCACCTACAACAATCTCCTTCAGATGATTCATTGGCCTTTTTCACCATCTTCTGAGACGATGCAATAGTGAATCCGAGCTCTTGATAGAGAAGCCTAATTGCCGATGATCCCATAGTGTCTTAGCTAACTCTTCGTCCGAAAATATATGTGCAATATTTTCCTGTACAGGGGTATTACAGCAGTGACATTGAGAAGCTATGTGATAGCCTAGTAGCTGGATATTATCATCTGTAGGAAGACGACCATGCAGAATGCGCCAGGCTAAAACCGACCATTTTATAGGAATGCAAGAGTTCCAAATATGGGAAAAATTTGGACGTCTAGTAGCAGGAATTCTAGTATGTCGATAGGCCGAAGAAACAGAGAACACACCTAAACTTGAGGGACTCCACCTCCATCTATCAATCTGAATAGGATCCCGAACAATCAGATGATTACCCAGACCCCTGCCCTGAAGCAGTCTCTTCCAAATTGGAGAAGCATTAGAATTTGCATTAACAGTGACGAGATCTTGAAATTTGCAATATTTGGCTTTGAAGAATGACGTCCAAAGATTGTCCTGTGATTTAAGCTTCCACCAAAGTTTACAAGTAAAAGAATTAAGGACTTCCTCCAAACTTCGAAGCCCAAGACCAGCTTCATCAAAAGGTTTTGCCATTTTGTTCCAACCGAGCCATGTATGTTTATAAATCCCTTCTTTTGATCCCCAGAAGAAACGGGAAAACATAGTCACTAATTGCCTGATGACTGATATTGAGGATTACAGGCTGCCAAAGTATACATCGGGATCGAAGTAAGAACAGATTTAAGAAGAACAAGCTTTCCTACATAAGATAATAGACACTGTTGCCATCCCTCAACTCTATTCCTAATTTTGGAAAGAAGATCTTCAAACATACTAGCATTCTTCCGTCCAGACATAAGGGGACACCCCTGTTGGCCCATTGGTCATATGGTCAACCTGATTTTAATAATTGATCAAACTCTGTCTGGATATTTGAAGCTAGTCAGGATGTATCAGACTCTTGGACATGAACAAGAATAACTATCTACACAGTTCAAGACCGAAGCTATGTTTGCCTGCTCGAGTCTATATTTCCTTTAAGCAATGTATTTTTTATTTTATTGAGTCTAGGAATACGTTGTACACCGAGTCGTACTGGCAAATAGGCTATTCCAAAATATTTTCAAAATACTTTTAAAATATTCTTTGTTTTGAAAAACATTCTTTTAAACAAAAGCTTCAAAAAGGTTTTCAAAAAGGTTTTCAAAAATCCCCAAAAATTGTTTTAAAATCCTAACCTAACCCTGACAGAACTCGGCCAGAGTTCGGCCAGAGTTCGGTTGGTGGCCGTTTGATTTTTGAATTCTCTGGAACTTGGTCCTCCTGCAGTTGCGGATTTGACCGAGATTTTTTTATCGAGTTCTGCCCGAATTCTGCCAGAATTCTGTCATTGGAATTTCTATAAATAGAGAAGGATTTCGATCGTCTCAACTCACTCATTCACTTTCAATCTTCTCTCTATCTAAAGCTTTCAGTCTTCCAAAAAGTTTTCTTGAGCTTTAAATTTTAGATCCCAAGCCAATTACAATCCTCTAGTCGATTTGCCAGTGCGGTACGGTCTAGAAGTTTCTGAGAGATTGTAATCAGAAGGCTTGATTGAAGAATACCTCTTCACATTTGAAGTTGGGCGAGTTCTTCGTATCAAAGCTTGCGTTGTAGAAGTTGCAAGGACTTCGTAAGAAAACTTGCAGTTTTGCCAATAGTGGATTCAACTGGTAGCAAGAGTTCTACCGACTTGATTAGTCCTCAACAGAGGGAAACCAGTATACATCGCTGTCTTTGCGTTTGCTTTCTTATCTCTGCCTTTACTTTACTTAGTTGTGATTATTATTCTGTGATCTTGCTACTAACATTTTTTTAATTAGCAATATTCCGCTGCCAACTCTATTCACCCCCCTCTAGAGTATTATGTTTTGCGATTTCGTTCCTACAATTGGTATCAGAGCTGGTGTTACAGGTAAAGCAAGGTAACTGTGCAATTATTTATTCATTTTATTAACTGTTATATAGATCACAACACAACACATGGCAACTGTGAAATTCACAAGTGAAGGCCAGGCCACAAACAGACCTCCACTGTTTGATGGTACAAACTATACCTATTGGAAAACATGGATGAGTTTCTTCTTGAAATCTCTTGACTTTGATTTATGGTCTATTGTTATTGATGGCTATCAAAAGCCACCTCGTATAAATGTTGATGGAGTTTTAGTTGAAAAACCCCATAGCAGATATACAGAGGAGGAAAAAAAAGGCCAGTCTTGACGCACGTGCTATTAATGCTCTATTTTGTGCTTTAGACAAAACTGAATTTAACAGGGTGTCTATCTGCACAACGGGTAATAAAGTGTGGAAGCTACTTGAAGTCACACATGAAGGCACGACTCAAGTCAAAGAATCTAAAGTCAGCAAACTTACTCAAGAGTATGAGGTGTTCAAGATGAAGCCCAACGAAACAGTTACTCAAATGTTCGAAAGATTCTTGGATATAGTAAATCCTTTGTCCTCCCTAGGCAAAGAGTACAGTAACCATGAAAAGATTCGCAAACTCCTGCAGGCACTTACCAAGAACTGGATTTCGAAGGCTACTGCAATCATTGAAGGGAACGACCTCACAACTATGTCCCTCGAAGTACTCATGGGTAAGCTACTCACTCATGAACTGGAGCTACAAGATTTTGAAGAGCCTGCACCAAAGGAGAAGACGATCGCTTTCAAGGCTCAGCACAGAAAAGTTGCTGAAGGTGACTCAGACAGTAGTGAATCTGATGCTGAAGATCAAGCACTCCTAGCAAGGAAATTCAAGAGATTCATGAGACATGAGAAAAGAGCCAAAGAAAACAACAGCAGCAACAACTGGTATCAAGATGATGCTGTCTGCTACGGCTGCAAGAAGAAGGGACACATGAAGAAGGATTGTCCTACAAACTCATCATCAAGCAAGAAGAGCAACAGGTATGAAAAAGGGAACCTGAAGAGATCAACATCTAGGAGATATGCCAATACAAGCATATGGTATGAAAGTGAAGCCAACGACTCAAAAGACGAATAATTAGAAGACACTGCAAACGTATGCTTTATGGCATCCGATCAGGTGGAACACCTTTCACGTGCTAGAAGCAAATGGATTCTCGACAGCGGTTGCTCACGGCATATGACCGATAACGCTACACTATTTGCAACACTGTCGAAGAAAAAGAAGGAAGGCTATGTCTCCTTCGGTAATAACTTGAAAGGATATATTATTGGTATCGGTGATGTTGGTAAGTCTCCCTATCCTGTGATTAAGGATGTCTGGTTACCGAGTTGAAACATAATCTACTCAGCGTAAGTCATCTAGCTGATTATGGTTATGACATCAACTTTGGCAAAGACAAATATACTATAGTTGATAGCTCAACTGGTAGTACTATCTTTGAAGGTATCAGGGAAGACAACATATATGTTTTCTATTTGTTGGAAGAAACTAATATTTCAGGTAGATGCTTAATGGCTAAAAGTGATGAGAGTCATCTGTGGCACATGAGACTCGGTCACGCAAATATGGACACAATATCAAGATTATCCACAAAGAAGCTAGTACGCGGTTTACCGGACATTACATTCAAGAAGGATTCGGTATGCAGCCAATGTGAAAAGAACAAAGCTACAAGATCCACATTCAAGTCAGTAAATGCAGTATGTACTACTAGACCTCTATAATTGCTTCATATGGACTTATTTGGTCCTAGCAAAGTTGCTAGCCTCGGAGGTAAGCTTTATGCTTTCGTAATTATAGATGATTTTTCTAGATACATGTGGGTATACTTCTTGACACGCAAGAATCATGCATTATCCGAATTTGTCGCCTTTTGTAAGAAAGTTCAGAATGAAAAAGGTTGCATGATCACTCGTATAAGAAGCGATCATGGTGGCGAATTCGAGAATGCATAGTTTGAGAAATTTGGTGACACACACGATTTTATACACGAGTTCTCCTGCCCTAGGACTCCATAACAAAATGGAGTTGTGGAACGTAGGAACATAACTCTATCCGAAATGGCCAGAGTGATGTTAAACCAGTTTAGCCTACCCAAATATTTCTGGGCTGAAGCTGTCAATACAGCTTGCTTTGTTCTCAATAGAGTTCTAATTCGAGCCAAATCGAAGAAGACCCATTTGAGTTATGGTTTGATAGAATTCCATCTGTTTTATATTTTAGAATATTTGGTTGTAAATGTTTTATTCTTAATACAAAAGACAATTTGGAAAAGTTTGACGAAAAGGCCGATGAACGTATATTTTTAGGTTATGCGGCCAAGAGCAAAGGATACAGAGTCTTCAACAAACGAACCATGATCATCGAAGAGTCAATCAACGTCACTTTTGATGAACTGAATCAAATGACTATCGATAACAATGACGAAGATCCAACTGTACCAAGCTTAACAACAGCTGATTCTCAACCAAATTCGGCACTAGCTGATCCTCCTAGAGAAGATCCAGGAACCAGCTACCTTCAGAGTCTGCCGAAAAGACTAAAATTTACAGCTGATCATCCAAGGGATTTAGTAATTGGTGATATTACCAAAGGTGTAAGTACTCGTACATCCAGTAAAGATATTGTTTCTAGTGTTGCATTTATTTCACAGCTAGAACCCAAAACTATTGATGAAGCATGTAGTGATAGTTTTTGGATAGATGCTATGCAAGAGGAATTAAACCAATTTGAACGGAATCAAGTTTGGGAACTTGTTCCCAAGCCTATTGATCGTTCGGTCATTGGCACCCGTTGGGTATTCTGAAATAAATTGAATGAGAATGGTTTAATGACTCGTAATAAGGCTCAACTAGTAGCTCAAGGATACAATCAAGAAGAAGGTATCGACTACGATGAGACTTATGCCCCAGTTGCGAGATTAGAATCCATTCGCATGTTATGTGCATTTACATGTTTTCATGATTTCAAACTATTTTAAATGGATGTCAAGAGTGCATTTTTAAATAGTTTTATAAAAGAAGAAGTTTTTGTAGCACAACCTCCAGGTTTCACAGATTTTAAAAACCCTGATCATGTTTTCAAGTTGAAGAAAGCTTTATACGGTCTGAAACAAGCCCCTCGTGCTTGGTATGATCGTCTAAGCTCTTTCCTACTTGACAATGGTTTTTCAAAAGGCAAGGTTGATACTACACTTTTTATTAAGTCCTTTAATGATAAACTTCTTTTAATACAAGTCTATGCAGATGATATCATATTTGGATCTACTGATGAATCTTTGTGTCAAAAATTTTTTAAGTGTATGTAGAATGAGTTTGAGATGAGCATGATGGGAGAGCTAAAATTCTTTCTCGGACTACAAATCAAACAAACTGACAATGGGACGTTCATAAATCAAGCCAAGTACACAAAAGATTTGCTAAAGAAGTTCGATCTGGACAATGTCAAACCGATTGGCACTCCGATGGCAACTTCAACAAAGCTTGATATTGATGAACAAGGCAAGCCGGTCGATACACGTAAGTATCGAGGTATGATCGGTAGTTTACTTTATTTAACTGCTAGTCGTCCAGATATAATGTTTAGTGTTTGCCTGTGTGCACGTTTTCAAGCTAATCCAAAGGAATCACATCTGTGCGCAGTTAAGCGTATCTTTCGATACCTTAAGGGCACTTCTTCTGTTGGCTTGTGGTATCCCAAAACTAAGTCCTTTGACCTTACTGGTTATTCAGATGCAGATTTTACTGGATGCAAAGTTGATAGAAAAAGTACCAGTGGCACATGTCATTTCTAGACAAAGCTTTAGTCTCATGGTTTAGCAAAAAGCAAAATTCTGTAGCCCTATCAACAACAGAGGCTGAGTATATCGCCGCAGGACGTTGTTGTGCTCAGATTTTATGGATGAAATAAACCTTGGAAGACTATGATTTATTTTATACACATATTCCCATTTTCTGTGATAACACGAGCACTATTAATTTGAGTAAGAATCCTGTATGTCATTCTCGTACAAAACATATCGAGATTAGACATCATTTTCTTAGAGATCATCATCAAAATGGAGATATTGACCTTGTATACATAGATACTGAGAATCAATTAGCTGACATTTTCATAAAACCTCTAGCAGAAGATCGTTTCAATTATTTACGTCGAGAATTAGGAATTTTGGACGTCAATAATATTAGTTAATTTTGTTTTATGATTTTATTTCAATATGCAAAAACTGTGTTAGAGACAAGCCAATAAAGAGTCTGTCTGTCACCACAACTACGGTTGAAGCGAAGCGGTACTTAAGAGTTCCCCGGTGAACCTCCGCCAGCTGGGACAGTACTCCGACAGCTAATCTGAAACAGTCGTTGTGTAATGATATTTAATCTATAAAATAATATTAATTATGTTAATTGAAGGTTGAAATTACTAATCTTTGAATTAAATATTTGAAATGAGCCAATGAAAAAGAAAGTATTTCAAACCAAACCCAGGCGAATTCGGCCATACTTCGGACCGAATTCGGTCCGAGTTCGGTTGAGGGTGTCAGGTTATATATACCAGAACCCGAGAGCCTTTCTTCCTCATTGCTTCTAAACTACATCATAACCAGCAACAGCAGCCGCGAAGGAGCCCCAAACCCTAGTTCTTCACCACCCCCTATCTTCTAATCCAAGTGGTAAAATCAATCCAAACTTTGGATTCGTGCGGAGTTTGTCGTTCTCTTCGACATACTTTGATTTCGGGAGGTATAACTCCATCTTTCTCCACTTTTCAATTAGTGCATATTTACTTCTATTTGCACAAATGGCACCAAAGGGATTCAACCCCTTTAAGAGGAAGAAGACAACCAACCCAAGTGAGGAAGGTTCATCTTCGGATCCAACGACTAATTCCCTATTTTTGCCAGTCCAATCTAGCGACGGCGCGTTCGACGGGTTTTACTTTCAAACCCTAGACCAAGCCTTACTGTGGTCTGGAGACTTCTCCATGAGATCCATATGCACAGGCGCACCCATCAAGTGGACTGTATTTCCTGATCATTGCCATTTCTTTGAGGCATTAGGGTTACAGCATTTTGTTAAACTCTGTTTTCCCGTAGCAACTAATGTCATTAGATTGTTTTACTGCAATATCATATTAAACACTTTTGATGTAAGCACACGTGTTGGAGGATTAGATATCAATTTCAATGATGTTCTATTAGCGGAGATCCTTGGTATTCCCAACGAAGTTGAACCGCTTGTTGACATCACTGAGTTTGATTTCCCCGAAGGTACGACACTTACAAGTTTCAAAGCTGAACTTTGTGCACCTGATAGAGTTCGCTCTGGAATGTTCAAGGCAAACAACCTGAACTTGTTTAATTATGAATTATACCGTATCATTTATTCTACTCTTCTTCCAAAGTCTACTTCGAAGGATGATGTCACGTATCTTGAATTATCTGCTATGTATCACATTCTTAAGGGGATTCCATTTTCTGCCCCTAAGACCATTATTCAGATGATGGGATGTTGTCGTGCAAGAGATAGAAATCTCTCTTATGCGATGATTCTCCCACGCATCTTTCAGCGTTTCGACATTGACTTATCTACTTGTGCTCAAGACCCTGAGCCCAAGGTTCTCAAGTTATCTCGTCGCAGTATGACTGCATCTGCTCCTCCTCCTGCTCCTGCTACTGCTCCACCTCCTCCACCTCCTCAGCAGTATGCTATGACATTTGAGGGCATACACCAGCACCTTTCAGATTTGCACGTCTCGATGACGGACATGGCTCGCGAGCGTGAGTTCCGCAACATCACCCGTTATCAGGCGATTGCAAATTCATTAGCTGATCTTCGTTTCGCCCAGACTGGACATTCAGCCGGTTCCATCCCTAGAGATCCAGCTTTCTCTGGTTACCGCTGTGAGGATGAGGCTGTTCATGCCTACTTCCAGCCTGGCAACGCATATGATTGGTACCGTTCTGACCGTGCTCCTCCTCGTGATTATGTAGGTGAGTTTTACACTGGCGCTCCTCCTCACCCTTCTAACACGGGTACCTCTGGAGTTGGTCCTTCTGGACATGCTGGTCATCATACTGATGATGATGATGATGATGAGAAGTTTTGATATGTTAGTTGATATGAGACTTAGACATTATCTACTGTACACTTGGAAATGCTCCGTCATTCCAAGTTTTTCTATTTTTCAGACTTTATTATCAGTATTTTTGAGGACTTGTACTGGATTTGTTTTATTTGATGTCATCTGAACATCTTTATCATTATCTTTATGGATTTCGTAGTTTATGGTTCACATCAGTTTATTTACTTAGCATTTCTTTATCTGCTTCTCACTATAAACTGCCTGTGATATAATTCTTTGTTTATTATAAACTGCCTGAGTCCAAATACATGCATGTGATGTTATTCAAATATTCTTTACTATCATTTATCATGTGTATTTTTCTTGTGTTTCTTCACTATTTGTTATTTATGCATTGATTGCGGGGAAGTTTTTCTTCTTTTGCAATTATTTTGCTAAATGACAACGGGGGAGAAAAATAAAGATCTAACATTCTTTTAAGAAAATGCAGGACATGAACTATTTTTTATTTTATTTCAAGCTTAAATGTTATATCATTCATAGTTTGTCAATTATCAAAATGGGGGAGATTGTTGGCCCATTGGTCATATGGTCAACCTGATTTTAATAATTGATCAAACTCTGTCTGGATATTTGAAGCTAGTCAGGATATATCGGACTCTTGGACATGAACAAGAATATCTATCTACACAGTTCAAAACCGAAGCTATGTTTGCCTGCTCGAGTCTGTATTTCATTTAAGCAATATATTTTTTATTTTATTGAGTCTAGGAATACGTTGTACACCGAGTCGTACTGGCAAATAGGATATTCTAAAATGTTTTCAAAATAGTTTTAAAATATTCTTTGTTTTAAAAAACATTCTTTTAAACAAAAGCTTCAAAAAGGTTTTTAAAAAGGTTTTCAAAAATCCCCAAAAATTGATTTTAAAATCCTAACCTAACCCTGACAGAACTCGGCCAGAGTTCGGCCAGAGTTCGGTTGGTGGCCGTTTGATTTTTGAATTCTCTGGAACTTGGTCCTCCTGCAGTTGCAGATTTGACCGAGATTTCCTCATCGAGTTCTGCCCGAATTCTGCCAGAATTCTGTCTTTGGAATTTCTATAAATAGAGAAGGATTTCGATCATTTCAACTCACTCATTCACTTTCAATCTTCTCTCTATCTAAAGCTTTCAGTCTTCCAAAGAGTTTTCTTAAGCTTTAAATTTTAGATCCCAAGCCAATTACAATCCTCTAGTCGATTTGCCAGTGCGGTACGGTCTAGAAGTTTCTGAGAGATTGTAATCAGAAGGCTTGATTGAAGAATACCTCTTCACATTTGAAGTTGGACGAGTTCTTCGTATCAAAGCTCACGTTGTAGAAGTTGCAAGGACTTCGTAAGAAAACTTACGGTTTTGCCAATAGTGGATTCAACTGGTAGCAAGAGTTCTACCGACTGGATTAGTCCTCAACAGAGGAAAACCAGTATACATCGTTGTCTTTGCGTTTGCTTTCTTATCTCTGCCTTTACTTTACTTAGTTGTGATTATTATTTTGTGATCTTGCTGCTAACATTTTTTTAATTAGCAATATTCCGCTGCCAACTCTATTCACCCCCCCTCTAGAGTATTGTGCTTTATGATTTCGTTCCTACAACCCCAAGTATGCAAATGGAGGATTAGAGGAATGAAAGCCTGTGATCTCCCATAGTTCAGCCGCACGAGATTCAGGAAAATTCGGATGAACATAAAGAGATGATTTACTACTATTAATCAATTGTCCCGAGGCTTTCTCATATCTATTCAGCAGATCCCACAACACTTGAATCATAGTTACATCTCCCGCAGCAAAGATCAAGACATCATCAGCATAAGCTAAGTACGTTACTGCTGGAAAACCACTAGGCGAGTAAAAATAGTAAAAGGAAGGAATCCTGAGAAGAGACTTGAGGTTCCGAGACAGAGCTTCAGCAGCAATTATGAATAAAGCAGGGGATAATGGATCCCCTTGTCGAACACCACGAAAGCCATGGAAATAACCAGAAGATTCTCCATTGATTACAGTGGAATACCAGACATTGTTGATCAATCTGAAGATCATATTGATCCAAACTTCATTAAACCCAAATCTCCTCATCACCTGCGTTAAGAAACCCCAATCCAGGCGATCATAGGCCTTGGCCATGTCTAATTTGATTGCCACATTTCCTTCTCTGTTCTTGATTTTCATCATGCTCATCATCTCTTGGGCCAAGATAACATTATCGACTATCTCCCTACCCCTGTAGAAGCATGAAAAAGTTAAAGAAAGATCCATACGGCCAGAGAGCCCCCTGCGGCTCAGAGAGTTCATGCGGCTCGAGCGTCTATGCGGCTCAAACAAGTCTCATGCGGTTCAAAGAGGAGCCACGTGGCCTACAAACAAGCTCTCTCGTTTTGAATTAAATGCCTTGACGGCTGACAGCTTTGACGAAGTGACAGTTCTGACACGAAGATATCATTATGACTCCCTCATAATGATGGACTCCTTGGAAAGCAAAGAAAATCTCTGACATAATCTTCCGAGATTCAGAAACTGTCATGCGGCCTTGACATGTGGACAGTTGTATGCGTCCCAAGCGGAGACTCCTCCATGCGGCTCACGAAGACCAGCTCCATGCGGCTCACACAGACCAGCCCCATGCGGCTCACGAAGACCAGCCTAATGCAGCTCACAATGACCACCCCCATGCGGTTCACAAAGATTAGTTCCATGCGGCTCATGAAGACTAACTCCATGCGGTTCACTCATACGGTCATCTACACTCATGCGGCTCAAATCATTACCATGCGGTCCAAGTGTTCAGGGGGGAGCCCACTCTTAGGCAGCCTTGACACGTGGCCAGCCTTATGCGGCCCAACTTTCCTGCGGCTCAGATTTCTGCTGTTTTGACACGTGGTATGATAGCAGGGCACGTAGCATCAGATTGATCAAAATCTCTCAGTAAATCCTAATAAAATATTGGGATCAAATCAGATCATTTGCAAATGAGCCAATTAAAGACACGTATCGAGGAATCCGAGGTTGGCATGATAAATCGGAAGGATTTATGTCAATCAGCATTAATTACCTACAAATGATTTGATGCAATCACATTTATTGCTCAAATCTCGATAAACGACCCAGATTTAATGATCCTTAGCCGCCGACTTTCAAGAATGGGCAATCATTGTAAACCCTAATGAGGTCCCCCCACTCTTATAAATAGCAGGGTGCCATTCCCTTGCAAAGAGACAGACATATACACAGAGAGACACATAGAGAGACATACAGAGACAGAGACAGACGCACATAGAGACATAGAGAGCCAGAGCCTGAAGAGAGGGCATTTCTTTATCAACGCCCGTCAGTTCTTCTACAGAGTCCAAAAGCTGCACCCGGTCGTCCAAGGAGTAAGGCAGAGCAGCCGTCGCTTTCCCGAGCCTCTATCGTCACCCTCCAGAATCTAAAATAAACAATTGTACTTAGATTGTTGTACCTAGGTTTTTGTCCCTAGGCTTTCTTTGTACAAGCGAGTTTGTATTGTGAAGTAAAAGTCCAGTCCTCCGATAATTGTTGTCCTTTTATATTTCATAGCAAACACGATGGTGACTCTGCTGGGGACAAACTTCTCCACGGCTGTGGAGTTGGTGACACAATCGGATACAGCCAAACTTGGCTCCACGCAACAGAAGATGGTCGTCCGCTTCGACCAACAGGCATTTGAAGAAATGCTCTCTGAAGGAAGTGCTGGCCCGATCCAGAAGCGAACTCGCACAAAGAAAGCTCGCTGCGAGTGGAGGCCAAAATCATTTGCTCCTCCACAAGCTCTGGACGGGGTACTCTCGGCTACCCAAGACGGCGAAGGCGATTCTCATACGGCTCCACTTCGAGCCGTAGAGGATTATACTGTCCCCAAGTCCGGCAGAGGAAAGCACTACGATGCTTGACTTGCAGGGGCAAAGAGTGGTTCTATGCGCCCCAAAAAGAAGCCGAACACTCATGTGGCCAAATATGTCAACCATACGCAGGAGGCTCATGCGGGTGAATCTGCCAGCTGCATAAAGAAGGCCTATACGGCCAGACCATCCAGCCTCATAAAGAAGACTCATGCGGCTGAGACTGCCAGCCGCATGAAGAAAGCCTATACGGCTACGTCTGCTAGCCGCATGAAGATTGTTGATGACAGCAGCATGACACCCAATCCACGTGGCTCTGTCTTCGACCGCCTCTCTTATGGTCCTGATCTCTTGTGCTCCCAAGAAGATATGTCTGACTCTCTCCAGCATCACCTAGACTCTTTCTACTATGTGTCCTTACGCACTAGAGCGAAGAAGTCTAGGACAGCGCAAGCTTGGCAAGCTCGGTCCGCTGACCCGGTCTCTGATCATTTGAGCGTCCCGCATACCGTTATGCGAGCCTCAGATGGAAAGTTGTACAGAACCACTCGAGTCCAGCCCCCGGCGGCAAATGGACAGAGAAGTTCGCAAAAGTCTCCCAAAATCCAGGGGGCAAACATGGTCGATCCAGACCCATCTGACTTGCGTGAGGCCATCCTCCACAAACGCAAGAAAAGAGAAAATGTATTGGGGTACAAAAAGCCCTCCCACGGATGTCACTGCACCCATGTCATCGTCAACTACTCCTAAAATAATGCGACGGTACGAGAAGACCGGCAGTCCGTCTTTCAAAGACTGCAACAACCATCTTCAGAAGACGAGGCACTTCCCGTCGTCTCCTGCAACTCTGCTCAGAAAGTCCCCGCCGATGGGAGAGGAAAGAAGACAAATGATCCCAGCCCGAAGATTTCAACCACTTCGACTAAAAGACTGTCGTCTAAGCGGGTGCCCACCACCGAAGTTTTCTAAGGTACCCGTTCAAAGACGAAATCTGCCACAGTAGAAGATTCATCGTCCATACCACTGGGGGTTGCTGGGACTAGGGGTAGCACTCCTCCGAACCTCCACGACAATTCGATGTTCCAAGAAGACGAACTGGGGAAAACCACTCTCCCATCAGATGCAGCAAACCCCGACGTCCCCGAGGACGTCCACAACTCCCAAGAGAGGTCCAGGAGCTCCGAGCCATGTTTCACGCTCGAGAAAACTCTCAAGACCTCAGAATACGGCAACCGTACCCTGCTGTCTGGAGGGACGTTCCATTCCCGCCAAGATATAAGCCATTCAATATCAATCCCTATGATGGCAAGACCTCAGCAAGTCGGTACATCACTTACTTCGAAGTCACCACCGACCATCTGTCCCATGACGATGCCATTTTCATACGATTATTCATCGGGGCATTGGAAGGGGTTGCCTTCGACTAGTACCACAACCTGCCAGACAACTGCATCCACTCCTATGCCGACTTCAAGCGCATATTCTTGGAGAGATTATATGAAGTAGGGCAGGACATCACAATGTCCACCCTCATGGACGTCGGCCAAGGGGAGAAAGAGCTAACAAGGAAATATATCGAGCGGTTTCGCCAAACCGCAATAAAGCTGCCATATAGAAATCTGAATTCCTTCTTGATTGAAATTTGCCAAAAGAGATTGCTCCCAACAATCAGTCTCTGGATGGGCGAAAGTTAATTCAAGGACTGGAAGACGTTCATCATCAGTGCCACAAGCACCAAAGAACGATTGAAGAAGGCTCGCCAATTGGGATTGCATATCTCGGACGGAGAGAACAAGGGCAAGCGTCCTAATACCAAAAATGACAATGGGGGTAGCCCCTCCAACAATCGGGACAGCAAGGGTAAGCAGGCTATGGTGGCCGACACAACACAGAAACCTGAGCCAAAGCCAGCAGACAAACAATGGCCGCAAATTACTTACTCCTTTGAAGACGGTCACGTCAAGCCCATCTTGGACATGTTCATACAAGGAGACAGAATTCAGCTTCCTCTACCAAGATGGAAACCCCGATCGGTAGAAATAGAGAGTCCAAAGTACTGCCATTACCACCGCTACGTCCACCATGCTACACACGACTGCTACCAACTGAAACGGTACATCCAACATCTCATCGATTCGAACGCTCTGGCCATCGATTTCGAGGAGGTAACAGTGGCAGCCAATATGGTGTCAGTACAATTCGGAAGCTTCCCTCTGACGGAAACTCAAGACGGTATGGTCCCTATCCCTCTGGCAACAATGGAGATTGCAAATCTTCCACCTCTCCGAGATGAGGCTGCTGGTCTAGTGCCTCTCACCACATCACGAGGGGAGGTCATGTGGGTCCATCCAGACTTGGTATCAGAAGTGACTCAGCCCACACCACCTTCCATTTGCAAGAAGAAGAGTAGAAAAGTCAGGTCCTGCCGCACAATCTCGGCAAATATCGAAGAAGCTACAGCCGTCGTCACTCGGTCTGGGGCCCAATCCCAACCTGTGGCTGACAACTCGGCTGAAGATCATCAGTCCGCTACAACTGACGCTTCGGGACCGGCTCAGCCTCCGACGACCGATAAGTCTAGGACGAAGGAGACTCGCTTTGACAAATCCCTCCGAAAAGAGGTACCGCAGGGACTGGAGAAGCCCTACAACTTTGACATCTTTGCACAATTGGCCAACACACCGGCCAAGTTATCATTATACGAGCTTCTGAGACTCTCAAAGGATATTCGTGCGGCTTTGAACGATGCACTCCAAAATACCTATGCATACCTGACTCAGGTCAACCTCACGGGAGAGAACCCGCCTGCAGATCTCCAAGACAGCGCCTGCACGGGAGCGATGCCCAATATTGTCTTCACTCCGCAGGACATGCTTATCAAAACCAACCTGCACGATCGCCCGCTATACTATACTGGATACATTGGCGACGTAAAGGTGGATCAGATGCACATTGATCCTGGCTCTTCTATAAGTATTATCCCGAAGGGTCTGTTACATCATCTCCGCATCCCGATGTATCGGCTGACACCTACAAGCACCGCCATCAGCGGTTTCAATTCGGACAGGAGCTACCCAATTGGGAAGATTCGTCTGAAGTGTCAGATTGGCGATCTCCAATCAGAAGTCACCTACTACGTCATAGATGCAGACACTTCTTACAACATCCTCTTGGGGCGCCCAAGGATACACAATTATATGATCGTGCCTTCCATGCTGTACCAATACTTTAAATATGTCGACAAATACGGCTTCATGAGGACAGAATTTGCCGACATCGATCCCTTTAAAGGTGACGAATCCTACTACTCAGACTCATGCCTATACGAAAAGTCGAAGAGGCACCTTGATGAAGGAGATGTGCAAGCTCGTACCGAGACAGCCATAGGATCAGAAGAACCTCTGAGGATCCACCTCTAAGCTCATAAACCTGGCAAGTCTGTACCCCTTACCGCCACTCTGCGTAAGGACGCAATCAGCCTCTCAGCACAAGAAGAGCAAATAATAATCCGGCTGTCGAGGTCTGGCCCAGAGCCAAGACCCTCAACGGAGCTACTGACAATCAGGCTGCCGAGAGTCGTCCAGCCGTAAACGGAGAAGCTCAATCCCTCCGACAAGCCAATGAAGATACGCCTTCCCAAGAAGGGTTGTCACCCCGATGCAAGGTCTGGAACGTCTAGCGAACCAACCACTCCCCGTCCAGCATCGAGCACCAGACTGGGGGTTGCTAGTCTGCCAACAACTCCACGGTCTGCTCCACCAGATGAACCTCTGACGATCAAGCTGCCCAGGTCGTCCTCTCAGTCTTCATTTATACAGAGGGTAGCCGAAGAGGAACCGGAGCTAGCCAAGTATGTGGCTGCCCATACTGATGTTCCCTCCGCAAATGATGTAATCCCCCTAAAAAAGATACCTTACTTCATCAATAAAGGGCTATCTTTGAACTACCTCGAGCTTAATAAGCTTTGTACAATGTATGCTATGGAACACGGTATAGGCACTCACCTACACACACAGGTGACAAATGTATACACCGCTATCCAGCTTACTCTAGTGGAAGACGCTTACCGCATAATCGAGGGAGGGGATCATCCAATCATCTTCGGCCGGAAGGACGATCCACATCCCTTCACCATAGAAGAAGTCGACCTTGGATCAGATGCCGGGAGACTGCCTCTGTATCTTTATAGCCCCTAATCCAAATATCTCATGCAGAAACAGGGGTATGATCTGGAGACGACGCCAGGCTTAAACTACGGTACTGGATGACGATTACCTTTGAAGCTACCGGTCCTGTCTGGCAAAACACGGGATTACTATAGCAAGACTCGATGTGGATTAGGGTATGTTACACCCACAACGACCCCTGAAAGCTCAGATAAAGAATGTGACTGGCATTCACATTCAACCGGGTCACCAACTTCTGATTCGGATACCAGCATCGGAGATGTATTCAGACAAGTCCTGTCAGTCAACATGGCATTTGTCGACGCTTATGAAGAAGATGAAGACATCCCCGAAATCCTCGAGTTAGAGCCACGGGCCCAACAGTTAGATGCACAATGGAAAAAGTGGTTCGAACAGAGAGAACCTTCTACTGAAGATGAGGTCATACAAGTGGATCTCGGCAGCGAATCTTCTCCAAAACCGATCTTCGTCAGTAAAAGCCTAACAGACGAAGAGCGAGAATCGCTGCTGGAACTTGTCAAAGAATATATTGATGTGTTTGCTTAGAGTTATGAAGACATGCCGGGGTTAAATCCTGATATTTCTCTTCATAAACTCAACATCCGGCCGGATGCTAAGCCAGTCAAGCAACAACAGCGACGCTTCCGCCCGGGCATCATGGATACGATCGAAGCCGAAGTCAACAAACTGATAGCCAGCGGCTTCATTCGTGAGGAGCAACATCCTGACTGGGTCGCCAACATAGTACCCGTCCTCAAGAAGAACGGAAAGATTCGAATCTGCATCGACTTCCGCAATCTGAACGAGGCATGTCCCAAAGACGAATTCCCCCTCCCTATCATAGACATCATGATTGACAACACCTGCGGCTTCGAACGTATGTCATTCATGGATAGTTTCTCGGGGTACAACCAAATCAAGATGCACTACAAGAAAAAACACCTTTTACAACGTTTTATCTACAACACATCCTGGAAACGTTGTAAAAAGATGGGTTCTTCTACAACCTTTATTGTAAAAATGTTGTAACATATATGTGCAAACAATGTTTTATATTCAAACGTTAAGGTTTCTACAATGGTCATTCAAAATAGTTGTGTATTACTGTTTTCAACAACGTTTTATTAACATTATAAAACTTATTACTTTTGACAATGTTTATTTAATGTTGTCAAAGTTATTACTTTTGACAATGTTTTTAAAATGTTGTAAAAAATGTCATGCTCAACATCGTTTGTCAAATGTTGTAAACTTTCTATATTTCACAATATTTGTTCGATATTGTAAAATTAATTTTATTTTACTACTTTATATAAACGTTGTGTATGTATTATCTTTTTATAATGCTTAAAAAATATTGTAAAAGGATATACTCAACAACTTTCATATAATATTGTAAAAGATATGTACTCACAACATTTATAAATTGTTGCAAATTTATTATTATTTTGCCAATATAAATAAATGTTGCGAATGTATTTGTCTTTACTATTTTAAATTACATATCCGTATCCATATGTTTGACAAAAAAAGAGAGGCATCGCATCATGTTACACGTTTCTTAAGTGTATGTGTGTGGTGGTCGGGGGGGGGGGGTGAACTCCCCTCCATAATTTTTTCATTCCCCACAAAACAAAAGTCGTCTTCAATTCTTTAAATTAGTTATTACAAGCTGTGACTAGTCGACAAATTATTAATTTTGATTATTGTATATGGTGTCTTTTTTGATTTTTTTTAAATTAGCCTGAGTTGATAAAGAACTTAAAGGAACAAAATAACTCAGTTTGTTGCTAACAACAACATGTACATATCGTGTGACACCAATCAAACAGTTGCACACTGGGAAAGCATGCAAGCACTAAATATTAGATGCATTCATTTACTGCAACAACCAAACAACAGTAAGACAGAACACAACAATAACATCAATTGCATATAATCCAATTACGGCCCAAAAAGTCATTGCAACACTACAACAAATAGGGCATACAATAACATTTTTTCTATAGCGTTCAAATGTCCCCGCTATAGAATGTTATCAACAATAGCGTTCTTTCTATAGTGCTATAAAAATATCTATCTATAGAGTTTCCTGAATGCTGTAGAATCTATAACATTCATCTATTGCTATGTTTGTATGTCAAAGCAGATCTCATGTTCGAATCCTAAGAGAAGCAACATAGGTTTTTATTTTACATGATAGAAAAATAGACTATAGCATATTTGGCGTGAAAGTATACAAATTTCACGACAAGAAAAATATCTTTTTATAACACTTACAAAAATGTTATTATAACGATTTTATATATAAACGTTATCAAATTTCAAAAAACCCCTTTAATACGATGGTTTGACATAGTTTTTGGCTTATTACGACACTTTTTACATATACTAGTAAATGCACGTGCTTTGCACGTTTGATAACGTATAATAAGAATAATATCCAATTATAGACAAATATTCTTTCTAGCTTATGTGGTTAAGGTGAGAGGTTTTCTTCTTATTTGGTTGAGTTTGATTTCCTATTATGCATATATATAACAAATAAAAAAATAACAATTTTTACATAATTTCTTTTAAAAAAATGATTGATGATATACACGACTTAGACGGTTCAATCTTTAACCATTTTGATTTTGAAGCCTCTTTGTAGAGATGTGTTATATATAGTTTATATATAACAGTTCTAATTAAACGTGTCATAAAATATTCCAAAAATCTCAAATCATCCCGCTTTCTTCTTTTACTTCCCCGCTCACTTTTTTTATTTCCTCCAGCACGAACAAAAGACTCCTCGCGCTCTCTCCAGGTCTCGTTTTTTCGTGCCCCTCTTCCCTTCTTCTCATTCTCCTACTGCTTCTCCTCCTCCTCCTCCTCATCTACTTCGATTGCTACGGATGATAATGGTCGTATAGTTTGTTATAACTAGTGTTAGGGTTTGTTAGGATCTTAGGATTTAGGGTTTTCCTACTCCTCCTCCGCATATAAATATTGGGGCCCCCAGTATGGCTTATTTTGGCTGGCAAGCATTGTCGTACCGTCAATGTCGGAGGCTCCGTCCGCCGTCACTTTCGCCGTCTGGAATGGATCCCTCCACCACCGCCGTCTGGAATGGATCCAGCTTGAATCACGTCCAGATATATCGTATGGAGAAGATCCCTCCGTCGTCGCCGTCGACACTCTCCCTCCCCATCCTTCACCGTAGCCCGACCCACCTCCATCTCCCTCTGCTTTCGATGCTCTGCTCTCCCGTCAACTTCTTTAATTTCAGGTATTACATAGTGATCGATAACTATTTGTTAGAATGACTTGAGCTTTTGAGGTGTCTGCTCACTGTTTGCTATAATGTACAGTTGAGGATGCGAACACGGCCAGGTTAGCCGATGCAGCAGCACAGGCGGCAACCTGGTACCGCTCCACCGCTACATATTCTCCAACCATCTGACTCTTGGCCTGGCATACCAGTGCCTCGTTAAGAAGGATGACCGGAAGGTCCCCAGCTTCCTGTTAGAGTCAGTGGAGCAGGGATCTCAAGGGACCAATGTCGTCATGCTCGACCAATAAATTCGGTACCATAAAAAAAGATGATGGAACTGGCTAGTCCAAGTCTTTGGGATTTATTGAGAATCAAGAGATTGAGGTATTCTAAGCTTAGGCTCAGTATTAACTTGGTTTATAAAATCAAGAACTTTTCTGTTCTGGGAAATATATTCTCTCATTTATTAGTGGATTGTGATCCTTCTTTAAGTGTTCACTTACATATCATCTGATTTCTTCCATTGTTAATAGCTAGGAGAAATGAGTTTGGAAGAAATTAAAGGATGATTGGGTGCTCTTATAACTGCTGGTGCCATCTCTCAGTTCAAGAGCAATGTTTAGAAAGAATGGCTGGAAGGTGGTATTTTTCAAGAATATTCAGCTTTCGATTCCACCTAATCATTTAAGTTTAATTGCCTCCATAACAGCCTGATTTAAATTTTATGTGTTTTGCTTGTATGTTTGTGCGCTTGTGTAGATAGGTTATATGCACATGTATCTAGGTAGGTATGTACAAAAAGACATACATGGTCATGGAAATGTAGCTCCTTATTTAGTTTCGGCAGGAAACAAAAGCAATGCAAGACTACATTCACACCACACTTCCGGCAGCTAGATGTTAAAGCAAGCTAAACAATTGGTGTTCATAGCTTGCTATAGTATAGTTTTGCTGATCTGAATGTCTGTAGTAATCATTTTTTAATCATTTAGATAAAATTTTAACTCGGAAAGAAATTCTCTAGAGTCACGACTCTGCTTGGCTTTCATGCTGGAATATTAAGCAATTTCTCCTAAACTGATTGGTGTTTAGTTCAGTTGTACTGCTAGTTGTAGATTTTAGTTAACTATTAACAATGTTGATGTTGTTCATTTTGATTAGCACCACTATTTTTGCTATTTTATGTTTCATTTTAGCTGATTCAAGTTCAAGTTCTGAATGTCTCAAACTTGTACGGTAGTGTTCAAGATTAAGCATGGCTCACAAACAGCTTAATGTGGCTCGAGCTTAAACTAAATTTTTTATGCCCTCATGGCATGCCAGTGCGAAGAATGGGTGCTGCAGTCGGACAAGATTGCGTATTGTTAGAGGAGGTATGTGGGTGGATAAATGAGACAGCTATTGTACCTGTCTGGGCAAAGATGACACCCAATGTATGTAACTGATATCACACAGGTCAGTACTTTTGTATATGTGCTTTGGTCCTTTTTGACATGCAAATATATGATTATTCTGCACATCAAAGTCAAGACATAGTTATCCTAAGTTATAAACACCTACTATTTGAGATGCTGCAATGCTATAATTATTATTTTGAAATTACTCTGTTAACCTTTTGGGAGCGTCCCTCTTACAGCCTTCCTTGAATTTTGGCTTATCTTATATATAGACCATTTAAACAGAGGAACAAACCTTTAACACATTAGAAATAGTGATGCAACTAGCTAAAGACTGAAATCTTGTGAGTATGTCGAAATATAATGCTTTTCTGATAAAACATGTTGTTGCCTTTAAGACGGTACAATGGCATTCAAGATAGTAACCTCTAATAGAAGAATGAGGTTGCATTTTTTGAAGTGTCTGGAAGATGTTATCTTCTCCTATGACCCGTTGTCTTAGGATAAAAAGAAGAGATGAACTTACTGCTTAGTTCTTTGACAGTAAACTACAAAGGTCTTATTTTATTGTGTCTATACATTTAAGTAGTAATTTTATGATGTAATTATCATGGTTTTATAATATTCGTTAGCTTTTCTTCCCATTTAGAGGTGCTTCTTCTTTTTGGCAGTCATAATTGTGGTCTTAGTTTCATAAAGGTACAATCTTTATGAGTTTTAACCTCTAGATTCATCACGAGTCATTTATGTTTACTAGTGATTTTTTTGAGTTACAGAAAAAAAAATAGTTTTGTTTTTTATTGTTTCCATCCATTAGTAGTAACTTCATGATGTAGTTATCATGGTTTTATCCATATTTGTTAGTTTTTCTTCCCAGTGGGCAGTCATAGTTGGTGTGAGTTTAACAAAGTTGCAATCTTTTTGGCCTTTTACATCATATATTTATCATGGGTCTTCTTTGGAATCTTTGGATCTTTTTTTTGGTGCTGATTTGTTTGATTTCTAAAAAAAAGTGACATTTTTTTAGTGTTTATATTCATTGCTACTAATTTTATGGCTTGGTGGTAGTATTGGCTGTCTTCATATTGTACTAAAATTTGTCATGTAGCTTACTTTATTTTATTTTTAGTTTATGATTGTTCTTTTAGAGAAAGTATGATGTGTTTTACTGGATTTTCTATTTGCTTAGTAGTATTTATTTTTTTCAGATTATTTTTAATACTATCTATTAATTGGTACTAATTTTATGATTTAGAAGTTTCTCCTCTAGATTGTGTACTAATTTAAACCTCTTCACCCCCTCTCTTTTTCTGGGTTCCTGATGTTTATTTTGTTAATTTTTCCTATTTGGAAGTTAGTGAATTTTAATAGCTGATCCTAATTATCAGATGGGTTTGCAGTAAATAAACTAATGAATGAATTGTTTTCTTATTTCCTAAATTTTTGGTAAGGTTGGAGTTGGATAAGCTTCCTTTTTCAATCCTTTTGTGTTATTGATTTCTTCTCATACTAATTTGAACCTCTCTAGTATTTCTATTTGGTATCTTTTAGTAATTTGTGTGAATTATCGGCATCGCGAGGGCCTATTCATCTTGTCTGATTATAGGGCATGGGTTTCTTTCCTCCGTTGGTTGGGGGATATTTGATGGCTTTAGTATTGAATTCGCTAGTTCAAAGGATCCTTGATCCTCAGAGGAACATTGGATTGATCTAGTACTCAGAAATGGTATACTTTTTTTTTCCTATGTTGACAAGAAAACGAATGCGACACAACTCAATACTAATACGGCAATAACGACCTGGCACCGACTTTGAGCTGTCCTTGTGTATTTTGAAGAGTCCCTGCCTTGTGCAACACATGCCTATAACACAACGCCCACGACCAACTTTTGGCGTGTGACTATTGTCGCTTTCTAGAATTTTCGTTACCAAAAGTTTGAACTCAGCAAAAAATTAAAAATGTTTATTCTAGCAAACTGAGGATGTCATGTAATGTAATTTTTTTTATTGAAATCTTATGCTGAACTAGAAGCCGTATTGATATTTTATAGCATAAGTTTCACTTTGAAACCAAGCTTTCGTATGAAACCAGATAAACCTCCTCATATTCACAGCCAATCTTGAAGGCAGAATGATATTTTTGAATATTGTACTAGTTTTCTTGTTTTCTCCGAGCTTTTCTTTTCTCTTGGATTCATAAATGTTAAGGTAGAAAGTTTACTTTTATGTGTAAAGCTTGAATAAGCTAACCATGGATGAAATATTATAGAGTGGCAAGAGAGAGTTTGGGTTCCTTTGTCCAAGTATTGACTTCTAGTAAATGTCTTCTTCCTTCTTCCAGTAATTTGGCTTGCAAAAGTATGTTTAGGTTTGACAACTAGTTTCATTTATCCAATTATTATCACATGGGAAGATGATGATTTATGATAAAAATAAATGCAGTTGCAAATTTTGTCTTTTTTTTACATTTGTCTCTCTTCTGTTTTCTGGCCTAACTTTGAAAGTCCACATACATCTTTTTCTTGTAATTATTATATAAGGCATTAGATTCAAGCATGTTATGTGAGGAATTGTAAAAGGAAAATCAAATTAAGAAAAGATAGAAGATATCAGAGTATCAATCTTTTCAGTTTATTTGTCGACTCTCATTAATCTGCCAGGACATGATATTGCAAAACAATGTTGAAGAAATTTCGAAACTTCGACTTCATTTTGATGTTATGTTTTACCATTTTCCCTCAATACGTCCAAATACCTTGTTTTCATGATTCTTGCGCTGTTCAAAGTTATACTTGGACTTGAAAGTAGACTTTATAAGGTGTGTTTTCATGATTCTTGCGCTGTTCAAAGTCATACTTGGCCTTGAAAGTAGACTTTATAGGGTGTATTTTCATGATTCTTGCGCTGTTCAAAGTCATACTTGCCCAGGTTGCAATGATTACACACCTCATATATCACTAGCTCTATCTGGTTCAGAAATATTCACTCTCTTTTCTGTTGGTTTTGGTCCTCGAATCTAATTGTAGGCCTTTGGAGAAATGAAAGTGTTGTAGAAGGAACCTCGACATTCATAATATGTTTGAAATATGAATTTTGCTTTCTCTTCATTCACACGAATTCTTGCATTTTATAACATGATATATTCTATTAACTCTTGTCTATTTTTTCGAACTGAAAAGACACCTATATACTTCACTGAAACATCCTTCTTTTGAAAATATCTTCATCTGTTCTTTTGTAGAGCCAATAACCGATGACAACAACAACAAACCCTTTAAAACCAAAATAACCTTTGGTAACTTCATATAAGTATATTCTATAATGTGTCTTTAAGTCTTTGTCAAATACAGACATGATATCATTTTTTGAGTACTGTCTATGCTTCCTGGACTCCTTTGGACTGCGTTAGTGGAAAAATCTGTGGCAATATTACACCCCAATGTACCCTATTCTATAATGTTCACTTTTTATCATACTTTTTGTGCTAAGCTGTTTTTATGTATTTGTGAATTTGTTTGGCATTGATCACCTTTTAATTTTGGAACGAGTAGGATCACGCACGCACACACACACACACACACACACACACACACACATATATATATATATACACACACACACACCATGGTTGTCCAAGGACATTGTTGATATTCTCATATATTGACACATAAATGTATTTCTAAATTGATGATGTTAGTGTGCTTTCTGATGTAGAACACAACTGAAGATATAACAGCGTCCATTCGAAGGTTAAGAGGGAAGTCTGTAAGAAACCTGTAAATAATGGGACAAAGCTTTGCATGAATTGGCCGAGCCCAAGCAACATATGTTAGATAAGGTTAGTTTTTTTTCTTTTCTTTGAGTCATGCTTTCTTTATATTGATAGTACTAGACTTAGAGAAGTAAATTTTCCTTTACCACTATTGTGGCTATAATCACAAACTCCTATAAAAAGATATTTTTGTTGTAGTTTAAGCTATCATGATTCATGAGCTTTCCTCTCACACATATCCTCATATGAAGCTGACGTACCCTTGAACTTAACCGTTTTTGTCCATTCATGTTTATGTTCATTTATTTTGATTCTTAATTTAGATACACATATTTGGGCATGTTTTTTGATCTCGTAACATGAGCCATTTATGGGGGGTATGCTAATACAAAGTGATTCTCTATTTTCGTACAATGTTTTATATGTATGCATGCTTTTATATGATTCTTGTATTTTTCAAAGATTGATGCCCCCAGTTCTACTTTTTCAGGCTTCACTCTTAACTATAGGTCCAAGCTTCAATTGAGGAAAAGTGCACCACATACAAGATCCTCATTTCAGCAACGGTAGCAACAACAACAGCGGTAGCAACAACAGTAACAACAATGAGAGCGGGAATTAGAAGAATGAATGTGTTTGTGTTTGTGTTTGTATTTGTATTTGTATTTGTATATTTTTATTTATAATTTTTTTAACAAAAATGGAAACGTCAACAACGTTTCAAAACTGTTGTGAGATTACATTTTTACAACTTGTCTAAACATTGTAAATTTTATTTACAATACTTGTAAATTATTGTTGATATTATAATTACAACATACAAATATTATTTACAACGTCTGTCAAACATGATTGAATAAATATACAACATTTTTTAAAAGTTGTATAATTTTTTTATAACGTTTGTACACTGTTGTATAAAATTTATGTACAATGTTTATTGAACGTGGTTGTCATTGTTTTTACTACATTTGTAGAATGTTGTTGAAATTATATTTACAACACTTGTAATATGTTTTAAAAAATATTTTTTACAATACTTGAAAAATATTGTAGAAAGGTTTTTGTCATATTTTATAAATTTCAACAATGTTTACAAATTGTTGTGAGAAGAACTTCTACAACATTTTTACAATGTTTAAACGAACATTGTGGAAGATACCCAGTCTTTTACAACCCTGGATAAAACAACCTTCTGTTAAACGTTGTAAAAGACCTTTTACAACGTTTTTTCAATGTTGTAAAATAGGTTTTTTTTTGTAGTGATGGCTCCTGACGACGAAAAGCATACGTCATTCCGAACACCGATTGGCACATACTGCTACACAGTGATGCATTTCGGTTTGAAGAATGCCGGCGCCACATATCAAAGAGCTATGAGCATTATCTTCAGAGACCACTTACGTAAGACGGTAGAGTGCTACGTTGATGACATCGTCGTCAAGAGTCGCTATAAGGGAGACCATCTGCAGGATCCGAGGACGGTATTCGACCTGATGCAAGCGCACAATTTGAAAATGAACCCTACAAAATCCTTCCTGGGCGTATCCAGCGGAAAGTGCTTGGGCTTCATCATCACCGCCCAGGGTATCCATGTAGACCCTGAGAAGACAAAGGCAATTATGGAGATGGGTCCCCCGAGAAATCTTCGCGAACTCAGAGGCCTCCAAGGGAGGCTAGCTTACATCAGGAGGTTCATTTCTAACCTCTCCGGGCGATGTCGACCATTCACCCATCTTATGAAGAAAGGCGTCTCATTCGTATGGGACGAAGTGTGTTAACGTGCCTTCGACAGCATTAAAAAATATTTGTCGAACACTTCTGTCACCCCCAGTTTTCAGAAATAAGGATATTTTTGTCATTTTACATTTTTGAATATTTTTAAAATTTATTTTATTATTTATGATATTGTTTTGGGGTTATTTGAGTCGGGTTCGAATTTCAACTCAATCCGACTTGAAACGGGGACCCGGGAGGGTAGTTTGACTCTAGTGGGACCCACACACTAGTTAGGCATGGCCCACATGATATTAATTTTAGTCCACATGATATTAATTTTAGTTAGTAGTTAGACTAATTATTTATGGATAGGTTTAGTTTAATTAGAGACTTAAAACTAGACTAAATTGACCTCAACCTTTAATCCATTCCTAATTTAAATCAAATAGATTAGTGGAGGGAATTTTGGACATTCAAATAGGGGACACCTCACCATTTTTGGGCAGCCACCTATGGGGGGGATAAGGAGTGAGTCACTCCTTTATTCATTTGTTTTCATCCACTTTCTCTCTCTTGTTCTTCCCCAAATTAATTTAGAGATGAACCTCCATTGATTTCATCTCCAAATCAACCCCTTCTTCCACCAAATCTTCTTCATTTCTCCTTTACTCTATGGTTAGAGGGTGCTAGCCAAGTTTGGGAGGATTCGGAGCTCATTCGTGTCCTTTTAGAATCTCTACGTGTCGGTGTCGTGTCGGAAGGATTTTTCTTTGAATCTCTCTTCCGGAAGGTATAATCTCTCCTCTAATCCATCCCTACATGCATATAGGAATATTTTAAACCCATAGGAATGACCTCCATGGTTGTATCTCCATTTGTGTCTATTTCGTGTCCATTTGGAGGTCATAGGAGTGTCATTTGTGTTGTGGTTGTGTCCATGTGGGAAAACCCCAAATTTGGACACACTATGTGTTGTTGTTATGTATGAATGAATTATTACATGTTTAATCTCATATTTTTGTATTGGAGATGTGTTCTATAGTGTCTCATATATATATATTAGTGTAGAGAGTGAGTTCTTGATATATTATGTTATATACTTGTGTTTCTTTTGTCTCAAACTACTTAAATTCGTCATAATATTTATTCACATTTTTAGTAGCAATAACAACTTAGAAATATCATAACTTTTATCTTAAAACTCCAATTTATCTCTTGTTTTTTTTAAAAGAACCGTATCGAAGTTAGCTTTCCCAATATATATTTTAATAAGCCAAATTTGTTCTGAAACTTTCTGTAAAATTATTTGAGTGTCAGCTGTATGAAAGACGAACGCGTTTCGGTATTTTTACGATTCCGGGAGCTTCCGAACACGAAAATGCGATCCGTTTAAAGTTTCGGAAAGCTAAAACAAAGATCTATAACATACATTAATCCTAGAATTTAATGAATCCCTAATTTGTATAGTATTGATTTTAAGTAGAAGATTATTATACGACATATGCATTTTGTATATCCTTGTATGTACAAATATGTATGTATGCATGTGTATATATATATATATATATATATATATATATATATATATATATATATATATATATATATATATGTGTGTGTGTGTGTGTGTGTTAAGAGAATGTAATATAATATAGAGTATGCATAAATGATATAATGTATAAAGTATATAATGTATTCAAATATGTATGTATAGGTGCATGAATGAATGAATGAATGAATGAATGCAATGCATAAATGAATGGATGAAATGCAAGCATGTGGGTAATACAAGGTATTGAAACATGTATGCAAGTATCCATGTGTAAGTAAGTAACGTAATCAAGTATGAATGTATGCTAAATATGAATGCCAACATGATAGGAATGTATGATGCCATATTAGCACTTAGCACCATGTTCATATGTTAAAACCCCCTTCTACATGTTGACAATAACCCCAAGCATGAATACACATAAAACCTACTTACTGTTATGAGTAAACCCTTTAATGTATAAATAAACCATTTTGTTATGATTAACACCCACACACACACATGCTAAACCTATACTTTACATGTTATTTCTTCTATGTGACACAATGAACCCTTGCTAAATGTTATCCTTCTAACATAACCCCCTCACACTTGAACACATTGTACTGCTATGTACACATTGCCATATCCACATTCATGTATCACTCACTCCTTGTCTTTATGCACCTTGCTTGCAATAAAAATATATATGAATATATATGTAATGTGTGTTTGATAACTTGTGTAGCTTTGTGATTTTGTGTGAGTGTTAGTCTAGGCTTGGTTAGGCCTAATGAGACTTGTTAGTCTAGGTTTAGACCTAGTACTGCCTAGTTAACCTAGTTTGACTAGTACGGTTGACCAGAGTTGACCAAGAGTTGACTTTGACTTAGAATGACCTAGAATCATGTAGAATGCATAGTAGAGCTTTATTTTACCATTTTGGACTTGTTGTGACTTGTGCTGTTCTAAATAGGAGCTAGACACCTCTCCTCGGATAGTATATTTCCTTGACATTCAGATAGCAGGCGAGTACATTCTCTGATAGTTCTTCCATTTACTTGTCAATTACTGTACTTCAGTTCTAGTTAGTTTTATGTGATTCTTACAACACGTATGGATATTTCTAGATTCATGTATGCGACACACATACCATTTTATCTGGCCTCTATTTCTGGAATCACTACTGGCATCACCTTCTGGAACCACTACTGGCATCATCTTCTGGAATCACTACTGGAACCACCTACTGGAATCACTCTGGAATCTTTTGCTGGTATCATTATGTTTGGCTGGACTCATCTCGATTCTCGTATCGTTTTCTGGATTCACTTGTAATTGTAGGCAGGGAAATATTGGAGTAGACATGTAAACATTCCCAAATACTGGAACCACTCCCTTGGAATTATTCTGGAATGATAGACATCCCACACTTGGCCGAGTGTACGGTGTGCCGTATTACCTACAACCGTTTATATGTCGATCTCGGTATTTTAAAACATACTGTTAGAGTATAGCCTGGACTCACCCTGGAACCTTTGATCATCGACTGGACTCACCTCATACTGGACTCATCTTGTACTGGAATCACCTGGTACCAGATTCATGTTGTCTGGATTTACTTGGGTTTACACTTGTTACATTTACATTCTGGACTTATATCATGTTGCTCTAGTTCAGCTAGTTTCTATTTACAGTCTTTATTGCTATGATTCTTCTCTTGTTTTACTTACCTTACTTCCCTTGTATCTTAACTGTTTCTCTATACCATCACCTGTATACAAACTACCATATTCATCAATAAAACTGTCTATAACTGCTTTATAGTTCTCTGTCTTTACTTGGAATTTCTTGATGATTTGTACTCGTTCATGTCCTGACTGGACCTGTTGATAAATTTTACAGATAGCCTAGAGGTTGCCTGCTAGCCTAGAGGAGACACAGTAGAGGTTGTATAGATAGCTAGGGTTTTACTCATAGTTTATTTCTAGTTGTCTTGAGTTGTATTTATGGATTACTGTATTTGAGCTTTGAGATGTATTTCTGGGTTTGTGTATCTTAGACACTTAGACTTCTATCTGCTGTATCTCTTTTGGATTTCATGTTTTATGTATCTTTATCATGCTCTACCTTAGATGTGATTGAGACTGTATCTGCTATGTCACATCTATTCGGAGAGTATATACTGTACATGTACCTTTATTTTGTTAGATGTTTGACATATGACAGCGTTCTACCGCCGACACTGCAGCGTAGGCTGGACGTACCCACGTCTCGTGCCCTTACTCTAGGGTACGGGTCATGACACCTCCAGTCGTGGTGGCCCCGGTTGCTGGAAAACCATTCCTGCTCTACGTACGTGCAATAGAACATTCCCTCGGGGCTCTGCTGGCACAAAACAACGATGCAGGCCATGAACGAGCCATATATTACCTCAATCGAATGATGATTGGGCCAGAGCACCGATACACCGCTGTAGAGAAGGAATGCCTTGCCCTGGTGTTCGCCAATCAGAAGACGCGGCACTATGTCACTGGACAAACAATACATGTAATCTCACGAGTCAACCCTCTCAGGGTCCTCATGACTAAACCAGGGGCACTCAGATCTCGCCTCGCTACATGGGCAATACTGCTGTCCCCTTATCATATGATCTTCGTCCCGCAAAAGGTTGTCAAAGGTCAAGGCCTGGCGGACTTTTTGGCAGCCCACCCAGGCTCGGAGTCGTCCAGAATATATGAAGAAATCCCAGATGAGGTCGTCGATTCGCATGCAACCTCTCACGATGATTTATGGCGAATGTTCTTCAACGGTGCTTCGAGAACTGGACCCAAGGGCAACATCGTCGTCGGAGTCGGGGTGGTGCTGGTCTCTCCTTCCGGATTGGTGATCAATCGCGCTTACTCTCTCACAGAACCCTGCTCTAACAATATGTCCGAGTACAACGCTTTGGTCATTGGCCTCCAACTGGCAAGAGAGCTGGGGGTAGAATATCTTGAAGCATACGGCGATTCTCAGTTAATCGTCAATCAGATCCGGGGCTCATATGAAGTCCGCCACGAAGACATGTTCCCCTATCACCAAATAGCGATCGACATCATCTCATCGTTCGAGGGGTTCTTCATCGAGCACGTTCCCAGACTCCAAAATATCGAAGCCGATGCCTTAGCAGGCCTGGCCGCTTCCCTAGCAGTGCCAAATCATACTCATCAATCGGTGGATGTGATAGACCACGAACTGGTTTGCCACAAGAACAACGTTCAATTCGTGGCAAGTTATTTCGCCCAGACAATCGACAATATCCCAGATTGGAGACAACCATTCATTGACTTCGTCGTCTACGACATCCTGCCCGAGAACCCAAAAAAGCCACCTCCATCAGATGGCGTTCTCTCAGATTCTTCTACGATACAGAGACAAAAATGCTGTATCGCCGATCCTACGATGGGTTATTACTTCGGTGACTGTCAAACGCAGAAGCCAAAGAAGCCGTACAAGAAGTTCATGACGGTGTCCGTGGGGCCGACCAGCCTGGCCCTAAATTACAAGATCGTCTTCGCCGAATGGGCTACTATTGGCCCACGATGGTAGCAGATGCGATAAACTATGCTAGAAAGTACAAAGCTTGCCAAGTCCACGCAGACTTCATCCACCAGCCATCCGAATTTCTATATCCGACAGTGGCGTCCTGGCCATTCGAAGCATGGGGGATGGATATCATCGGTCCGATTACTCCACCTTCCTTCCGAGGACACCGCTTCATACTAGCAATCATAGATTACTTCTCCAAATGGGCAGAAGCTGTCCCACTTGCAGAAGTAAAGACTTCAAACGTGATCAGCTTCCTTAAGCACCACGTCATCTATCGTTTTGGACTGTCCCAAAGGATCATCCACGATAATGGTCTGCAGTTTACAAGCCACGCCTTTTATCGGTTCTGCGACAAGCACCGCATCCAGAATATTGATTCGACACCATACAATCTAGCAGCAAATGGATTGGCAGAAGCATTCAACAAAACCATCATCAAGTTACTCAAGAAGTTCGTATCGTCCAACAAATGCGACTGGAAAGAAAAGCTTGGTGAATGCTTATGGGCGTACCGTACCACGATCCGAACGGCAACAGGGAACACACCATTCTCCCTGGTGTACGGGAGTGAGGCAGTTCTCCTATTGGAGACTCAAATACCCTCGCTCCGTATCGCCCTCACTTACCAATTGACGACGGATGATAACTACCGACGCCGACTACAAGAGTTAGAGGCCTTAGATGAAAAGCGCCTCTTGGCTCAGCAAAGAATCGAGCTATACCAAGCACACATCTCTGGAGCCTTCAATAAGAAGGTTTAAATCAGAATATTCCAAGTGGGCGATCTCGTTCTGGCAGTCCGGAGGCCGATGGTCATGACTCACAAGACCGCCGGCAAGTTCCAGCCAAAATGGAAAGGTCCATTTATCATCGAGACTGTATTCTCCAACGGTGCTTATCGCCTTACAAAGCAAAATAGAGACTTTCTCATGTTGCCCGTCAACGACAAGTTCTTGAAGAAATATTATGTCTAAACGACATATTCCAGATTATCGAGTTACGTACCCGCTGGTGCCACTGAACTCACATCCACAACATTTCAGATTATCGAGTTATGTACCCGTTGGTGCCGCTGAACTCAGATCCACATCATTCCAGATTATCGAGTCATGTACCCGCTGGTGTCGCTGAACTCACACCTCCAAATTCCAAAATTATCGAGTCATGTACCCGCTGGTGCCTCTGAACTCACATTCCGATCACTCTTTCAGATAGTAAGTCATGTATGATCATACCTCTGAACTTTCTTCCTGGAAGAGATCCTTCCTCATGATCCACTACCCGCACTCCCAGTGCACAAAAAGGGTAACCGATCCACAAATTTCTAAAACGGCCATGTCCTCATTAACTCTGCGTCATTTCACTTCCGCCAAAAACAAATCACCCCTTTACATAGAACTTCCATGTCCTCATTACCTCTGAGTCGTTCTAGGTACCCTCATTCATTGAGCCCACTCCTGTCATGTCCTCATTACCTCTGAATGGGAAGGTTCCGTCGAAGAAACCTTCATGCTTGCCATGTCCTCATTACATCTGAGTAAGTATGATGATTCCCTTTCGACTTATTATCCGTACCTACAACCGGAGTACGCCAAGGATAATAGGTCCACAAAATTTCCCCGTTGAGTTCGCTCCTGCAATGTTCTCATTACTTCTGAGTAGGAAGGCTCCACGGTAAAACCTCCGTACTTGCCATATCCTTATTACCTCTGAGTAAGTATGTCAGTCCTCTCTCGTCTTATTATCCGTACCCTAAACCAGGGTACGCCAAGGGTTGTAGGTCCACAAATGTCCTCTGTTGACCACAAATATCCTCCGTTGAGTCCACTCCTGCCATGTCCTCATTACCTCTGAGTAGGAGGACTCACGGTAAAACCCTCATACTTTCCATGTCCTCATTACCTCTGAGTAAGTGTGTTGGTTCCCCTCCATCCTATTATCCGTATCCTAAGTCGGGGTACGCCAAGGGTAATAAGCCCACAAATGTCCTTTGCTAAGTCTCTTAGTACAGGCCCACTATTCCTCATCATGCCCCGGGAGCCCAGCTGTTCCATGGCATTCTATATCCCAATACTTGGAACATCAACGACCACCTTGCCGTGAAACTGTTCTAAGTATCCCCAGTCAAACTTGTTACCCGTACCTAAAACTAAGGTATGCCAGGGGTAACAGGTCCACAAACAAGTCCTCCATGCGGGACAAACATCACCACAATACCACAGGCACAACAAGCAATACGAATGAAGGGTAGAATGGAAAGTACTCTTTATTTGAAAGACGAAAAAAGCATTACATGTTTTGGGACCACGTCCCTTTCAAAAAGAAAAGAAAAAGAAAATAGGAACAAAACCAGAAAAAGGCCGACTACAGTTCGGCATTACACAACTCCAAGAGGCGGTTTCTCACCAAGGTAGTCCCCCGCTCAAGCCTCTGTTTCGTTCGGCACTCGGCCTCCTGGGACAACTGCTCTGCATCATTCAAATACATATATGTCTGCCAGTCATTCTCCATCTTCTTTAGGGCAAGTTCTAGATTGGCAGAAGCCCTACTAAATTTGTCAGCCTCCTGAATGGCAATCCCTTTCTCAGCATGAGCAGCTTCGAGCTCGAACTCCAAGAAAGCCAGCTTTCTCTGAAGCTCGAGGATTTGTTCCCTGGTGTCAGCTACCCCGCGGGAGGCCGTCGCTTCCCGAGCTGCACAATCTTCAGTCCAACGATTCTATTGATCGTACAACTGAGTCAGATCCTGGCGGTCCTTCAATATAGTTGGCTTGATCGATTCCCGAGCAAGCCTCACCTTCTCCACCGCGGTCATAAGGAAATTGCGCTCTTGGTTTATTACCGCGGGTAAATCAGCTTGCTGCAGCACGCGAAACTGGGCCACAAGACGATCAACCTCTAAAAGCTTAGGCTCCAGAAGCGCAGTCAGTCCCGCTCCACCGGGGAGTGTTCTAAGGATATTAATCTGGCCACCAGCGCATTGACAGGCCATAGATAAGGGAGTCCCCCTCTCCACAGCTGCCTCAATCCCCCTCTTCAGGTGGCGGTGGAAACTATCGACCACATCCTGGGACACTTCATCCAAAACTTCCGTAGAGGACGGTGTCAAAGGGAGTGTGCCAGGTAGTACCGAAGGAGTAGCCTCAGAACTGGCCGTCCCTGTCACCAGGGAAACGAATTCTGTACGAAAAGAGGCATGGATGGTAGCTAGATCCTCTTCCGCCGCTCGAAGAGCCTGGATACTTGGGAGAGCGGAAAGGTTAACTCCCGAAACCCTATTCGTAGAGGATGGCACAAAAAGCGTCATCCCTTGCTCCAGCTGTGCTATCACCAAGGCTTCCGAACTTGACCCAGCTGGAAGCCCCTCAGTATTGGTTGGAAAAGAAGGAGGCACACGTGCTTCCATCAGATTCCTTCCGGTAGAGTCCGCCCTGTCAATGTCCATCACCGGCAATAAAGGGGTGGGACCTGCACATCCAAAGCAATCATTAATCCACGAAGGACAGGGTGATTGAGCAAATAGGCCTCCTCACAAGTTAAAAAGCTGGTTTATCTTACCAGGGGAAGAGCTCGGAGGCTGCAGCTCGTTTGAAGCTAGCATGGGCTCCCCACCTACAGCTTCCAACTCAAATTCAACTGGCTTCTCTGCCCCATCCACCCCTGAAGGGGAGTTAGCCGGGTCAGTGTCATCCTGTTGGAATTTAGCTATCTTAGGGACAAGGGCAATAGAGCCCCCGTCCCCATGGGTTGAGGTCTCAGCAAGGTGAGACTCCCCGGCCGCCTCCGGAAGAACCCCAGCGGAAGTGATGGCGGTGCACATATCATAGATCAAAGTAGACAAGGCTGGATCGACTTCAGTAGTCGAGTCCCGAGAAGCGGACTCCCCGGACGCCTGCAAGGATCAAAAAAAAATGATTAGGCCATAATTTAGAAAAAGAAGGAAAATGCGGCTGAAATTCTAATCACCTCAGAAATAGCGTCAACATCAATAAACAGCCTGCGACGTCTTACCGCAGCCCGTTTTCTGGAGTAGGTCCTGCCATCATCAGTAGACAGGCGCCTGCCTCGTTGGCACGAAACACCAGGCACAACAGGTGGATGGTCCTCCACCTCTTCGTCCGGCATAGTAGGAGGCTAGTCCCCTGCCTCCTCGTCCGAAGAATGTGACGAGTCATCAGCGGCCTGCTTATCATCCTCTTCGTCCGTCGCAGTGGACTCCGAGTCTGGCACGGGAACCCTATTCGCCCCTCTCTTTCTTTTCCTGGAACCCTCTGGCTTTTCTGTCAAGCCGGTCCCGATAATGAAGCTAGTGTTCATGTCAAAGTTCACGGGAGATTTGCTCGCCGCAACGTGATAAAGAGCCGCTATGTACAGAATATCCCCTTGCGTATTAGCGTTAGTGATTGAGAAGCTAGCCCGGGTATGAACAGCATTGTAATAATGCCACACACGGATGCCGTCAAGGACACTGCCCTCGAAGCCCAGGAAAGCACTGGGACAGTCAAGGAACAGCTGACTATACCCGAATTGACGAGAAAAACTGCTAGGCAAATAAGGCTCCAAGTATACGTTATTTCGGTAACGATATACTAGGTGCGCAGGGCGAATGTTGCGCAGCCATAGAAGCATCTTCTCAGATAAGAGCTGGGGAGGTTCAATGCCATCAACGTGTACCCTCCTCACTTCTCTAGGGGTAAACTGAGAAAGAGACACAAAGAAGTCGGGCCCGTCAACTCTTGCCAACGCCTTCCGACAAGCCGGCATGGTGTTATACTCCCAAGATTGATGGCGGTATCGAAAGAGGAAGGCTTCATCAGCGATGACATCATCCTCTGTCCCAGCCCTCATCAATGACCGGTAATGCATCAATAACCACCCCATGAGATAGTGGTATGGTAGCTCTATCCGCTCGAAGTCCAGCATCGTCTCACGAGCAATGACTTTAGATGTAAAGGCACGGAGGCCGTGGTGTATGCTACACACCATAGCCGGAAGAAGGGCCAGTCTTACTTTGAAGACCATCTTCACAGTCGAAAGAATAAAATGGTGGCTGATCCTTTCAGTAGAACCCGCCCCTCCCGAGACTACGCAATTTCGTAGCCATACCATCAAGAACCCGACCAAGATTGCTTTCTCAGACATATGCCGGGTACCGTAGTGGAAATAACTGAAGGAGTCAGTACGGCTCCCAAACCTGTCACGGGTGGACCTCGATCTTTTGGCCTTCAACATCATGTCCTTCACCTCCTCCGGGGTTTGAGGACCTCGAGACGAAACCCGACCGGAAGGACGTAATTTGAAAAGATACGCGACCCAGGCCGTGTTATGAGGGGCATTTCCTTCTGAGCTATTTTTTTTCTTGATAGCAGTCTGGTGGCAGATGCTATGGTGGCACAACAGTTCTCGGTACACAGCGATGAAACCAGGAAATCGTCGATCCAGGTCATCGAATTCCTCATTCGTCGGGGTATATACTTCAAAGGCCTCGCCTCCCCACGGCAGCTTAGAAACAGCATGCATCTCATAGAGAGCAAGTTCCAACTCTCCCCCGGGCACGAAGAAAGTCCCCGTACGCCGGCTATACATCTCCAAAAGGGCCATGAACAGCGGCTTGTTAATGGGCAATCCGTAACAGGTGCCCCGGATGGCGTAGTAAAGGTCAATTTCTCGAAGGAGTTCCTCGTAGTTCCTCAGGATCCATGAGGAAAGATTAGCCCATGTGAGAATGGGGTTTATCCAATTCAGCAGCGACAACCTGCCCACAGGATAGGACCCCTTACGAGCGAGCTGGTTCAGGAAGGTGTCAGCTCGGGTAAAAGTGAAGTTAGGACCAGACACATTGATAAAAGTACCAGGAATCAGCCCCATCACATTCCGGCTGACTGACTCCCTACTTGCACATGCTGACCTAATACTCATATTATAGTGGATGTTGCCTACGAACATCGCCTGTTGGGTTGGAGTCAGAGAACCTACCATTTTCCTGCCCAACGGTACCATATTAAACCACGAGAGGGAAAAATGCCGCTCCATCTCGGGAACATGGATATCCACCCCGTCCACAGTGAAGTCCCAGTTCTCAGAAATGTCCAGCATTCGGGAGTTCTTTACGGAGAAAGCATCCCCGAAGAGAAAAGCTGGTTTCAGATATTCTCCGTCCAGTTTTCCCGAATTTATCATAGTGCAAAGAAAATGGAAAGGCTGGTTGTTGATGGCAGCCACCCTCTCCAAAGGCTCATTAGAGGGAAGTTGATCTATCATATCTCGAATTAGATCGTCAAGCCGCGCACCCATGGCAAACTGAGCTGAACCCACAAGAAGCTCTCCGGCCGGGTTGGTTGGGAGGTTCACTGGAAATAGACAAAAGAAACAGGTTTAAAAAATAGGTTAAAACGAAACCACTTAGAGTTTCTCAAAAAAAAGTTTCTATGATCCTATGCGGCTCGGATCGACGAAGCCTTATACGGCCCAGTTCAGCTGAGTTTCATGCGGCACGACTTCAATAGAGCCTATGCGGCTCGGGTCAGCACAGCTTCATGCGGCCCAATTCAGTTAGGAGTTCCATGTGACACTGATTCGATAGCTTATGCGGCTCGGATTAAAACTTATGCGGTTCTATCTTGCGGAGGAGTTTATACGGCGCGACTCAGCAAAATTCTATGCGGGCCAGGTTGTCAAGGATATATGCGGTTCCACTCAAAGGAGGTTCCATGCGGTTCAAACCCGGAAGCACTCCTGCGGCTCAAATCTTTCTCAATGCGGCTCAAACATAGGGTATCTCCTATGCGGTTCGAATATGAGAGGGTCATGCGGCCCATGTAATATATGCAGCTCCATCATGGTCGAGTTTGGACAGTTTAATAAAAACGAAGGATGAAGGCTTGTGCATATGTTATGCAACAGAGCCATGGGTCTTTGGGGTTCAAAGTATTCGAATCTATTTATTACCCTTGAAAGCGGGGCGAACATCAGGATATACTTCGGGCACGGCGGCCGACGAGGAAGCCACCTTCTTGTCTTTTGCGGCAGCGGAGACGACCTTGAAAGATTTGGGGGCCATTTTCGACAGTCGGAGAATGGAAATAGGGAAAGAAAGGAAAGACAGCAACATTTGGGGACGAAGGAGAAAGTAAAAAAATCCCTCCGACTGAACTCATCCATATTTATAAACAAAACCAAGGTGCTTCGATTCTCGTGCAGAACAAAAACCAACTCTTCGGTTATCGAGGCGAGCCGCCTAAAATGAAGGCCAGACTCCTAGGATCCCGCCCCGAAAAGTGACCTCAAAACTGACAGCAAATCAACAGCATTTAATGCAAAAGATCTCCATACGTGGCAAGATGATGTGGCAGAAAGTCCCTGCGGCTGAGACACCTATGCGGCCCGAAAACTCCTGCGGCCTAGTCATCCATGCAGCCGAGACATCCATGCGGCCGAAACATCCATGCGGCCGAGACATCCATGCGGCCAGGACATCATCTACGGCCAGGAGAATTTATACATGGCCATGCTTCTTATTCAATGTATTTCAATTTTGCAAATTGAAAATTTTGAAGGGGGTCTTGTAGAAGCATGAAAAAATTAAAAAAGATCCATGCGCCAGAGAGCCCCCTACGGCTCAGAGAGTTCATGCGGCTCAAGTATCCATGCGGCTCGAGCGTCTATACGGCTCAAACAAGTCTCATGCGGTCAAAGAGGAGCCACGTGGCCTACAAACAAGCTCTCTTGTTTTGCATTAAATGCCTTGACGGCTGACAGCTTTGACGAAGTGACAGTTCTGACACGAAGATATCATTATGACTCCCTCATAATGATGGACTGCTTGGAAAGCGAAGAAAATCTCTGACATAATCTCCCAAGATTCAGAAACTGTCATGCGGCCTTGACACGTGGACAGTTGTATGCGGCCCAAGCGGAGACTCCTCCATGCGGCTCACAAAGACCAACTCCATGCGGCTCACACAGACCAGCCCCATGCGGCTCACGAAGACCAGCCTCATGCGGCTCAGAAAGACCACCCCCATGCGGTTCACGAAGATTAGTTACATGCGTCTCATGAAGACTAACTCCATGCGGTTCACTCATGCAGTCATCCACACTCATGCGACTCAAATCATTACCATGCGGTCCAAGTGTTCAGGGGGGCCCACTCTTAGGCAGCCTTGACACGTGGCCAGCCTTATGCGGCCCAACTTTCCTGCGGCTCAGATTTCTGCTATTTTGACACGTGGTATAATAGCAGGGCACGTGGCATCAGATTGATCGAAATCTCTCAGCAAATCCCAATAAAATATTGGGATCAAGTCAGATCATTTGCAAATGAGCCAATTAAAGACACGTATCGAGGAATCCGAGGTTGGCATGATAAATCGGAAGGATTTATGTCAATCAGCATTAATTACCTACAAAAGATTTGATGCAATCACATTTATTGCTCAAATCTCGATAAACGGCCCAGATTTAATGATCCTTAGCCGCCAACTTTCAAGAATGGGCAATCATTGTAAACCCTAATGAGGCCTCCCCACTTTTATAAATAGCAGGGTGCCATTCCCTTGCAAAGAGACAGACATATACATAGAGAGACACACAGAGAGACATACAGAGACAGAGACAGACGCACATAGAGACTTAGAGAGCCAGAGAGCCTGAAGAGAGAGCATTTCTTCATCAACGCCCGTCAGTTCTTCTACAGAGTCCAAAAGCTGCACCTGGTCGTCCAAGGAGTAAGGCAGAGCGGCCGTCGCTTTCTCGAGCCTCTATCGTCACCTCCAGAATCCAAAATAAACAATTGTACTCAGATTGCTATACCTAGGTTTTTGTTCCTAGGCTTTCTTTGTACAAGCGAGTTTATATTGTGAAGTAAAAGTCCAGTCCTCCGATAATTATTCTGTCCTTTTATATTTCATGGCAAACAACCCCTGACAAACCCACATTATTCGGAAAAGATAATACGAGGAAGCAAACAAGCCAAACGAGTAGCCAGCAGTTTGGATATAACCTTGTTCATGACTGTGCATAAGCTAATAGGACGAAAATCTAACCAAGTCATAGGATTTTTAATCTTAGGAATGAGGATAAGAGTCATACTTGAGATAGCTTTGGGTAAAGCAAAACCAGCCATGAATAGTTGTACTGCCTCCATAATATCTCCTTCAATGATCTGCCAAGCCGCAGTGAAAAATCTAGTCGTAAACCCGTCAGGGCCCCCCGCACTCGTAAGTCAATCCCCTTGATGATAGCAAGCAATTCTTCCTTGGTTGGATCTACCGTCAGTAACATATTGTCCTCCTTCTTGAGCAACGAAGGAATACAGTTCAGGAAATCATCATCAGGAGCAGGTAAGGAGCTCATAAATTGTTTAGCAAAATACTCATTGGCCGAAGCTTGAATTTCCTTCAGCTCAGAAAGAGTGGATCCATCCTCCTGCTTGATAGAGTGAATTCACAATTTCCTCTACTTACTGTTAACGCATTCGTGAAAATATGTCGTATTTCGATCACCCTCCAAATCCCACATCGTTCTAGCTTTCTGGCGCCAAAAAGAATCCTCATAAGAGAGACGTTGCTTCAACAGAGCACGGGCCTTATGCAGTGCCTCCCTGTTCGAGTCGGAGCTATCATGTTCATAATTGATCTCCGCATCAAGGACCCCATCTTCAGCTGCTTTAACTTGTTGAAATATATCTCCAAAGGTTGAATGACTCTATTTCGACAAAGCTTTCCTACAGGCCAGAAGGCGGTCAGCAACACTGACAAGAGCATTAGTGTGATCCCCTGAGAGCCAAGCTTTTTCAACAATGGTCAGGAACTCCTCATGCAAAATCCAGAAGTCTAGGAACCTGAAACCACGTCTCCCGTCCTCACTAGCAGATTTAAATTTAATAAAGATCGGTGAATCATCCGATTCATTACGATTGAGGTGCTCTTCAATCATTAGAGGAAATAAATCCAGCCAACCCTTGTCTAGTAACATACGATCTAGCCGAGATCCTTGTTTATCTCCCTCCGACTTGATCGAAGTGAATTTACTTCCCATTAATGGCAATTCACAGAGGCCCGAAGCCATTACGAAATCATTAAACTTCGCCATAGACTGTTGATTCGGGCAGAGTCCACCGGTCTTCTCCTCCGAACTCCGGATGGCGTTGAAATCACCCCCTACTGCCCAAGGAAGATTGTTGCAAGATTGAATATGCTGCAGTCTAGCCCACAGCTCCCTCTTTCCTTCCTTAGTATTGTGCCCATACATAATGGATAATAGGAGTTCAGTAGGGATGCCATCATTGTAGAACCGAATAGTAATCGCTTGGTCGAACGAATCAACCATAAACATAGATGATGTCGCTCATGTGAAGAGCCAAATATTTCCTCGATCATTTGAAAGGGATTGAGTGCAACCATGTTTGATTTAAAAAGAAGTCAGTTGATCATTCGCCACCTTCGGTTCAGTGATAGCGAGAAAATCTATCTTGTTGACCCGGAGTAAATTTTTGATCCTTTTGATAGTCATATTATTTGCGATCCCGCGAACATTCCAAATTAGGAAATTAGACATTAAGGGTTTGCTGTTGGGAACCAGTTTGAGCAATGGACCCTGAACGAAGGACCCTGTCAGATGGAGGTGGAGGAGGTTTCTTTTTATGCGTCGACGATGGCGGCCGGACCATCGTCTCTTCTTCGCCATCTCCCTGAGAGCACTGAGCACGAGCATCTTCTTCTTCAGCAATGTCCGTCCATGTCTGAGTATGACTCAGAATCTCTCCCTCTTTGACGTCTGCATGACCATGATCATCTTCATAAAATTCATCACTTGCCGGATGGTACGAAAGAGTCGCGTCATCCCCAGGTTCTGGTGGTATAGGAGGAGTGTCGGAAGAGGAGCCAATCCCATCCTCTCGCTGGATTGGATCAGTAACGGGAGGAGTAGTAATGGCTTGATCAATAGTGGCTGCATGGGTATTCGGGAGCACTTGAGTGAGAACTGGTTGACGGTTATTATCATGATTTGGAGCTATTTGATCCTGAGGATGGGATGGAGGATTAGACAGGGTGGGTTCTAAAGAGTGATTGGAAGGCTCCTCTATCTCCACCTGAGGTCGAGGAAGAATACGAGTGACTTGAACTTGACTATCCCTCTGAGTCGCAATGCCTTTCCCTTTGTCCTTCTGCACAGATTTACAAGATTCCATGGAGTGTCCTTGATGCCGACAAGTTGAACAATATAGAGGCGAAGATTCATACTCTATATTTTGCCAAAAACTTCTGTTTCGAGGCATGTTTATGCTAATTTTCTGTTGAAGAGGTTTAGAAGCATCGACCTCGATAAAAACCCTAGCCAAGCTTGGCCTGGATAGGTCTACCGTAGCTTTGTCAATCTTGAGAGGAGAGCCAATCGCACCCGTAATTGCAAAGAGAGCTTGTTTTGCATATAAATGGTGAAGCAGATTGGGCAGATTAATCCATACTAGCATAATAGGAGACTCGTGGGCAGGAGAAAAATTCGGGTCCCATTTGAAGATTCTTATAGAAGCTCGAGCAATATACCACGTGTCTTTTGCTCAAAGACGGAGGTAGTCCGATTCACAGAAAGGACGAATGAGAATATGTTTAGAGTCAATAAGACCGGCATTAATGGAGCCATCAAAAGTAAATTCCGTAACTGCTTTACGAATCTTGTCTATCGGAGGCCGATATTGTGAGAACTTCCCGAACAAGGCATACCGAAGGGGGGTAGCCAAGGCGGATTCCTCCTCCTCAGAGAAGGAAATCGATGGGGCACCCTTGAAGGATGTCACCAAACGCGGGGGGGATGAGAGGCACAGACGCGGACGTCTGACCACCCACTACCTCTGCAAAAGAACGAGAGGTCATGGAAACCTATGACGCCGAAGAAGAGACAAACAAGGGGGAGGAGCTACCATCCAAAGGGTATGGTAGCCCCTAGAGGGGTCGCCGGCGCGGCCAAAGGCCACTCCGGAGACTATCAAAGGGGATGGAGGCGCCTAGGGTTTCGAGTGGATGTATATTCTTGATATATATATATATTTTTATATATATATATATATATATATATATATATATATATATATATATATATTCTAAAAAGAGCTTTATTGAATTAATGGAGCAAAAGTCAAAAGGTACATCAAAACCAAATCAAAAGCTACATGAAATACGTAGGAACATCTTTCTTGTGCTTGCATCTCAGAAGCGCCTTTGAAACTTGTCTTCGAACTTCTTTTTCCAGTTGGACCACTGTGAATGTGTACTCCTCGTATCTCCATTTATTTCTATTTTTCCACAGTACCCACATGATAGCACCAACCACCACTTCTTTCAAGTGTAAGTTAGGTAGTCTCCACCAAGCGCCAAAACGTTGAAGCAAAGTCAGATTCAGCATGGGCACCCCGAAATAGTCACTGATCCTACTCCATACCCTAGATGATAGTTCCCCCTCATTGAAAATATGCTCCAATGATTCTTCGGCTGGCTGCACGCAACAATGACATTTGGATGGTAGCTGATAACTCATCGTACGTACCTTGTCATCGGTTGGTAGTTTTCCATGCAATATACGCCAAAGTAGAATGGACCACTTCACTGGCATGCACGAGCTCCATATATGTGCGAAATGATCCTGAGTAGGTGCTGGCATCCGTATTGCCGCCCAAGCAGCCGAGACAGTGAACCGACCAGAGGTGGTCGACGTCCAAAGCCAATCTCCATTCTCTGCTTGAACAATATAATGTGCCGAAAGTTCACGTCCCCGAAGGAGGCGACACCAAATATGGGAACATTTTTGAGGAGCGCCTGCCTCCTCCAGAGTTTGGAACTTATAGTAGCGCGCGAGGATGAAACGTTGCCACAAGCCATCTCTAGTTTTCAACTTCCACCACAACTTGACAGTGAAAGCATTCATCGTTTCTTGTAAACTTTGCACGCCTAGCCCAACTTCAACAATAGGCCTCGCCATGGATGGCCAACTTGACCATATATGCTTCAGAAATCCCTCCGCGGAGCCCCAAAAGAATATTACGAACATGTCTTCAAGACGATTAAGAATAGTTTGTGGCGGATTGCAGGCCGCTAATGTATACATAGGAATTGAAGTTAACACCGATTTAATAAGTGTCAACTTACCCCCGTATGATAAAGTTTTTTGCTGCCAACCGTCGAGACGCCGTCTTACTCGTTGAATAAGCTCCTCATATATGGTAGCACTCCTCATGCCCACCATCATCGGACGTGAATGGAATAGTAGCAATCCCGAATTCCGTAATGGCACGAAGCTCATCCCGTCTCTCAAAGTCTTGTGGCACTTAAATAGATGATTTGGCCGCATTGATTTGTTGTCCCGAGACACGTTAATATCGACGCAGAAGGCCATATATCAACTGAACAGATCGGACATCCCCTGAGGACAATATCAATATATCATCAGCAAAAGCCAAATGGCTTATCGCTGGGCAACCACTGGGGGCATAATAATAAGAGAAAGATTTGTTCTGCAGCATTAAGGTAAGGTTACACGAGAGAACTTCAGCAGCAATAATGAATAAAGCTGAAGATAGGGGATCACCCTGGCGGACACCCCTGAATGCCTTGAAATAGCCAGACGTCACACCATTGATGATTGTTGAGTACCAGATATTATTAATTAGTCTGAATATCAAACTAATCCATTTCTCATCAAACCCAAACCGCCTCATAACTGACATCAGAAAACCCCAGTCTAACCTGTCATAGGCTTTGGTCATATCCAGCTTTATAGCTATATTGCCCCCGCGATGCTTCGTGTTCATCATGCTAATCATCTCCTGCGCAAGAAGGATATTATCAACAATTTCCCTTCCCTGCACGAAGCCACTTTGTTCCAATGATATTAATCTAGGGAGGATAGCACTTAGTCTTCATGCTAAAAGTTTGGAGATAATTTTATTCAGCACATTACAAAGACTAATCGGCCTGAAGTCCGACATAGAAGAGGGATTGTTATGTTTAGGGATCAATACCAGAGCCGTGCTTGTAATAGCTTTTGGTAGCTCGAAACCATCCACGAACAAAGAGACGGCCTCAACAATATCAGTAGCAATACTGTCCCAGCATTTAATAAAGAAAAGAGTCGTGAAACCATCCAATCCCGTAGCACTCTCAGCGTCTAAACTCTTTAGAGTTTCAAATATCTCCTCTCTAGACGCTGCAGCAGTAAGCATAGTATTGTCATCATATGTAACCAGGTTCGGGATAGCCTTCATAAGCTCCTCATCCGCACCTGTGGCACCATATTTGTATTGCTCTTCATAGTACTCATTAGCCACCTGCTGTATATCCCCAAGGTCTTCTCTACTGGCACCATTCGCGTCAAGGATGTGGTGGATACGCAATTTACGCTGCTTGTTATTGACACAATCATGGAAATATTTTGTGTTGCGATCATCTTCAACATCCCATCTGAGGCGTGCTTTCTGCTTCCAGAATGAATCAACAATGCAGTGCTTTTGTTTTAACATAGCCGTAGCTTTCTGCAATGATGTCCGGTTCAAACTGGATCTGTCACTGTCGAATGCCAACTCCGCGGCAAGTACTTGGTCCTCCGCCTTAGAAACTTCCTGGAAGATATTCCCAAAAGTGCGATGACTCCAAGTAGATAAAGCATGCCTGCAAGCAGTCAAACGCAAACAAACCCTAACGAGCCCATTGGGATGTGCAACCGAACACCAAGCCTGTTCAACCACCTGCATAAATTCTACATGATTAACCCAAAAATCAAGGAATTTAAAGCTACGATGACCTCCATCCTGTTGAGAAATGAACTTTATGAGAAGCGGAGCATGATCAGATTTCGTCCTGTTTAAATGATCCTCCATGGCTAAAGGCGCCAGTCGAAACCATTCGCTCGAAACCAGTATCATGTCCAGCCTAGAGCCTTGCCTCTCCCCCTCCTTGGACTTAAACCAAGTATACTTGCTTCCAGAGTATGGTAACTCCGTTAGTCCCGCAGTTGATTGAAAATGAACAAAGTCCTGAATGGAGATCATACATGGATCCCTTCCACCAACTTTCTCATCAAAGTGCGATATTGCGTTGAAATCTTCCCCCACTGCCCATGGTAAAGAGTGCAATGTCCGAATAGTCAGCAGCCTATCCCAAAGATCACGTCGACCTTCCTTCTTGTTATGGCCATGAATATGCAAGATTTTATTTTAAAAAGAAACAGTAAGTGCATGATCAAAGTCATCTAGCGTGGATAGCATACATCCAGACTTAGCCGTTACCCAAATGTTTCTACGACTGTTGCACACCGCCGAAGCAAAACCAAGCTTGAGTTTGTACAGAGTTAATTAGGAATTTGACACTTTTGGCTCAATCACAGCAAGCAACTGAACCTTGTTCACCCGACAAAGGTTCTTCAATCTTTTAAAAGCCAGTTTATTCGCTACCCCTCTAATGTTCCAACATATATTATTAAGCATTTGAGAGGGGTTGTGGTTTACCGGATTTAATGTTGGAGGTTTTTGAACGGAGGACACGGTCCGTCGGCTCCTGAAGTTTCTTCCTCCTCGCTTGAGACGGTGTTGGGGAAGAAAGTGGTTGGGCAGCTTCTTTGCCCCGTTCTTGTGCCGTATCAGCTTCATCGGCCCAGCTACGTATCTCCCCTTCCTCTTTACCATCTAAGGCATCCCCTTCGCTATCGACGTCATCCCCTTCGCTAGCAGCGGCTTCTCCCTCTGGCGCACGAGGTTCTTCATGTTGATCTGCTACAGAAGAGCTTTCTCCACCCTCATTAGGGAGGACGAAACCCTTATCAGGCTGTGGCTCACTAACCAGGGCAGTCCCATCATTATCAAGGATGACCGGAGTAGTCCCATCAAGGTTTGGGGCTAATATGTCATCCGCATTTGAGCTAATGTGTTGACGGTCACCCTCTTGGGTTTGATGATCCACTAGAGTTGGGGAAGGATTCACCTGAGTGTGCGATGGTCCAATAACTTCACGTTGTAGTATGTGATTCACTATGGAAGTTTTCTGAGTACGGGGAGCAGGATCTTCATGGAGTGGTTCTTTCCCTTTGTCTTTCTGTTTAATCTTGCAATTGTCGACTGAGTGGCCTTGGTGACGGCAGTGGAAGCAATAAAGGGGCAAGTATTCATATTCGATCAACTGCCAAAAACTACCACTTGGCAAATTAATCCTAATGCGACGTTGAAGTGGCTTCGAAGCATCAATTTCCATAAATAACCTAGCCATACTAGGTCGAGATAACTCCACCGTTGCCATATCAATTTTAAGAGGAGTCCCAAACACTGATGCAATAGCAAATAACGCTTCCTTCGCATAAAGATGGTGTGGAAGATTCGGGAGCGTAACCCAAACTAGAACTTTTGGTAATTCGTGATTTGGTGAGAAGTCGGGATCCCACTTGAAAACTCGCATGGGAGCGCGAGCGATATACCACACTTCCTTTGAACGGAGTCGGAGAAAGTCCACCTCAGTAGATGGCCGGATGAGAATGTGTTTCTCAATAACGCCCGCCTTAATGGATCCAGAGAACTCGAAGCTAGAAAGTGCCTTCCGGATCATCTCAATCGGACACCGAGCGTGTGAGAACTTCCCCACTAACGCAAAACGCAGTGGATCAGAGAGAGCAGTTTCTTCCTCCACAGAAAAGGAGATTGCTGGAACACCTTTAAAAGTAGTGATTGTTCGCGGAGGGAGGGCGGTAGCCACCACAGGAGGCCCTATCACCGCCTCCGCAAAGGACTTGGTCGCCATAATCCTAGGCAAGATCAAAATGGAGAGGACCACCGACCAAGGGGTTCAGATGGCCCGGGTGGACGCCGACTGGCCAGCGGCCACGCCGATGTCGGTGGACAAAGGATTAGGGTTTAAGGGGCGACAGCGGCCGCCAATCTCATATATGTGTATATATATATATCATACATATATATATATATATATTATATATATATATATATATATATATATATATATATATAATGTTTTATATATTATATATATATTATATATATATATATACACACACACATATATGTTTGTGTGTGTGTGTGTGTGTGGTATTGTATAAGTGTCACATATGCATGTATATGTATATAGGGGTATATAGATTAGTAAGTGTGTATATATATACATATGTTTGTATGTGTGTGTGTGTGTGTGTGTGTGTGTGTGTGTGTGTGTGTGTGTGTGTGTGTGTGTGCGTGCGTGCGTGCGTACGTGTGTGTGTATTGTATAAGTGTCATATGTGCATGTATATGTATATAGGGGTATAAAGATTAGTATGTGTGTGTGTGTGTGTGTGTATATATATATATATAAATATATATATATATATATATTGTTGACACAAAATCACAGTTAACCAAATATTGATAGAATTGACTGCATGATACTTGTGATAATTCAATACAACACATGAAGACTACTTCCAGTACAAGTCAGACGACAGCTCGGATTTGCAATACAAGTTATTATGAGTCTGTATTTTTACAATTTTATTTAGTCTAGACTTATGTAAACTGAGATGTACTGAGCATCTGAGACTTAGCCTATAACCATACCCGAATCCAATAGCTCCACACATATCCAAATAAACCAATTGGACCCATGACCCATTCTGTGCTCTGGAGACAGAGTTCGGGCCGAACTCTGCCTCCACACAGTGTTTGGGCCGAACTCTGTCCCCTAAAAATCAGCACCCTAATTTTTAGGGTTGGCTGGTTGCAAGTTATCCAACGGCCAATTTTTTGAAAATTTCAACCAGAATTCTGGCCGAATTCTACCTACCTGATATCCTATAAATAGGCCATAAATTCTCTCATTTTTATTCATCCAATCTTCTCTTCTCTTCTCTCTAAAGCTCAATACAAGCCATACCCTTCTTCATCTACTAGCCACAAGCTCCCTAAGCCTCAAGTGCTCAGTACTTTTCAGTCAGAAGTTTGTGCAAGAGTTCAAGAAGTCGCTTGGAAAATTCCAAGCATCGCCACTGCGATCTTTGTAAGAAGTTGACGTGCTCTTCTGAAGAAAAGGTACGGGGTGTAACAACTATTTCACAAATAGTGGATTTAATCCTGAGCTAGAGTTCTCAAGCCTGGACTAGTCCTCCACGAGGGAAACCAGGTTAAAAATCGGCTGCGTTTGCGTATGCTTTCTTACTCCTTATTTATTTCCACATTTACTCTGATTACTTTCAGCTTGTGAAAGAGTTTAATTTTTAATTGGTTATTATCATTATAAACTCTATTCACCCCCCTCTAGAGTTGCCATATGTTCTTTAATTGGTATCAGAGCTCTGTTCTCTCAACAAGGACTAACATCCTAGAGCTGATCTATGGCAACCACACAATCTTTGATTTCCAATCACGGTGAAGGGCAGTCCACTCATATGCCTCCCCTATTTGATGGAACTAACTACACCTATTGGAAAACAAGGATGAGCTTTTATCTCAAGTCGCTAGACTTCGACCTGTGGACCATCATCACTGATGGTTACAAAAAGCCCGCCAGGATATATGTCAATGGTGATCTCGTTGAGAAACCACATGACAAATATTCTGACGAAGAGAAGAAACAGGCAAGTCTTGACGCGAGAGCTATTAATGCTTTATTCTGTGCTATAGACAGGAATGAGTTCAACAGGGTCTCAACATGCACCACCTCTCACGAAGTATGGAGACTTCTAGAAGTGACACATGAAGGAACCACCCAAGTCAAGGAATCGAAAATAAGCCGTCTCACTCAAGAATATGAGGCTTTCAAGATGAAGCCAAATGAGACGATCACGTAAATGTTCACAAGATTCTTCGACATCATCAATCCCCTATCTTCGCTCGGCAAACAATATTCAAATCATGAGAAGATTCGCAAGCTACTTAGGAGGCTACCAAAGATTTGGAACCCTAAGGTTACAGCCATCATAGAAGGAAATGATCTCACAACTATGTCCATAGAGACCTTGATGGGAAAGCTGATGAATCATGAGCTTGACCTCAAGGACTTTGAAGAGCCTGCTCCTATGGCTAAGGAGATCGCCCTCAAAGCTCACCGACGAAGGACTGACTCCGAAGAGACGGATGACGACAACTCGGAAGGTGATAATCAAGCTCTTCTTGTCCGCAACTATAATAAATTCCTTCGCTTCAACCGAAGAAAGAAGGAACCACAAGAAGATGACGAAGAAGAGCCAACATGCTACAGTTATAAGAAGACGGGACACGTCCAAAAAGATCGTCCATTCTTAAAGAAGAACAAAAACCATACAAGAAGGCTTCCTCAAAGAAATATGCCAACACAAGCATTTGACATGAAAGCGAAGCTAGTGACTCCGAGGAAGAAAAGGACTCTCCTCAAGACGCTGCAAACGTGTGCCTAATGGCAACGTCCGATAAGGTATCAAACGAAACTCTTGATGATTTCACTTTTGATGAACTTGGCGATGCATTCACCGATTTACTTGATGATCACAAAAAGGTCATTGGTAAATATAAACATGCCAAGGAAAAGATCAAAAGTCATGAAGTCAAAATTCAATGACTTTCTTTACTGCTTGATAACATTAGAGACACTTCACCCACGAAAGTCACAAATGAGGTATCTAAGCTTAAAATAAGCCTACATGATGCCGAAGCACGCATTGAACAACAAACACAATAAATCACAGCACTCAACACGGAGCTTGCTGAAGAAAAGAGTAGACACAAGATTTCTATTACTAAGATATGTGGTTTGAATGCTAAGGTTACTGAATTGCAGGATGTCTCTAAGAAATTGGAGATTAAATTGGGAAAACAGGTTGCTCAACCTCAAACCCAATCACATGAGACACACACAAAGCATGACACTACTCATACAAGTCAACCACGTCATCCACCTTCAGCACGTAATCATGCTTTCATATACACACACTTTCAAAAAGCACACAAACCACATGTACGTAGAAATAATTCTCATATGTCACAGAATCATCATGCTATACATAGATACAATCATCACTATGTTGCACAAAATCACCATCACTCTACATATAGACATCATCACCATGCTATTCCATATAGATATTATCACCATACTGCTCCATATCACTCTACTTATAGACATCATCTCTATGCTAACTCTACATATCATCATGCTACTCCACATCACTCTACTCATAGACATCATATGCATGCTCCTAACATAAATAGGAATGTTATACGTACTTATTGTAGACTACATGGACATATTTCACCACAATATAGAATTAGAAGTTGAGTAAATAGAAAGATATATGCATGGTTTTCGAAAACTAACTTTTCAGGACCCTCAAGAACTTGGGTACCAAAGGTCACATCTACTCTTGATGTAGGTGGACCTTCCCTCCTCAACTAAGAGTAAGTGGATTCTCGATAGTGGATGCTCGCGGCATATAACGGGAGACGTAAATCTTTTCGCATCACTACCGATGAAGAGAGAAGGATATGTATCCTTCGGTAACAACCTAAAAGGGTATATTATAGGTAATGATATTATTGGCCATCCTCCCTCTCCCGTAATAAAGGATGTCTGCCTAGTGACCGAGTTAAAGCAGAACCTGCTCAGCATTAGTCATCCTGCTGACCATGGATATGACATTAACTTTGGACAAAATAAATGCTTTATTTATGATAGGTCAACGGGAGACATTGCTTTTGAAGGGGTAAGAGAGGATAATATTTATATTTTCTATCTGTCTAGAGATACTAACAATGCAGGTAGATGCCTTTATGCTCATAAGGATGAAAGATTACTGTGGCACTAGCGTCTTGGTCATGCCAACATGGATACTATATCCAGGCTATCGACTAAGAAGCTAGTTAGAGGCTTGCCCGACATCACATTCAAAAAGGACACGGAATGTGTCGAATGTGAATTGAATAAGGCAACTAAGTCCTCATTTCATTCCATAAACTCTGTAAGTACTACTAGACCCTTGTAACTTCTTCATATGGATTTATTTGGCCCTAGTAGAGTAGCCAGTCTTGGTGGAAAACTCTACGCATTTGTTATAGTTGATGATTTTTCTAGATTTACATGGGTTTTCTTTCTTACAAATAATAGCAATACTATTTCAGTTTTTAAGATTTTTGTTAAGAAAGTTCAAAACGAAAAAGGCTACATGAATACTCGAATCCGAAGTGATCATGGAGGCGAATTCGAAAATACTGATTTTGAAAAGTTTTGTGATTCTAATGGTTTTGATCATGAGTTTTCTTGTCCAAGAACTCCTCAACAAAATGGTATTGTGGAGCAGAAGAATAGGACTCTTGGGGATATGGTTAGAGTCATGTTGAACAAGTTTTCACTTACGAAATACTTTTGGGCTGAAGCTGTCAGTACAGCATGCCATATTTTAAATATGGTGCTTATTCGTCCTATTACGAAGAAAACACCCTATGAGCTTTGGTTTGGAAGAACCCCAAGTGTTTCTTATTTTAGAGTTTTTGGTTGTAGATGTTTTATCCTTAACACCAAAGATAACTTAGGCAAATTTGATGCCAAAGCTGACGATGGTATTTTCCTTGGCTATGCTACAAAGAGCAAGGGATATAGAGTATTTAACAAACGCTCATTAATTGTGGAAGAGTCTACCAATGTGACTTTTGATGAAGATAACAGTGCAGCAGCTACTCTTGATGATGATATTGAGCCATCAACTTCTACTCCAATGAATACCACCACCGAAACCAATTCTCTAGAGGGCTTGCCTAAGAAATTCTCTTTCAAGCCGTCACAACCAGAAAATTTGGTAATAGGTGAGGTTTCACGTGGAGTAACTACTAGATCATCATTAAGAGGCTCTATTGCTAGCACTGCCTTCATTTCACAAATTGAGCCGAAAACATTTTAGAAGCTTTTAACGATGAATTTTGGATTTCTGCTATGCAAGAAGAACTCAACCAATTCGAGAGGAGCCAAGTATGGGAATTCGTTCCTAGACCGGCAAATCACTCGATTATTGGTACTAAATGGGTTTTTAGAAACAAAGTAAATGAAGATGGTTCAGTTACACGCAACAAAGCTCGTCTAGTAGTCCAAGGATACAACCAAGAGGAAGATATCGACTACGATGAGACTTATGCTCCTGTTGTGAGATTGGAATCCATTCGGATGCTTTGTGCATTTGTAAATTTTCAAAATTTCAAATTATTTCAAATGGATGTTAAAAGTGCTTTCTTGAATGGATTTATTAAGAAAGAAGTTTATGTAAAACAACCCTCTGGTTTTGAAAATCACAAATTTTCCGACCATGTTTTCAAGCTAAAGAAAGCGCTATATGGCCTCAAACAAGCCCCTAGAGCTTGGTATGAACGGCTAAGCAATTTCTTGCTTGAGAAAGGTTTTTTAAAAGGAAAAATTGATACCACACTTTTTATAAAATCTTTCAAAGACACTATTCTCTTAGTGCAAATATATGTAGATGATATTATATTTGGTTCTACTGATGAAACCCTCTGTCAAGATTTTGCCAAGTATATGCAGACCGAGTTTGATATGAGCATGATGGGGGAGCTCAACTACTTTCTTGGACTGCGAGTCAAACAAATGTCAAATGAAACTTTCATCTGTCAGTCAAAGTATACAAAGGATATGCTGAGAAAATTCGACCTTGACAACGTCAAACCAATCAGCACTCCAATGGCTACTACAACTAAACTAGAACCAGATGATAGCGGCAAACCTGTGGATCAACGTAAGTATCGAGGTATAATAGGCAGTCTACTCTATTTAACTGCTAGGCGCCCTGATATTATGTTTAGTGTTTGCCTGTGTGCTAGATATCAAGCAAATTCTAAGAAATTACACATGACTACTGTTAAGCGTATCTTTCGATACCTTAAGAGTATGGTTACAGTGGGACTATGGTATCCAAGTCAATATCATTTGACCTCATCGGTTACTCTGATGCTGATTTCGTCGGATGCAAGGTCGACCGTAAAAGTACGAGCGGTACGTATTATTTATTAGGAAAGGCTTTAGTCTCTTGGCTAGTAAGAAGCAGAATTCTGTCGCACTATCCACAACAGAAGCTGAATACATCGTAGCTGGGCGTTGTTGTGCACAAATTCTGTGGATGAAGCAAACCCTTGAAGACTACAACTTATCTTTTATGCACATTCAAGTCTTTTGTGACAACATTAGTGCTATAAATCTTACTAAGAACCCCATATGTCACTAACGCACAAAACACATAGAAATACGTCACCACTTTTTACGTGATCATCAGCAAAATGGCAATATTAATTTAGAATTTATTGACACTGATCATCAGCTAGCAGATTTTTTTACAAAACCATTATCCGAAGAGCGCTTCAATTTTCTCTGTCGTGAACTTAGAATTTTGGACGAAGCTGTTATTAATTAAAATAAACCTGCATAAATATCGAGTATGTCTTGATTCTTCTATGATGAAATTGCTATGGGTACAAGCCGAAAGGGCCCTTCTGACAACAAGGCGTAAAAGCCTAAGCGACACGGTGCACTAGTCCTCAAGACTACCGCTAGCTGGGATCCGACCCCTGCATGTAACCCATGGCAACTTCAAAATATTGAATTATGACATAATTCCTTGTTTATTACATGGTTCATTTTCTTATCACATGCTAAAATGCAGATTTTCCAACTTCACTTTGCTTCGAAATCAACTTTCTGGAATTTTTCAACTTAGATTTTTTTTTCTCAATCTTGTATATGTACTTTTCCTTTGGTCTCTCTCACTTAATCATTTTTCAACTTAATCATTTTTCAGCCTGATTTCTGTTCTGTTTCCAAGATCCAAAATTCGGGCCGAACTCTGCCTTATACAGAGTTCGGGCCGAATTCGGCCTGACTGTTCCAGAACTAGGAGCAGCCTCAGCCGCTAATCATAAGTTGATCCAATGGCCCATATTTGTTCCGACCATTGGAACCCTTTCACATATATTCGGGCTCTCCTCTTCCTTCTCCACCATTGCCACCTTTTCCACTTCTCCAAACATATTTTTCTCAAACCCTAACCCTAGTTTTTCCTCCCTAGAGCTTATATCTTCTCCAAACTCAAGGAGAAGGCTTCCCTCTTCATTCTCCTTCACTATTCTTAATCATATTGAGGTATATCTCAACACTCCTCTCCATCTCAATATTCTCTATTATCTTTATTAATTTTCATGGCTCCACGATTGTTCAATCGCGGGAAGAGACTTCGAACCGAGGGAGCGTCCTCTTCGAATGCTCCTCATGGTGAACCATCCGTTGAACAACAACCACCTATCCATCCGTTGTTCAACTCGCCTCGTCCACTTGACCCAAACACATTTGACGACCGAATATTTGTATCACTTGACGCGTGAAATGAATGGTTTAGTGGTTTTCGGACACGTCCGGTGTTTGCGGGTCATCCCATCAATTTTACTATTTTCTCTCAATATGATGCACTTTTTCATGATCTTTGCCTTGACGAACTTGTCACACCCAACTCGGTCATATATCGTAATGCTATTCAAATGTTCTACTGCAACCTAACTCATGATGATACACATATTTACTCACGGGTTGCGGGCATTGACATCTCGTTTGATGATTTCGATTTGGCCGAACACCTTGAACTTCAAGAGCCAAACTCATGGAAAAAGCTTGTTGAAGCTCGGTCGTTTCAATTTTCCGATGGGTCTTCACTTGAAAGCTTCAAAGACGACTTGTGTACTCCTAACACACGTCCTCGACCTACTTTAAAGTCACCTACTTTGAAATCTCGACCTTATATCCCCTCCACTTTCATGTACCATTTAATCTTCCACGTACCATGATAGACTGGATGATTAATTCTAGGAAGAAACCAAGATCCTTGGTTTATGCTTTGTATCTTCCTATGGTCTTTCGTGCTTTTCACATACCTCTTGATGAGTTTCAGTTCTTACCTGCCCCTGCCTTCCTCTCTAAGGCACGGAGACTTTAGGCAGTAGTCGGCTCACCTGTTGTGTTCGAGCATTCTAATGATGAGCCAGATGCCCCTCCTCTGGGACAGGATCCTCCTCCTCCTTCTGCCACTCTAGAGTCCCTCCAGACTATGCTCCGCGATCGTTTCACCTTGGAGGATGATCGCTAGACTCAGCTTGACTACCGGACTACCTTGCAGATGAATGCCATTAGTAACTCAGTGTACGATATTTGGTACTCCATGTCTCGCCATCCTTCCATGCCTATCCCTATGGAGCGGGATCATGGTCGTGAAGGGTATCGTATCGATGACCCTTGGGTTATTCGCTACTTGGATCCGGATGCGGCCTTCGTGGACCCTCGTCGTTCCTTCACTGATCCATCCGACGACGTTGGGCCTTCACGAGCTCGATGATGGATATGGACTTCTCCTTACTGCTGCTACTGAGGATCATATCTTATGTTTTTATGCACTTTGGATTTTAGTTGCTTTTATGCACTTTGGTTGTATTAGACTTATTATTATGTGTGACTTTTGAGACATTTAGTAGTTTTATCAGTATCTATGCAGTTTCATCTATTACCTTTTGGTGTGCTTGCCAGTTCTTATTTGTTTATGGTTAATTGCTAAATGCCAAAAGGGGGAGAAATTTTGGTATATTCTATATTCTTTTGTATATGTATCTGTGCTTTGGGGAGAATATTTTTATCAGGCCAACAGGATTCAAAGTAATGCTTACGGGGGAGCTATTGCTAGCTCGACACTGATTACGGGGGAGCTATACCACTTCTATATAATGTGTCTAGGTATGAATATTGAATATACAACTATCATTTTGTCAATTATTAATATGGGGGAGATTGTTGACACAAAATTACAATCAACCAAATATTGATAGAATTGACTACATGATACTTGTGATAATTCAATAGGACACATAAAGACTACTTCCAGTACAAGTCAGACGACAGCTCGGATTTGCAATGCAAGTTATTATGAGTCTGTATTTTTACAATTTTATTGAGTCTAGACTTATGTAAACTGAGCTGCACTGAGCATCTGAGACTTAGCCTATAACCATACCCAAATCCAATAGCTCCACACATATCCAAATAAACCAATTGGACCTATGACCCATTATGTGCGCTGGAGACAGAGTTCGGGCCGAACTCTGCCTCCACACAGAGTTCGGGCCGAACTCTGCCCTCTAAAAATCAGCACCCTAATTTTTAGGGTTGGCTGGTTGCAAGTTGTCCAACGGCCAATTTTTTGAAAATTTCAACCAGAATTCTGGCCGAATTCTGCCTACGTGATATCCTATAAATAGGCCATGAATTCTCTCATTTTCATTCATCCAATCTTCTCTTCTCTTCTCTCTAAAGCTCAATACAAGCCATACCCTTCTTCATCTACTAGACACAAGCTCCCTAAGCCTCAAGTGCTCAGTACTTTTCAGTCAGGAGTTTGTGCAAGAGTTCAAGAAGTCGGTTGGAAAATTCCAAGCATCGCCACTGCGATCTTTGTAAGAAGTTGACGTGCTCTTCTGAAGAAAAGGCACGGGGTGTAACTACTATTTCACAAATAGTGGATTTAATCCTGAGCTAGAGTTCTCAGGCCTGGACTAGTCCTCCACGAGGGAAACCAGGTTAAAAATCGGCTGTGTTTGCGTATGCTTTCTTGCTCCTTATTTATTTTCGCATTTACTCTGATTACTTTCAGCTTGTGAAAGAGTTTAATTTTTAATTGGTTATTATCATTATAAACTCTATTCACCCCCCTCTAGAGTTAAATATATATATATATATATATATATATATACGCGCATGACCCCTGGCTTCTGCCAAAACCGTCGCTAGAGGCACCCATGAATCGTCCCCTCTTCCGCCAAGTTTTGGTATACATGTATTCCTACCAAATGGTCCATTCTCATCTGGCATGCCGCGCGCCGGAAACTACCTACGGATGATGCCATCTACTCCTTCGATTTTAGTCTGGCGTCCATATGCCACTGTTGTGTGGCACACCAATCGAAAACTGCCGATCACGTCCTTCTCTCTGGTGAATCAACCACTCAAATTTGGACGAACCTTCACAACAAGTTTAGGATTGTCTCCACGATCGGGGACATCAACGATCTGCTTTCCAGCTGGAACACGTCTCACGGGCATCAGATCGCCGCTGCCGCCGCCTTTTGGGTCTTGTGGAAAAACAGAAACAAATACAGATACGAGGGCCGTCAACTCCCGCCCCCATAATTGTACAGAGAGGTCGTTCGACAAATCTACAAAAGAAAGAGGCGTTGCTCTCACGCCTCGCACCAATTTTGGGATGCCCTAGGCTAATCTGGGCACCGCGTGTCGTGACCTGGCTCACTTTGGGCAGTAACGACTGCGGGTTCAGGGGCGCTCTTCCGTAGGTGCTAGCTTCCACCGCCTAACCTTCTGATGCTCGTCCCAGCTGCCGTTTTGTGGGCAACATTTTGTGTTTATTTATTTTGCTTTTTTTGTCGTTTTCCACGCGTAGCACGATTACTTGTAAAGGCTTCGACATTTTGCGCCTTTCATTCAATAAATTTTTGTTTCTTCATATATATATATATATATATATATATATTACAGATGATGGCTTTCCCTTCCTCTTCCCTTCCCCTTCCCAGGGAGACCCCCCTCCCCTTCTTCTCCTCCCCCAGTCCTTCCCGCGCCCCCCGGACCGGCCGCACGCTCCCGCGCCAGTCCGGCCTGCCGTCGCCGACCCCGATCCTCCTCCTTCCATCCCTCCCCACTCTGTCATCCATACCTGCCGCGTCCAGCTCGGGCCGGAGCTCCTCTCCCCGGCGGTCACCCTCCGCTCAGGCCCCCGAATAGGGATTGGTCGTCGGAGGAGCTGGCCGTCGTGGGATTAGCCTCGTCAGGGTTAGCACCCAAGCTTTGTTGGCCGCCCGACCTCCCCTCCGCTCCTGTGGCCGTGCCAGGGGAAGCCCTCCCTCCGTTGGCCCCGTCCTAATGGCGCTCTCCGTCGTACTTGAGAGAGGAGCTTTCCCGCTGCCGGCCGCCCGCTCCACCATGCTCCGGCGGTAGTGAGAGAGGCAGCAGCTCCTCTCCAGTGGCCCCGTGTATCCGGCGGCGTCCCGCTGTCCTCGGGTCGGTGCTTTCCCGCCCTTCCCTTCCAGAGATCCCGTCGATTTCAAATTCGAATTTGATTTTAAATCAGCCTCGTTTCCCCTCATCGCGAGATTCGTTAGTAGAGAGGCATGCGCCCACGTCCTCGTCGACCGGGTATGCGCCCCCATGCTCTCGCGCTATGTGCCCTATTCTCCTGGCCCGCAAGCTAGCGCAGGGGAGGTCTATGCACCCTCGGTCCCGGGTGCTTATGCGCCCACCGACTCGTCTTCGTATACGCCCATCAATTTGGGCTCCTCTGCGCCCCTTCAGGGGTCTCTGGCTTATACGCCCCCCTTGGACAGCTCTCGGCTTCTTCTAGCCGCCCAAGCTCCGTCAGCGGGGGCGCCCGAGGCCTCTGCTTTTTCGTGCGCCCCCCTCATCGGTCACCATCGCCTGCTCAGCTTGCCCCCTCCTCTCCAGGAGTTAGCATCCCTGCTCATCTCCCTTCGACTATCAGAGGAAGGACAGGCGCTTCAGTCTCACTCGCCCCCTCCTTCCAACCCCCATCCCAGCCTACAATGCCGCTTCCAGACCAAGCAGTTTGTCTCGCTCAATCAGTTTCCTTTGCGGATGCACTTCGGCCTGATCGCGTATCGTGCTTGGCTCCACTTCTAGAGGACATCGACCTCTACAAAGTCGACAGCCCATCCCCGACCCAAGGTCAGCCTATCCAAATCCCCTTCACCCCGGATGAGATTTTGTCTCTCGTCAGACGATTCGAGAGAACATTTGTACTAAAATTCCAGACAGGATGCCCGAAACTCTCTACTGTTGAAGAGGCCACAGCAGGCTAGGGATTGCCTCGGCGTACCAGGTGGCACCGCTGGATCCTAAATACTGTTTCCTCCACCTATCCTCCGCAGGAGACTAAATGGTAGTGTGGGCCAAGGGCACCACCACCATCGGTGCTCACAGAGTAAAAATCGTCAAATGGTCGCCAAACTTCGACCCCAAGGTCGACTCGACCAAAATATCAGTATGGATCATCCTCCCCAACCTGCCTTTAGTTTGCTTCGCCACAGCGGCCCTCAAAAGGATAGAAAGCTCCTTCGGATCCCTAGTGGCGGTAGCAAAAGAAACCCGAAACCTCTCCAAAGACAACTTCGCAAAGATATGCTTTGAACTGGATCTGTCTTCAGACCCCCCCAGATCACATAGAACTCTTACTTGGGGACAGAACTCACACTCAGGCGCTGGTATATGACAGCAACATCATCTATTGCAAGCATTGTCACTTAAGAGGTCACCTCTACAAGAACTGCCACAAAGAACACCCGGAACTGCGGAAGCGCGACGCCCGTAAGGCTCCGCCCAGCGAACAAATGCTCGTCCTACCTTCAGCGCCGAGCATTCCACCTCCTACCTCCCGGCACCAGTCAGCTGGCTCAGAGGCCCCTACCCTCCCCCTCCCGGCATTCCCCCTCATCATACCCAGGAAATAGTGCCCTACCTCTCTCAACCTCATCGGGAGAGAGCGTCCCCCGCACCAGAAGACATCCAACTCCACAACTCCTTCGACATTCTTGCTCTTACAGCGCACACTCTTGCAGGGGATAAAGTTTAGAGCTCCGACAACCTCCCAGCAGTAGAAAGCTTTGAGAGGTTGGCTAGTAAGGAGCTCGAGTCACCTCCCCCGCATCCATCGATTTTGTAGTGTCCCTTACCCTTAGAGAACATCCTTGCCATATTAGGAGCAGAACAACTAACAGAATCCTCCTTGTTTCAAAAGCAGGATTCCTAGACCCCATAAACCCCCTCAGCACGCTGAAAGAAATCGAGGTAGAGGCCCGTATCTCGGGATACCAATCAGAACACAACCCGTACGGACAGTTTGAGGACCCGCCAGACAACTCAACAGCTTCTCAAAATAGACCGAGTAAACATAACAACAAGAAGAAAAAATAGGCCGAACAGCCCACGGCCATGACTACAAGATCAGCTGCAAAGCAAAACAACCCCACTCCCCCTCCCAATACTTAACCTACTCTCGTGGAATGTTCGAGGGCTCGTGAACAAAATCACCATTAACAGAATCACCAGCCTCAAGAAAATCTACCGCATCGACATCCTTATCATCATAGAACCAAAAATTCCAATAAAGAAACTCAAAGCTCTTAAACCTACGCTCGAATTTCCAAGCGCGGTAGCTGGGTGCAACAACATCTGGATCCTCTTCGGCAATGACATCAATTTCGACGCCATCTACGACTCCAGGCAAGTGCTCTCTTGCTGGGTAGAGCACCCGACGCTCCAGAGCCGATCTTCCATGTCCGCAGTCCACGGCAGCTATGACCTTAACGATAGAAAAGTGCTGGGCTACTCTAACGGATATAAGCCTTTTTTACGGCAAGCTCCCATGGTTGTGCGTCGGAAACTTCAACACTATTTCTTCCAGAAAGGAGAAATCTGGGGGCAGGCCCCCCCCCCCCGACAGACGGCCATGAACGACTTCAACAACTTTATTTTTAACCCCCAGATGACCTCCCTTCCGTATATAGGCAATGAGTTCATTGGTGCAACATATAGGAGGGGGTTCGACGACAGTACTCTCGTCTTGACAGAGCTCTGGTTAACCACAACAGGATAGACACAGGCCTCATCTCCAATTTATCCCACCTCAACACCACAGAATCAGATCACTCCCCCCTTCTCATTGAAATTAGCATCAATCCTAATCCTATCAAAAAAGCATTCCAATTCCAGGACTTCTGGAGCTCCCACCATCAATTTCGGAACACCGTTGCGGCAGCTTGGGAGACCGCCACTAATCCTGATGCCCTGTTTCGAATACCAGCTAAACTCAAAGCCACCAAAAAAGCGTTGGCGCTCTGGAGCAAGAATGCTTTCGGCAACATTTTCGAGGAGATCAAGAAGGCGAAGGACGATGTGGTCAGAGTGGAGGCTCTGTTCGCCTCGAACAGATCCCAGGAGTATCGTGCCACGCTTAATCTAACCAGGGCGATCCTCAAATCCAGACTCAAGGTAGAGACAGAGTTCTGTAAGCAAAAAAGCCAGACTGGCATGGGACGCAGAGGGAGACAAAAACTTGGCATTTTTCCACTCCTGCGTGAAAGGTTGGAGACAAAAACTTAATCTGCATCAAATCACGGATGAAGACGGTCATATACTAAAAGATCAAAGGATCATCCAGGAAGCAGCCGCTAACTACTACACCAGATTATTCACTAAAGACCCTATCCAAAAAGACGAAGATCTCCTGTCCAAGATTCCTCCAATGATTAGCGAAAGAGAGAATGAACAGCTTCAGGCCAACCCAACCGCAGAAGAAGTCAAAGCGGCGGTTTGGGCCTTAAACGAGCACAGCGCCCCAAGCCCCGACGGTTTCTTCGAGGTTTTCTTCCGCTCCTACTGGGACATCATCGCCGCAGATTTCCTCGATGCGGCCATTGTCTTTTTCAAGGAGCCAGATGCTCCAAATCTATCTCGTGTGCCAACCTCATTCTCATCCCCAAGAAAGACTGCCCAGAGACTTTCAAAGATTTTTGCCCCATCAGCCTCTGCACCTTCGCCAACAAAATTCTCTCTAAGATCATTGCGACTCGCATGTCTACCATCCTTCCCAAGATCATATCTGAAGAGCAAAGTGGCTTCGTCCAAGGGCACAACATCACTGAAAACATCCTCCTCGCACAAGAGATGATCACGTTCATGAAATTCCCATCCAGGGGAGGAAATATGGCCATCAAACTAGACATGGAGAAAGCATATGATCGTCTGGACTGGCAGTTCCTTATATGGGTGCTCAAAGCCTTCGATTTCACTGAATCGTGGATTGACATCATTTTTAGATCCATCAACAATTCCTGGTTCTCAACCATCATCAACGCGCAAGTGGCAGGTTTCTTCAAATCCAGCCGGGCGGTTAGGCAGGGGGACCCTCTTTCAGCCACCATCTTCATCATTGCGGCAGAGGCCCTTAGTAGAAACCTTAACAGCCTGGCCAACACCCCCAGGTTCCATCACTTCCACACCACCGTTGGTTGTCCCCTGATTACGCACCTGGCCTATGCGGGCGACATCCATATTTTCTCGATTGGGGACATCGAGTCGGTCGAAGTAGTTCACAATATAATTAGGAAATACACCAGATGCTCGGGGCAATGAGTGAATCCCAGCAAAAGCGTCATATACACTCATCATAAGGCAGATCGAAACCACTCTGAAACTCTCACTAATCTAACATCTTTCGCTACTGCTTATCCTCCCTTCACTTACCTTGGATGCCCGCTGGCTTACGGTAAATCTAATGCTGGTATTTTCGAAGGTCTAGTAAGAAAGGTCAGAACAAAAATTGAAAGATGGCACAACGTAACTCTCTCCCCGGGAGGGAAGATGATTCTGATCAAGCATGTGCTTTCTACCATCCCTATCTACACCGTGGCTGTTTGCTCCCTCCCGAAAAAGGTTTTAACATCCATAGAGTCTCTCATCTCCAATTTCTTTTAGGGCCACAGCGATGGCAAAGATAAACACTACTGGGCCAGCTGGGACACCATGGCTAAACCTGCCAACAATGGCGGGCTAGGATTCAACAGATTTTCTCACATTGTGGCGGCCAGCTCTGAAGAACAAATAGACAACTCTAGAGGGGGGTGAATAGAGTTTATGACAATAATGTCCAATAAAAAAATTTAAACTCTTTCACCAACAGTAAATAATCAGAGTAAATACGGAAATAGTAAAGAGCAAGAAAGCATACGCAAACACAGCCGATTTTAACCTAGTTTTCCTCGTGGAGGACTAGTCCAGGCCAGAGAACTCTAGCTCAGGATTAAATCCACTATTTGTGAAATAGTAGTTACATCCCGTGCCTTTTCTTCAGAAGAGCACGTCAACTTCTTACAGAGATCGCAGTGGCGATGCTTGGAATTTTCCAAGTGACTTCTTGAACTCTTGCACAAACTCCTAACTGAAAAGTGCTGATCATTTTGATGCTTAGGGAGCTTGTGGCTAGTAGATGAGAAGGGTATGGCTTGTATAAGGCTTTAGAGAAAAGAGAAGAGAAGATTGGATGATTAAAAATGAGAGAATTCAAGGCCTATTTATATGATATCAGGTAGGCAAAATTTGGCCAGAATTCTGGGTCAAATATTCAAAAATTTGGCCGTTGGACAACTTGTATCCAGCCAACCCTAAAAATTAGGGTCCTGGATTTTAGGAAGCAGAGTTCTGCCCGAACTCTTTGTGGAGGCAGAGTTCGGCCTGAACTCTGTCTCCAGAGCACAGAACTGGTCCAAGGGGTAAATGGGCTACTTAGATTTTTGTGGAGCTTTTGGTTTGTGGTATAGGTATAGGCTAAGTCCCAAATTACTCAGTACGTCTCAGTTTACATATGTCTAGACTCAATAAAAGTGTAAAATATAGACTCAAAACATTGAGTAATGCAGGTGCGAGCAGTCGTCTGTCTTGTACTGAGTTCAGTCTTCATGTGTCGTATTGAAATATTACAAGTATCATATCGTTAATTGTATCAATATTTGGTTGACTGTGATTTTGTGTCAACAATCTCCCCCATATTGATAATTGACAAAATGATATTTGTATATTCAATATTCATACCTGGACACATTAAAGAGCAGTAGCGTAGCTCTCCCGTAATCAGTGCAGAGCTGGCAATAGTTCCCCCGTAAATATTGCTCTGTTCCTGTTGTCCTGATAAAAAATATTCTTTCCCAAAGCACAGATACACAATGCTAGAAAATATGATATGATGATGTATATGAATATAGCAAAATATTTCTCCCCCTTTTGGCATTTATCAATCAACCAGAAATAATAACTGGCAAGCACACCCAAAATAATAATAATAAACTGCATAAACAGTAGAATAAAATGTCTCAAGAGTTACATAGAGAATTCTAATACAACCAAAGTGCAGAAAAATAACTACATCAACTAAAAATCTAAAGTGCAGAAAATAAAATAAGATCCTCAGCAGCAGCAGCAAGTAGGAATCCACATCCATCACGGAGCTCTTGAAGGCCCAGCGTCGTCAGATGGATCAGTGAAGGAACGACGAGGGTCCACGAAAGCCGCATCCGGATTCATGTAGCGGATAACCCAAGGGTCATCGATACGCTATCCATCGCGAGCAGGGTCCCGCTCCATAGGAATAGGCATAGAAGGATGCCGGGACATAGAGTACCGAATGTCGTGCAGTGAGTTGCTGATGGCACTCATCTACAGGATGGTACGGTAGTCAAGCTGAGTCCGGCGATCATCCTCTAAAGTGAATCGATCACGAAGCATAGTTTGTAGTGACTCAAGAGTAGCGGGAGGAGGAGGCGCATCCTGTCCAAGAGGAGGTGCGTCAGGCTCATCGTCAGAGTGCTCAGACGCAGCAGGTGAACCAATTGCAGCCTGAAGCCATCGTGCCTTAGATAGGAAGGCAGGGGTAGGGAGGAATTGGCACTCATCAAGAGGGACAAGAAAGGCACGAAAGACCATAGGAAGATAAAGAGCATAAACCAAGGATCTTGGCTTCTTCCTAGCATTAATCATCCAGTCCATCATGGTACGTGGAAGATTAAAAGGAACATGAAAATGTAGGTGATACAAAGCAGAGATTTTAAAGTATGTAACTTTATCAGTTGATCCCGCTTTGGGCAGAATCATGTTAAAGATAATGCGATGAAGTTCATAAAAATAAGGATTAAGAAACTTGGCGAGAAGCTTGCAAGGACGTGTGTTAGGAGTACACAAATCGTCCATAAAGATTTCTAAGGATGACCCATCGGAGAATTGAAACTTGCGAGCTTCAACAAGTTTCTCCCATGAGTTTGGCTCCGGAATTTTAAGGTATTCGACCAAGTCAAAATCATCAAAAGAAATATCAATGCCCGAAACACGTAAAAATAGATGTGTATCATCATGAGTAAGGTTGCAATAAAACATTTGGATAGCATTGAGATAAATGACGGAATTAGTAGTGACAAGTTCATCAAGACATAGATCATGAAATAATGGATCATATTATAAAAAGATGGTAAAATTTATAGGATGACCAGCGTACATGGGACGTGATCGAAAATCACTAAACCACTCATTGGAAGCGTCTAGTGATACAAATATCCGGTCATCGTATGTGTTGGGGTCTAGTGGACGAGGTGGGTTGAACAACGGGTGAATAGGTTGTTGGTTAGGTTGTTCAACGGGTTGTTCAACACGAGGAGCAGCATTCGAAGAGGACGTACCCTCGGTTCGAAGTCTCTTCCCTCTATTGAACAACTTGGAAGCCATGAAATGATAAAGAAAATTGAGGAAATTGAGATGGAGAGAAGTGTGAAAATATACCTTAATTTGTTGATGAAAGATGAAAGAGAATGGTGAGAGAATCCTTCTCCTTGAATTTTGAGAAGAAAGATGCACTAGGATGGAAGAACTAGGGTTAGGGTTTGAAAAGCAGTAGTTTGGAGAAGTTTAGATGGTGGCAATGGAGGAGAGAGAAGAGGAGAACCCGGTTTTTAAGTGTAAGGGTTCGAATGGTCAGAGCAATTTTGGAGCATTGGATCAAAATTTGATCAGCGGCTGAGCCTACTTTCGGTTCTGGAAGGACCAGACCGAATTCGGCCCAAACTCTGGGTTAGGCAGAGTTCGGCCCGAATTCTGGGTTCTGTGGCCAGAACATAAATCAGGCAAAAATGAAGTTTGAAAAATAAGTTAGACTAAAAGGAATACAATAATGGATAGATGCATATACAAAGTTTAAAAGTCCAAAGAGAATAGCAACAAGAGAACGCTGAGTCAAAAATAAAGTTTAAAAATTTGAATTTAGCATGTGATAAAAGTATACCATGTAATAAACAAGGAATTATGCTACAATTCAATATTTTAAAGTTGCCATGGGGTAGCTACAGGGGCCGGATCCCAGCTAGCGGTAGTCCTGAGGACTAGTGCACCGTATCGCTTAGGCTTTTACGCCTTGTTGTCAGAAGGACCCTTTCGGCTTGTACCCATAGCAATTTTATCATAAAGAATCAAGACATAATGGATATTTATGCAGATTACTTTAATGAAAAACAGATTCATCCAAAATTCCTAGTTCACGACAAAGAAAGTTAAAATGCTCTTCGGATAGTGGTTTTATAAAGAAGTCTGCTAGCTGATGATCAGTGTCAATAAAATTTAAGTTAATAGTGCCATTTTGCTGGTGATCACGTAAAAAGTGGTGACGTATTTCAATGTGCTTCGTGCGTGAGTGACATATGGGGTTCTTAGTAAGATTTATAGCACTAGTGTTGTCACAAAATATAGAAATGGGCATAAAAGATAAGTTATCGTCTTCAAGGATTTGCTTCATCCACAGAATTTGTGCACAACAACTACCAGCTGTGATATATTCAGCTTCTGTTGTGGATAGTGTGACAGAATTCTACTTCTTGCTAAACTAAGAGACTAGAGCCTTTCCTAATAAATGATACGTACCGCTTGTACTTTTACAGTCGACCTTACATCCGGTGAAATCAGCTTCAGAGTAACCAATGAGGTCAAATGATGTTGATTTGGGATACCATAGGCCCACTGTAACCGTACCCTTAAGGTATCGAAAGATACGCTTAACGGAAGACATGTGTGATTCCTTAGGATTTGCTTGATATCTAGCACACAGGCAAACGCTAAACATAATCAGGGCGACTAGCAATTAAATAAAGTAGACTGCCTATCATACCTCCATACTTATGTTGATCCACAGGTTTGCCGCTTTCATCTGGTTCTAGTTTAGTTATAGTAGCCATTGGAGTGCCGATCGGTTTGACGTTGTCAAGGTCAAATTTCTTCAGCATGTCCTTTGTATACTTTGACTGACAGATGAAAGTTCCATTTCATGTTTGTTTCACTTGCAGTCCAAGAAAGTAATTGAGCTCCCCCATCATGCTCATCTCAAACTCGATCTGCATACACTTGGCAAAATCTTGACAGAGAGTTTCATCAGTAGAACTAAATATAATATCATCAACGTAAATTTGCACTAAGAGAATAGTGTCTTTGAAAGATTTTATAAAAAGTGTTGTGTCAACTTTCCCTTTTGAGAAACCTTTTTCAAGCAAGAAATTGCTTAGCCGTTCATACCAAGCTCTAGGGGCTTGTTTGAGGCCATATAGCGCTTTTTTGAGCTTGAAAACAAGGTCGGGAAATTTGTGATTTTTAAAATCAGGGGGTTGTTTTACAAAAACTTCCTCCTTAATAAATCCATTCAAGAAAGCACTTTTAACATCCATTTGAAACAGTTTAAAATTTTGAAAGTTAGCAAATGTGCAAAGCATCCGAATGGATTCCAATCTTGTAATAGGAGCATACGTCTCATCGTAGTCGATACCTTCCTCTTGGTTGTATCCTTGAGCTACTAGACGAGCTGCAACTGAACCATCTTTATTTACTGTTTCGAAAAACCTATTTAGTACCAATAATCGAGTGATTTATCGGCCTAGGAACAAGTTCCCATACTTGGCTCCTCTCGAATTGGTTGAGTTCCTCTTGCATCGCAGAAATCCAAAATTCATCATTGAAAGCTTCTAAAATATTTTTAGGCTCAATTTGTGAAATGAAGGCAGTACTAGCAATGGAGTCTCTTAATGATGATCTAGTACTTACTCCGCGTGAAACCTCACCTATAACCAAATTTTTTGGATGTGACAGCTTGAAAGAGAATTTCTTTGGCAAGCCCTCCAGAGAATTGGTTTCAGTGGTGGTATTCATCAGAGTAGATGTTGATGGCTCAACATCATCATCAAGAGTAGCTGCTGCACTATTATCCTCATCGAAAGTCATATTTGTAGACTCTTCCATAATTAATGAACGTTCGTTGAATACTCTATATCCCTTGCTCTTGGCCGCATAGCCAAGAAATATACCATCGTCAGCTTTGGCATCAAATTTGCCTAAGTTGTCTTTGGTGTTAAGGATAAAATATCGAAAACCAAAAACTCGAAAATATGAAACGTTTGGAGTTCTTCCAAACCAAAGCTCATAGGGTGCTTTCTTCATAATAGGAAGAATGAGCACCCTATTTAAAATATGGCACGCTGTACTGACAGCTTCAGCCCAAAAATATTTCAAAAGTAAAAATTTATTCCGCATGACTCTAGCCATATCGCCAAGAGTCCTATTCTTCCGCTCCACAACACCATTTTATTGAGGACAAGAAAACTCATGATCAAAACCATTTAAATCACAAAACTTTTCAAAATCAGTATTTTTGAATTCGCCTCCATGATCATTTCGGATTCGAGTAATCATGTAGCCTTTTTCGTTTTGAACCTTTATAGCAAAAATTTTGAAAACAGAAATGGCATCACTTTTATTTGTAAGAAAGAAAACCCAAGTAAATCCAGAAAAGTCATCTACTATAACAAAAGCGTAGAGTTTTTCACAAAGACTGGCTACTCTACTAGGGCCAAATAAATTCATATGAAGTAATTGCAAGGGTCTAGTAGTACTTACAGAGTTCATGGAATGAAATGAGGACTTGGTTGCCTTATTCAACTCACATTCGGCATATACCGTATCCTTTTTGAATGTGATGTCGGGCAAGCCTCTAACTAGCTTCTTAGTCGATAGCCTAGATATAGTATCTATATTGGAATGACCAAGACACTGATGTCATAATAATCTTTCATCCTTATGAGCATAGAGACATCTTCCTACACTGTTAGTATCTCTAGATAGATAGAAAATGTAAATGTTATCCTCTCTTATCCCTTCAAAAGCGATGTCTCCTGTTGACCTATCATAAATATAGCATTTATTTTGTCCAAAGTTAATATCATATCCATGATCAGCAAGATGACTTATGCTGAGCAGGTTATGCTTTAACTCGGTCACTAGGCAGACATCTTTTATTACAAGAGAAGGAGGATGACCAATAGTACCATTACCTATAATATACCCTTTTAGGTTATTACCGAAGGATACATATCCTTCTCTCTTCATCGATAGTGATGCGAAAAGATTTGCGTCTTCCGTCATATGTCGCGAGCATCCACTATCGAGAATCCACTTACTCTTAGTTGAGGAGGGAAGGTCTACCTACATCAAGAGTAGATGTGACCTTTGGTACCTAAGTTCTTGAGGATCCTGAAAAGTTAGTTTTCGGCAACCATGCATATATATATTCCTATCTACTAATCTCTTAACTCTACATTGTGGTGAGATGTATCCATGTAAACCACAATAAGTACAAATAGCATTCCTATTTATATTAGGAGCATGTTGATGATATCTATATGTAGCATGGTAAGAGTGATGTGGAGTAGCATGATGATGATGTCTATATGTAGCATAGTAAGAGTGGTGTGGAGCAGCATGATGATGACTATATGTGGCAACAGGATGATGATTATATCTATATGTAGTATGGTGGTGATTTTGTTTATGTGCAACATATTGATGATTATATCTATGTGTAACATGGTAATTATGTGTCATATTATAATGATAGTTTTGAGAATTATTTCTACGTGCATGTGGTTTGTGTGCTTTATGAAAGTGGGTATACATGTAAGCATGATTGCGTGCTACAGGTGGATGACGTGTTTGACTAGTATGAGTAGTGTTGTGCTTTGTGTGTGTCTCATGTGATTGGGTTTGAGGTTGAGCAACCTGTTTTCCCAATCTAATCTCTAATTTCTTAGAGACAGCCTGCAGTTTATTAACCTTAGCATTCAAACCATATATTTTAGTAATAGAGATCTTGTGCCTATTCTTTTCTTCAGCAAGCTCAGTGTTGAGTGCTGTGAACTTGAGTGTTTGCTTTTCAATGCGTGCTTCGGCATCATGTAGGCTTAATTTAAGCTTCGACACCTCATTCGTGACTTCCGTGGGTGAAGTGTCTTTAACATTATCAAGCAAAGTAGAGAGTTTCTGAATCTCGACTTCATGACTTTTGATCTTTTCCTTGGCATGTTTATATTTACCAATGACTTTGTGGTCATTGAGTAAATCATTGAATGCATCGCCAAGTTCATCAAAAGTGAAATCATCGAGAGTTTCACTAGTTACCTTGTCGGATGTTGCCATTAGGCATACATTGGCAGTATCTTGAGGAGAGTCCTTTTCTTTCTCGGAGTCACTAGCTTCGCTTTCATGCCAAATGCTTGTGTTAGCATATTTTCTTGAGGAAGCCTTCTTGTATGGTTTCTCATATCGGTTGCTCTTCCTTGCGAATGGACAGTCTTTTCGGACGTGTCCAGTCTTCTTGCAGCCATAGCATGTTGGCTCTTCTTCGTCATCTTCTTGTGGTTCCTTCTTTCTTCGATTGAAGCGAAGAAATTTCTTGAAGTTGCGGATAAGGAGAGCTTGATCATCACCTTCCGAGTTGTCATCATCCGTCTCTTCAGGATCAGCCCTTCATCGGTGAGCTTTAAGGGCAATCTCCTTTGCCTTAGGAGCAGGCTCTTCGAAGTCTTTGACGTCAAGCTCATGAGTCATCAACTTTTCCATAAAAGTCTCCATGGACATAGTCGTGAGATCATTTCCTTCTATGATGGCTGTCACCTTAGGGTTCCAAATCTTTGGTAGCCCCCTAAGTAGCTTGCGGATCTTCTCGTAATTTGTATATTGTTTGCTGAGAGAAGACAAGGGGTTGATGATGTCGAGGAATCTTGTAAACATTTGAGTGACCGACTCATTTTGCTTCATCTTGAAAGCCTCATATTCTTGAGTGAGATGACTTATCTTCGACTCCTTGACTTAGGTGGTTCCTTCATGCGTCACTTCTAGAAGTCTCCATACTTCGTGAGAGGTGGTGCATGTTGAGACCCTGTTAAATTCATTCCTGTCTATTGCACAAAATAAATCATTAATAGCTCTCGCGTCTAGACTTGCTTGTTTCTTCTCCTCGTCAGAATATTTGTCATGTGGTTTCTCAACGAGATCACCATTGACAACTATCATGGCAGGCTTTTTTAACCATCGATAACTATGGTCCACAGGTCGAAGTCTAGCGACTTGAGGTAAAAGCTCATCCTTGTTTTCCAATAGGTGTAGTTTGTCCCATCAAATAGGGGAGACCTATGAGTGGACTGCCCTTCACCGTGATTAGAAATCATGGATTGTGTGGTTGCCATGGATCAGCTCTAGGATGTTAGTCCTTGTTGAGAGAACAGAGCTCTAATACCAATTGAAGAACAAATAGGCAACTCTAGAGGGGGTGAATAGAGTTTATGACAATAATGTCCAATAAAACATTTAAACACTTTCACCAATAGTAAATAAGGCCTAGACAAGCCCGCCTTCATGTAGATATATCATGTCCCACTAAAACACGTCTCCTTGTCCTCTATTTTCTTGATATAACTTTCTGGTCGAAATGGCTAAACTATAACCTTTACCATGATACCGATATATTTTGACCACGGATAGGGATTCCATCTCGACTCAATTCTTTCGACCGATATGTGATTTTGTTCTACTTCATTTTGTAAATGCTTAAATTGTGCTTTATCTTGATTGCTTGACCCATTGTCCCATCACACTACTAGCTTAACTCTTGTAAGTTGGGAAGAATACATGACGGCCTAACAACCCCTTTGTCCATGTAACCCTATTGATGAGTTCACTTAGACTAGAAATTCAGAGGACCTTAACTTATCTAGACAACCAAACCGTAAGTAAAAAAAAACTAGGACAACTGTATAGGCACACACTTCGGGCGAGCCTTGATTTTATAAAGATCTTGGACTATTTAAAATTTCCTTCATCAGTACCTCTAGCCATATTTTGACTATCTCACGCTGCTAATGTAGCTTCAGTTTTGCAAGCTTATTTCGTTATCAAGCTTGATCATGACATATTTTATTGGGTGCACCCACTAACATATTGTCTAATCAGAACCGATGCATGATGGTCGGATCAACCTATTGCACTTTGGTTCGCTTATCATATATTATTCTACGTGGATGAAGACATAGTAAAATTTGCCTTAGAGTCTCATCTGCGACAGCCTTGGCAATTTTCTTTTGAATTATTTTTGCCGCCTATGAACCCCGTAATTCGTACTCAATATATAATATCGTCTTTGAAACCTTTGTTGTTCCTGTCTTTTACTTGTTTTGAAAAGACAAGGTACTGTACTTGCTATGATAGACTCAAGGTATCATCTTTGGTTGTCCAATCGGTTAATTATACACAAATATAGATAGCCACCGACCGACTCATGTGGCTATATCCTTGCCTTTAACTACTTCTCATTTTTTTCAACCCTAGAATTGTTATCGTGCCCTCCCAATTATTCTTAAGCACTCGAGAATGATTTTAATCGTTCACTTAATCAAACCCTCGACCGAGACGATTAGTATCCAGTTCTTCCTTAGGGGATCACATTTCCTAAATGTCTAATTTATTCTCTTTGGTCTACTCAATTCCTTACTGTTCTCTAAAATTGGATATTCAAAATTTTGTTACCTTCACTAGCAATCCTTATTTGAATTCCATAACCATGATATATTTTTGTATATATCGACTCCACAATTTTCTATTGCATGGTGGTGTTGAACGTCGTTTTATCGCCTCCTCCAAAATTTAATTATATTTTGGTATTGACGAACTCTTCCTATCCCTCAACCCTATCTACCCTATTAATCCTAAATTTCGAGGAAGAAATTCTTGTAAGTTGGGTAGGATGTAAAACTCCTATTTTTTAAATATTTCTTTATTATTTTATTAGACTTCAAAAATAAATTTATGCAATTTATGATTTTTATTAGGAATGACCTTAGCCATTGTTAAATTTTTAGAACACAAGACTACCATGAATTTTGGTACGAAAGATGTAGCAGTGTGTCTTGATTAGTGTACTAGCCATGCTAGGGGAAGCCTTGCCATAGGGATGACCGAACTAGGAAAACCAGGCCGAGTTATGTAATGACTCATTTAAAATGTTTTATTTAACTATTATTTTATTTAATAATTTTATTGACCCGGTTGGACCAAACCAGCCCGAACTAGGCCCGGACTAAACCCAGGCCCAAGTAGGCATGTTGTGTGACCGAGACAACCCAATAGCCCTATTTTACGTGTATACAAATACTTTCTAAATTATTTTAGAATTTCATGTACAATTTTAAATTATTTAATTATTCGTGCAATTAATGGTATTTATTATTAAAATAATGTTTCCAATAATTGTACAAATTTTCTGGACCCAGATAAGGGTGTGCGGTATAAGCCCACCAAAACCCCAATTTGACAATTTAATATTTTATTATTATTAATTTATTTTTGTTCTGATTAAATAATATTAATATTATTAACTGTTGCCTTCTATGGTAATTTGAATTTGTATATATGTATGTACATGTGTTTAGATACATTAATTATTTGAATAGATAATATTAAATTGTTATTTAAATTTATGGAGATTTTATGGTACATTTAGATATATTCATAATAGATATAGATATATATAAATATATATATATACAAAAGATTTACTTAAGAATAAGTAATAGAAAAAAAAAAAGCCATGGGTGGTCGGCCCCACCCGACCACCTCACAAACAAAGAAAAAAAGGAGAAGCAGCATCCTTGTGTTGTGCGCCCCTCCAAAAATTGTTAGCAGCAGCATCCTTTGGCCGAACACCCCCCAACCTTATATATCTATATATATACATACATATATATATATATATATATATATATATATATATATATATATATATATATATATATATATATATGAACTAAACCCTAATCAAAATCCTCTCTCCTCCATCCTCCTCCCATACCTCGTTGTGCATGGCAGCCTCGCCGGAACGACAGCATCTCCGCCTCCCGATCGTCACGGCGACAACAACAACAATAAATACAACAGATTCCCACTTTAAGGTATCCTACTTCCCCGATCAATTTCTCTGTCAATTCTACTTCGATTTTCGATCCGTAAATTCGTGTAGAAAGCCCACATGATCCTCTTCGAGATCTCCTAGGTGGATTTCGGCATAGCCATCCAACTTGCTCGAAAAATCGAGACGAAGTTGGAGAAAAATCACTTTTCTGAAATATTAAAAACTGTTTCAAAATACCAACTTGTCGGCCACTTTTTTTTCTGTACAACAGGATTTTGTAGAAAATAATTGAAGGCAGTCAAAGACAACATAACCGAGATTGTAATGCACCTTCTGGATTCACTTTTCATCTAGTGTGTAAAAAGTTACACTTTGTTAAAGTTTCACGAAAAATTATAAATTTTGTTTTCAAAAAGTGGAAAAATATCCCGATACGGTGTCCGTCCCGACAAACCGGACAACGTGGTCGCACACTATATGCATCGAAAGGCGCGTATGGATGTTGTCGACATGTGGGAACTGACGGAACCCGATTTTGTTGCATATGTGCGACGAAATCAGTGCGTATCCGTTGAGATATCCCGTATCGACCCTTTTGCAAATTAAGTCATAACTTTGTGCACATTCATCACATCGTAATGAAACTTGTGCCATTGGACTCGAAATATTATTCTGGTCTTGAGAGCCAAGTTTGGTCTGATTCTGAGACCGTTGATTGGGATGCTATTTTGGCGGGCCTACAACCCACTCAACGGACGATTTTGTGCACAGCTCACCAGATTCCAAAATTGGATATACCGTTGGGTTTGTCTCATCAAAACAAATTCGTAGACATGTAGTTTGATGACTTTAGAGATCGTAGGTTCTGGCACACATTTCGGTGCAAAGCGGGTCCAACGACGGATATCGTTTGACCCGAAATTACGATGTTCCAGAATTTAACTTTTGGACAGGCATTTCCTAGGCATATCTTTTATTCCAAACTCGTTCGTGATGTTTGTTGCAGCATCCGGAGTCATCTGCAGGATTTGGCTTTTCTTGTTTCGTTTATTTGTCTGTTCGAGCTACTGGATTATTCTCTTTTGCACATAACCTCAAGCAAGATACCTTGCCATTATACTGTTTATATTCAGTTTGCATTTTATTACATATCACTGTTCATTTATTTCCAGTTTTTATAGTTCTTAATTTACTTTCTGCTCAGTAATATTAGCTGTACTTTGTTATTATCCTTTGGTTGCATATAGACTTAGAGTTAAGAGACTACCGTTTATAGTGTACTGTATATACCTTGACACAGTTGTACCACGAGGATGTGTGAGATGAGTAGCATGTAGAGGTTCTTGCGTGTGGGCTGATCCCCCATGCGCATGCGTTAGGGCTAACTGCTAATAGAGGCATGTTAGGAGACTTAGCAGTTAGTAGAGGTATATGAGTCATGGATGTGACTCTGTTAGACATTGGATGGGAAGAATAGTTCATTAACGTATGGGCCAAGTATGCACTTCCCTATTGCCGGTTATCTTCGCGGGAGATACGGTCCTGGATCTTGATACTGATTTACTGCTGGCCTCTAACATTCGATGAATGTTATGCTTTGAGGTCCCTGGTATCCTGATGGGCCATACCTGAGATTACTGCTACTGAGCCAGAGTGCCCATGCGTTGGAGGTTTGTTCTTAACTGCATAAACACTGTAGTACGGTTAGATTACCTTATTGTCATCTTGTCACTTATTTCGGGTTGTGACATATTATATATTCGGTTTATTATGGCATGTTCTTTATGTATCTTGTTACGTCCCTCTGAGGACCTGGTTATCTCTCCAGGTGTGTTTGCTTCTGTGATATTGCAGGTGTTCTAGCCGAGGTCACGATCTTCTCTATTCTTTCGGAGATGACGTGTCTTGGGTCTTTCTTTGCTACTCCCGCCAAATCATTACCATGTATATTTTTCCTTACTTGTTGGTAGTGGATTTGTCTCCGCCCAACGTATTGTACAAAGACTTATTACAGTTGATTATATGATATCTTTTATTCTTCATTTGTGGATGAGATTAGATTACTCTTGGTTTACTACATTTTACAGCTAATGTATTCATACGAGGTTTTCATATATTGGAGTATACATCGTATGTATACAGCTAGCTTGGACACGTACCTAGTCCTAAGTATTTTGGGACTGGGGCGTTACAGGTGGTGCATGTTGAGACCCTATTAAATTCATTCCTGTCTATTGCACAAAATAAAGCATTAATAGCTCTCACGTCTAGACTTGCCTGTTTCTTCTCCTCGTCAGAATATTTGTCATGTGATTTCTTAACTGTAGAAGCATGGAAAAGGAACATGATTGCTCATGCGGCTCAGAACAGGAAAACCCATACGGTTCAAAAACATACGAGCTTCATGCGGCTCAAGAGAGTCATACGGTTCAAAAGTCACCAGCTTGGACATGCGGCTCAAGCAACACCACGTGGCCTTCTGCGGTTCGCTTCTACAATTTGCCATTAAGCAAAGTCCCTATTTAATGCTCTGACGTAAAGAAGAACTGACGGCTCTGACATAAAGCTGCAATAATGACCTTGTCATAATGGTAGACTCCTAGGAAAACAAAGGAAATCTCTGACACGATCTATCAAACCCCAAAATCCTTCATGCGGCCTTGACACGTGGACAGTCGCATGCGGCTTAGGGAGAGGCCACTCCATACTGCTCAGGCAGAGGCCACCCCATGCGGCTCAGAGAGAGGCCACCCCATGCGGATCAGGCAGAGGCTACCCCATACGGCTCAGAGAGAGGCCACCTCATGCGGCTCAGGCAGAGCCTACCCTATGCGACTCACGAAGACTATCTTCATACGGCTTACTGAAAAGCCACCCATCATGCGATCACCTATGCTCATGCGGCTCAGATCATTTCCATACGTGGCCAGTCTTATGCGGCTCAGTAGGGAACAATCCTCATGCGGTTCGGATTTCCTAAGTGGCTCGTGGTTAAGACACGTGGCAGAAGATTAGTTTTTCCCGCGTCCCTACAGCTAGCAGCATAATAATAATGGGACACGTGGCATCAAATCGATCAAGATTCATTAACAAATCCCAACAACCAGGTTTAGTTCCATCCTCATAATTACTGGGATCAAATCAGATCATTTGTAATAGGTAATCATGCAAATTGAACACGTGGCGGAAGATCCGAGCTTGGCATAACAAATCATGAAGATTTATGGCAATCATCATTAATTGCTCACAGAGATTTGATGCAATCTACATTAAATACCTAGATTTGCTACAATCAGATTGAAGGGGCCCAGATTAATTGATCCTTAACCGTCGACATATCAAGGAGGCAATCATTGTAAACCCTAATGATTGCATCCCACTCCTATAAATAGCAAGGTGCCATTCCCTTGCGATGGCGGATTTTTTCGAAGAGCACCAGAGCACCTGGATAGACTTAAAGAGGGAGAGCAGAGAGACAAAGGCACGCACAGAGGGCATCCTGAGAGCATTTCTTCCCCGGAGCCAAGGCTGCATCCGATCGTCCAAGTAGTAAGGTTTCACAACCCGCACCCTAGAGTAAGGGCACGAGACGTGGGTACGTCCAGCCTACGCCGCAGTGTCGACGGTAGAACGCTGTCCTAGGTCACAACATCTAACAGATAAGGGTAATAACAGTTATACTCCCCGAATGGGGGTCACATAACAGACTATATCTCAATCATAACTAAGGTAAAATAGGATGAAGATAGATAGATAAATATCCAGAAATGAAACACAGAGATACAAATCCAGAATTCTAAGTATCTAAATAAGTACATATCCAAATAAGTTCTCAAAAACTCAATACAAAATCCAGAAAGATAAAGACATCCTAATCTAGGGAAGTATCATCAACTGCTAGTAGGTCCAAGCCACTAGTGATATCTAATGCTGCACCAAGAGGGGTAGACACCAGAGCCTCATCATTCACTGTAAAATTTTCAACAGGTCCAATCAGGACGGGAGCAAGCACATATCTCTCAACAGTTCATAACAGGTTAGGTGTATAAATCATGCAATAGAGTAAAATACAGGAAGTGATGAAAAGAAGTACAAGTAAAATAGGAGATATTTTATAACCGAAAGTAAATACATAATAGTAAAGACTGTAAGTGGCTACGTGATTTAGAGTGCAATATGGTTATGTAAATGGCATAGGGGCACATGAATACAAATAAGAGGCACATTTATACAGCTACTGGGGATAATGATCACATAACCAATTCTACTCACCCCGCCCCAATGACTACATAAGGATCCATTCAAGTTACGCTTTAAGCACATGAATACAGCTAAGGATATGTGAACTCATGTAATGAGTAGTACATGAGGCACGTGATAAAGCACATGAGAACATGTAAAAACATGAACTAGTATGAGTACAAGGAGTACCTGATGCACATGATAAAGTACATAAACATAAAATACCCGATGCACCCGTAGAGGGATAACATCTCAGGAAGGGATCCATATAGTACTAATCCGTGAAAATACGTGTCAGCATCATGTAAAGTAATCTAGAGCAAGAATATAGTCCATATAAGTATGAAAAGATCAGAGAATGTACTCGCCTGCTAACTGAATGTCCAAAACGAAAGTACTGTACGAGGAGTGGTGTCTGGCTCCTATTAGAACAGCACAAGTCACAACAAGTCCAGAATAGTAATAAGATGCACTACGATGCATACTACATGAATCTAGGTCAATCTAGGCCAAGGTCAACTCTTGGTCAACTCTGGTCAACCCTATAAGTCAAACTAGGTCAACCAAGTCAACCTAAGTTAAACTAGTCTATACTAGACTAACAAGGCTATTCTAAGTCTAACAAGACTACACTAATCTATTCTAGGCTCTACGCTGACACACAGACACTCACATAGGCCATAGGCTAAGAGACTAGGCCATGGGCTAAGCCAACCATACATCACACCTACACCAGGCTATTCTATATCTAAAATAATACACAAATTACAATATTAATATAATCTAATATAGGAATCATAACATATAGGTACCCTTAATATCACACAATCTAATATAGATTACATATATTGATATATATAGGCTCCTATTCACATATTAGATACATACATTATATGACAAAATATATATATATATATCTATATATATTGATACACACAAATTGATGTGTTATATAATATAACTTAGAGTTATGTGTATACCAAACCACATATATGTTAATACATATATACATACATATATATAGAGAGAGGGACACATGTGCTCATATGTCATGTGTGTGTATTAGACATAAATATGTGTGCAAACACAAGAGTGTGTAGTGAGAGGAAACATGGGTGTATCAAGAGAGGGGGTGTGTGTGTGTGAGTGAAAAACAGTGAAGGGGGTGTTCATGTGTGTGTGGATAGGGGTTAGGCATGAAAACAGTGAGTGAGAGTGTATAACATGTATGTGTGTGTAACAGTGAGAATGTAAGTGTGGGCTTGTGTGTGTAGAGGACAGTGAGGCATGTGTGTGTTTATGTGTGTGTGAAAAGTGTATAAATCAGTGAGAAATCAGTGAGATATAGAGTGTGAAAACAGTGAGTACGCTCAATAGAAAATCTGTGAAATTTCAGTGTGTGATACAGTGTAAACAAGCTCAGATTAAAACATAGGAAATCCCCCTCTAATCTCAGTTAAAACATAACCCAAATCTCAGTTCATATTGAACTCAAAACCAGTTTTACAGTCCCAAACTTCATTCTCAGTTTTTGAACCCCACACACATCCAAACAACCCAAATTTTGACACACACTTAGAACTCAAATAGGGGTACACATTAGGGCTTAAAAACCATGTAATTAGCAGTTTAATTTAGGTTAAAATGGCTGCCAAAATCGAGTTATAAAATCTGGGAAAAACAGAAATGGGCAGATAATGTAGGTATCAGAAAAAAAAATAGGGAAAAGGGAATTGAACAATAAAATTAAATTAAAACAGCAATTTAAAGGTTGGTAAAGTATAAACACAATGTATACGTGTCATGTGGTGTGTTTTTGTCCACCAAAGTGGACACAAACATGTCCAATCGAACTGAATACGAAACAGTGCAACACAGACCAATCGTCATGCACGTGTTCACGGTGTCCGTGCACACGACACGACACGACACAACCCACGTGGTCGTGTCCACGTGTCGACCAAGACTAGGTCTAGAGCTAGGACACCCTGCCACGTGTCCACAATACGTGTACGAGACACAAGACACGCACGTCAGTGGTCGAAATGACAGCCGACTGAAACAGTGTAAAAATGGTGCACGCGTTCGTGCGTGTCCGACACGACACGTGGGGCTCTGAAACTTGGGGAGCCCCGTGTCAGTGTCGTCCCCGAGCCACATGTCAAATCTCACGTGTCGGGGAGCCGGGTCCAGGGCGTTGTGTCCCCCGAAGTGCAGGGCATGCACAGTGCCCGTGCACGCGCGCGCGCGACCACGTGTTCGCGTGTCCGTGTGGACTCGGCACGATACTAAGACTACACAAAAATACCAGAAATGTGTAAGCGACATCAAACCCTAATTTTCTATTCAAACACTTTCCTAAAAAACGTACGAAATACCCTTTGGGGCATTTCATCAAACACTTGGTATGTGTCACTGACACGTGTCCAAAAAGGACACAAAATAGACACGAATTTTAGGGCTTCCTATTCCTACAGTTAGGTTAGTTCTAGGGCTCCCTAAATATGCAATAAAATTAGGATTCTATGGTGTAGATTGGAATATACCTATGTGTATCAAAATCCTCAAAAAGCTTCAAAGAGAGGTGCTCCTCTTGATGGCCAAACTCCTCCAATATGCTCCCAAGCTGAGAATACTTGTTACCAACAGTAAGAGGAGTAAAATTAGAACCCAATGCAATTAGTTTGGAGGAAAAAGATTTAAAATGGATTTTCTATGATTTAATGAAGATGGGGGCTTACCTCTTTCTAAAACTTGGCAAAAATCCTAATGGAGGCCAACCCTAACTTTGAGGGGTATTAAATAGGATGGAGGAGACCATTATGACCAGCCATTGGCTGATTAGGATTAGGGTTTGGCTACATGGTGTCGGCCTATGGGCTTTAAGGCTTAAGTCATTGGTCATGACTTATGAAATCATAAGCCATTAGCCTAATCAATTCCTAATCTCTCCAAACAAGTTTCAATGAGTTAACCCTCACTAACTTAGGTCAAGCTAAGGTTACTTAACCTAACCAAGTGGTTTTAACCTAGGTTAATATCTAGGTTAGTCTCCTAGTCAACACTAGTCAAAGTCAACTACAGGGCCAAAATCAATTATACTAAAAATCTCTAAAAATCACTAAAAATCACATTAATTCTAATAAATCTAATTAATACTAACTATCACTAACCATGGTTAGCTAAGACTAGCTGTGACTAATCTAGGTTAGGTCCAAACCAAGTTAGGCTAATCACAAAACATGACAATCAATTAAATAATATTAAAATCACACCATTCTTAATAATACTTTAAATTCCAAATAATATATATTAAATTCAAAATAACAAAAATACCCTCGAACTGGAAATGATAAATAAAACACCCTAATCACATGGCTAGGCTCTAGGTTAAGCTGTCTCTAGTATTACACTATCAAAACACCAAAATCATAAGTCATGATTTAAAATAGTTTTAAAATGATTTAAAATTACCAAAAATTACATCATGATTTAAAATATCATTATTAAAATATTAAAATTACCAAATTTCAAAATTACCCTCATTTGGAAAACTGGGTGTTACATAAGGCAGAGCTGCCGTCGCTTTCCCGAGCCTCTACTGTCACCCCCCAGAATCTAAAATAAACAATTATACTTAGATTGATGTACCTAGGTTTTCGTCGCTAGGCTTTCTTTGTACAAGCAAGTTTGTATTGTGAAGTAAAAGTCCAGTCCTCCGATATAATTGTTCTGTTCTTTTATATTTCATGGCAAACACGATGGCGACTCTGCTGGGGACAAAACATCTCCACGGCTGAGGAGTTGGTGACGCAATCGGATGCAGCCAAACTTGGCTCCCCACAACAGAAGATGGTCGTCCGCTTCGACCAACAGGCGTTTGAAGAAATGCTCTCCGACGGTAGCGCTGGCCGGTCCAGAAGCGAACCCGCACAAAAAAGGCTCGCAGGGAGTGGAGGCCAAAATTATTTGCTCCTCCCCAAGCTCTGGACGGAGCACTCTCGGCTGCCCAAGACGGCGAAGGCAACTCTCATGCGGCCCCACTTCAAGCCATAGAAGACTCTGCTTTCCCCAAGTCCGACAGAGGAAAGCACTACGATGCTGGACTTGCAGGGGCAAAGAATGATTCTATGTGCTCCAGAAAGAAGCCGAATAAAGGCACTAGCCGCAAGACGAAGACTCATGCGGCCAAACTTGCCAGCCGCATGCATGATGACCATGCGGTCGAAACTGCCAGTCGAATGCATAACACTCATGCGGTCAGGATTCCCAGCCGCATGGAGAAGACTTATGCGGTTGAGACTTCCAGTCGCATGAAGAAAGCCTATGCGGCTACTACCGCCAGCCGCATAAAGACTGTTGATTCCAGCCGCATGCCGCCTGCTCCACGGGACTCAGTCTTCGATCGCCTCTCCTATGCTCCTGATCTCTCGTGCTCCCGAGAAAACATGTCTGACTCTCTCCAGCACCACTTAAACTCTTCCGACTATGTGCCCTCACGCACTAGAGTGAAGAAGTCTAGGACAGCGCGAGCTTGGCAAGCTCAGTCCGCTGGCCCGACCTCTGACCATCCGAGCGTTCTACATACCGTTATACGGGCCTCTGATAGGAAGTTGTACAGAACCACTCGAGTCCATCCCCCGGCGGCAAACGGACAGAGTGGTTCCCAAAAGTCTTCCAAAATCCAGGAAGCAGACATGGTCATACCGGACCCATCTGACTTACGTGAGGCTATCCTCCACAAGCACAAGGAAAGAGAAGAGGCCTCGAGGTCCAAAGAGTCCTCCCACGGACGTCACTGCACCCAAGTCATCGTCAACTGTTGTTGTAATAACGCGACGGTACGAGAAGACCGACAGTCCATCTTCCAAAGACTGCAACAACCATGTTCAGAGGATGAGGCACTTCCCGTCGTCTCCTATAACTCTTATCATAAAATCCTCGCCGATGGGAGAGCGAAGAAGACAAACGTTTCCAGCCCGAAGATTTCAACCACTATGACTAAGAGACTGTCGTCTAAGCGGTTTCCCACCACCGGAGTTTTCCAAGGTACCCGTTCAAAGACGAAATCTGTTACAGTGGGAGATTCATCATCCACGTCACTGGGGGTTGCCAGAACTGGGGGTAGCACTCCTCCGAACATTCACGACAATCCGATATTCCAAGGAGACGAGCCCGTGGAAACAACTCTCCCATTAGATGTAGCAAATCCCGATGTCCCCGAGGACGTCCATAATTCCCAAGACGAGGTGAACTCGGAAGCTGGGGGTACTATTCATTCTGAGTCCGAACCAGAGGAAGACATTTCCACATACCCCGATAACTTCTCGTTACAAGGGTATGATACGGAGTGTACGTCATCCACTGTCCCTTCCACTTCTACTCATGTCAGGACGATATTTATGACAAACGACGAACAGGATGGTTCCAGTGATCGCCAACGCATCGACACTCTGGAGGCCATACTGCGCACTTTGGTCAAATCCGTGGACGAGATCAAAGCAGCCCTCCCTGCTCTGCAAGGAGGGACGCATGGCCAAACAAACTTGGGTCCCGCGGTCAATACAGACTCAAACTTAGCGGCACCAAACCCGGGCAAAACTCCTTCTGAAATGTCGGCTCCTACCGTTGCAGACGAAGCCAGGAGGCAAGAAGAGAGGTCCAGGAGCTCCGAGCCATGTTCGATGCCCGAGAAAACTGCCAAGACCTCAGGATACGACAACCGTATCCCGCTGCATGGAGAGATGTTCCCTTCCCACCAAAGTATAAACCATTCCATATCAATCCACACGATAGAAAGACCTCCGCAAGTCGGTACATCACTTACTTCGAGGTCACCATCGACTATCTGCCCCATGACGATGCCATCCTTACACGATTATTCATCGGGGCCTTGGAAGGGGTCGCCTTCGACTGGTACCGTAACCTGCCAGACAACTGCATCCACTCCTTCGCCAGCTTCAAGCATATGTTCTTGGAGAGATTATATGAAGTAGGATAGGACATCACAATGTCCACCCTCATGGACGTCGTTAAAGGGGAGAAAGAGCTGACAAGGAACTATATTGAGCGGTTTCGCCAAACCGCCATGAAGTTGCCGTCCGGTAATCCGGATTCCTCCTTAATTGAAATTTGCCAAAAGAGAATGCTTCCAACAATCAGCCTCTGGATGGGTGAAAGTCAATTTAAGGACTGGAAGACGTTTATCATCAGTGCCACTAGCGCCGAAGAACGGTTGAAGAAAGCTCGCCAACTGGGATTGCACATCTCGGAAGGAGATGACAAGGGCAAGTGCCCTAATACCAACAACAACAATGGTGGTAACTCCTCCAACAATCGGGACAACAAGGGCAAGCAGGCTATGGTGGCCAACATAGCCCAGCAACCTGAGTCAAAACCGGCAGACAAACAATGGCCGCAAATGACCTACTCCTTCGAAGACGGCCACGTCAAGCCCATCTTAGACATGCTCATACAAGGAGACAAAATTCAGCTCCCTCCACCAAGACGGGAACCTCAGCCGGCAGAAATGGAGAGCCCAAAGTACTGCCATTACCATTGCTATGTCTACCATACTACACACGACTGCTACCAACTGAAACGATACATCCAACATCTCATCGACTCGAAGGCTCTAGCCATCGATTTCGAGGAGGTAACCGTGGCGGCCAACATGGTGTCCGTACATTTTGGCAGCTTCCCTCCAACAGAGACTCAAGACGGTGTGGTACATGTCTCTCTGGCGACAATGGAGATTGCTAATCTTCCATCTCCTCGGGATCAGGCTGCTGGTCTGGTGCCCCTCACCACATCACGAAGGGAGGTCATGTGGGTCCATCCGGACCTGGTACTTGAGGTGACTCAGTCCACACCACCTTCCATTCGCAAGAAAAAGAGTAGAAAAGTCAGATCCTGCCGCACAATCTCGACAGATGTCGAAGAAGTCACGGCTGTCGTTACATGGTCTGGGGCACAATCCCAACCTGGGACTGATAACTCGGCTGAAGATCATCAGCCAGCTACTACTGATGCTCCAGGACCTTCTCAGCCTCCGACGACCGATAAGCCTAGGCCGAAGGAGACTCGCTTTGACAAATCCCTCCGGAAAGAGGCATCTCAGGGGCTGGAGAGGCCCTACAACTTTGACATCCTGGCATAATTGGCCAACACACCGGCCAAATTGTTATTATACGATCTTCTGAGACTCTCAAAGGATGTTCGTGCGACTTTGAGCGATGCACTCCAGAATGCCGACGCCTATCTGGCTCAGGTCAACCTCACAGGAGAGAGCCCGCCTGCAAATCTCCAAGACAGCGCTTGCACAGGAGAGATGCCCAATATTGTCTTCACTCCGCAAGATATGCTCATTAAGACCAACCTGCACGATCGTCCGTTATACTACACTGGATACATCGGTGATGTAAAGGTGGATCGGATACACATTGATCATGGCTCTTCCATAAGCATCATCCCGAAGGGTCTGTTACATCATCTCCGTATTCCTATGCATCGTCTAATGCCAACAAGCACCGCCATCAGCTGTTTTAATTCGGGCAGGAGCTACCCAATTGGGAAGATTCGCTTGAAGTGTCAAATTGGCGATCTTCAGTCAGAAGTGACCTGTTACGTCATAGATTTGGATACTTCATACAATATCCTCCTGGGGTGTCCTTGGATACACGATTATATGATCGTGCCTTCCACATTACACCAGTACTTCAAGTATGTCGACAAACACGGCTTCGTGAGGACAGAATTTGCCGACATAGATCCCTTCAAAGGGGTCAAATCCTACTACTCAGACTCCTGCTTATACGAAAAGACGAAGAGACACCTTGGTGAAGGAGATGTGCAAGCTCGTACTGAGACGGCCACAGGATCAAAAGAACCTCTGACAATCCACCTCCAAGCTCGTAAACCTGGCAAGTCGGCACCCCTTACGGCCGTTCTGCGTAAGGACGCAATCAGCCTCTCGGCACAAGAAGAGCAAATGATAAGCCGGCTGCCAAGGTCCGGCCAAGCGCCAAGACCCACAACGGAGCCACTAATAATCAGACTGCCAAGAGTCGGCCAGTCGCAAACGGAGAAGCTCAACCCCTCCGATAAGCCAATGACGATACGCCTTCCCAAGAAGAATTGTCACCTCGATGCAAAGTTTGGGGCTTCTAGCGAGCCAACAACTCCCCGCCCAACATCGAGTACCAAACTGGGGGTCGCTAGTTTGCCAACAACTCCACGTTCGGCCCCATCAACAGAACCCCTGATGATCAAGCTGCCCAGGTCATCCTCTCAGTCTTCATTTATACAGGGGGTGACCGAAAAAGAATCAAAACTGGCCAAGTATGTGGCTGTCCACACTGATGTTCCCTCCGCAGATGATGTAATCCCGCTAGAAAAGATACCTTACTTCATCAATAAAGGGCTATCTTTGAACTACCTCGAGCTCAATAAACTTTGTACAATGTATGCTACGGAACACGGTATAGGCACTCACCTACACACACAGGTGACAAATGTTTACACCGCAAACCAACTTACTCCAGTAGAAGATGCTTACCGCATAATCGAGGGAGGGGACCATCCAATCATCTTCGGCCGAAAGGATGATCCACAGCCCTTTACCATAGAGAAGGTCGATCTTGAATCAGATGCCGGGAGACTGCCTCTGTATCTTTATAGCCCCCAATCCAAATACCTCATGCAAAAATAGGGGTATGATCTGGAGACTACGCCAGGCTTGAACTACGGCACTGGTCGACGATTACCTTTAAAGCCACCAGTCCCAGCTAGCAAACCACGGGACTACTATAGCAAGACCCGATGTGGATTAGGGTACGTTGCGCCCGCAATGACCCCTGAAAGTTCAGATGAGGAATGCGACTGGCATTCATATTCAACCAGGTCACCAACTTCTGATTCGGATGCCAGCATCGGAGACGTATTCAGACAAGTCAGTCAATATGGCATTCGCCGACGCTTACGAAGAAGATAAAGACATTTCTGAAATCCTCGAGTTAGAGCCGTGGGCCCAACAGCTGGATACACAATGGGAAAAGCGGTCCGAACTGAAAGAACCTCCTACTGAAGATGAGGTTATACAGGTCAACCTTGGCAGCGAATCTTCTCCGAAACTAATCTTCGTCAGTAAAGGCCTGACAGACGAAGAGCGAGAATCGCTACGGAAACTTGTCAAAGAATATATTGATGTATTTGCCTGGAGCTATGAAGACATGCTAGGACTAAACCCCGAGGTTGCCCTTCACAAGCTCAACATTCGGCCAGATGCAAAGCCGGTCAAACAACAACAGCGACGCTTCCGCCCGGGCATTATGGATGCGATCGAAGCCGAAGTCAACAAACTGATAGCCAGCGGCTTCATTCGTAAAGAACAACATCCGGACTGGGTCGCCAATATAGTATCGGTCCTCAAGAAGAATGAGAAGATTCAAATCTGCATCGACTTTCGCAATCTGAACAAGGCATATCCTAAAGATAAATTCTTCCTCCCTATCATAGATATCATGATCGACAACACATGCGGCTTCGAACGCATGTCATTCATGGATGGTTTCTTGGGGTACAACCAAATCAAGATATCTCCTGACGACGAAAAGCATACATCATTTTGAACACCGATTGGCACATACTGCTACACAGTCATGCCTTTCGGTTTAAAGAATGCTGGCGCCACATATCAAAGAGCCATGAGTATCAACTTTAGGGATCGCTTACGTAAGACCATGGAGTGCTATGTTGATGACATCGTCGTCAAGAGTCGCTATAAGGGAGACCATCTCCAGGATCTGAGGACGGTATTCGACCTGATGTGAGCACACAACCTGAAGATGAATCCTACAAAATTGTTCTTGGGCGTATCCAGCGGAAAGTTCTTGGGTTTCATCATCACCTCCCAGGGTAACACGTAGACCCTGAGAAGACGAATGTAATTATGGAGATGGGTCCCCCGAGAAATCTTCGAAAACTTCGAGGCCTCCAAGGGAGGTTAGCTTACATCAGGAGGTTCATTTCCAACCTCTCCGGGCATTGTCAGCCATTCACCCATCTCATGAAGAAGGGCGTCTCATTCGTATGGGACGAAGAATGTCAGCGTACCTTCGACAGCATCAAAGAATATTTGTCGAACCCTCCAGTCCTGGTGGCCCCGGTTGCTGGAAAACCATTCCTGCTCTATGTACGAGCAATGGAGCATTCCCTCGGCGCTCTGCTAGCACAAAACAACGATGCAGGCCATGAGCAAGCTATATATTACCTCAGCCGAATAATGATCGGGCCAGAGCACCGATATACCGCCGTAGAGAAGGATTGCCTCGCCCTGGTGTTCGCCATTCAAAAGACGCGACACTATGTTATGGGGCAAACCATACATGTGATATCACGAGTCAACCCCCTCAGGGTCCTCATGACTAAACCAGGGGCACTCAGCTCTCGCCTCGCTACATGGGCAATATTACTGTCCCCCTACCATATGATTTTTGTCCCATAAAAGGCTGTTAAAGGTCGAGCTCTGGCAGACTTTTTAGCAGCCCACCCAAGCCCGAAGTTGGCCAGAATATACGAAGACATCCCAGATGAGGTCGTCGACTCGCATGCGACCTCTCACGATGATATATGGCGGATGTTCTTCGACGGCGCCTCAAGGACCGGACCTAAGGGCAACATTGTCGTCGAAGTCGGGATGGTGCTGGTTTCTCCTTCAGGATTGGTGATCAATCATGCTTACTCCCTCACAGAACCCTGTTCTAACAATGTGGCCGAGTACACCGCTTTAGTCATTGGTCTACAACTTGCAAGAGAGCTGGAGGTAGAATATCTTGAAGCATACGACGATTCACAGTTATTCGTCAATCAGATCCGGGGTTTATACGAGGTTCACCATGAAGACATGATCCCCTATCACCAAATAGCGATCAACATTATCTCGTCATTTGAAGGGTTCTTCATCGAACACGTCCCCAGACTCCAAATTATCGAAGCCGATGCCTTAGCTGGCCTTGCCGCTTCCCTAGCGGTTCCGAACTATGCTCATCAATCGGTGGACGTGATTGGCCATGAACTGGTCTATCCCAAGAATAATGTTCATTTTGTGGCGAGTTATTCCGCTCAGACGATCGACAAAGCACAAGACTGGAGACAACCATTCATTGACTTCGTAGTCTACGGCATCCTGCCCGAGAACTTAAAGGAAGCTACCTCCATCAGAAGGCGTTCTCTTAGATTCTTCTACGATACAGAGACAAAAATGTTGTATCCCCGATCCTATAATGGACTATTGCTTCGATATCTGTCAAACGCAGAAGCCAAAGAAGCCGTACGTGAAGCTCATGACGGTGTCTGCGGGGCCCATCAGTTTGGCCCTAAATTGTAAGACCGTCTTCGCCGAATGGGCTACTACTGGCCCATGATGGTAGCAGATGCGATAGACTATGCAAGAAAGTTCAAAGTCTGTCAAGTCCACGCGGACTTCATCCACCAGCCATCCGAATTTCTACATCCGACAGTGGCATCCTGGCCATTCGAAGCATGGAGAATGGATATCATCAGTCCGATCGCTCTACCTTCTTCCCGAGGACATCTTTTATACTTGCCATCACAGATTACTTCTCCAAATGGGCGGAAGCTGTTCCGTTTGCAGAAGTAAAAACTTCAAATGTGATCAGCTTCTTCAAGCATCACGTTATCTATCGCTTTGGACTGCCCCGAAGGATCATCCACGATAATGGTCCACAGTTCACAAGCCACACCTTCTATTGGTTCTGCGACAAGCACCGCATCCAAAATATTGCTTCAACGCCATACAATCCAGCAGCGAATGGGTTGGCAGAAGCATTCAACAAAACAATCATTAAACTTCTCAATAAGTTTGTATATCGTCTAACAAACGCGACTGGAACGAGAAGCTTGGTGAATGCTTATGGGCGTACCATACCACAGTCCGAATAGCCACAGGGAACACACCATTCTCCCTGGTGTACGGGAGTGAGGCAGTTCTCCCATTGGAGACTCAAATACCCTCGTTCTGCGTCGCTCTTACTTACCAATTGACGACAGACGATAACTATCGTTGTCGGTTACAAGAGTTGGAGGCCTTAGATGAAAAGCGCCTCTTGGCTCAGCAATGAATCGAGCTCTACCAAGCACGCATCTCTGGAGCCTTCAACAAGAAGGTTAAAATCAGAACATTCCAAGTGGGCGATCTCGTTCTAGCAGTTCGAAGGCCGACGGTCATGACTCACAAAACCGTCGGCAAATTCCAGCCGAAATGGGAAGGTCCATTTATCATTAAGGCCATATTCTCCAACGGCGCTTACCGCCTCGCAAAATAAAATGGAGACTTGCTCATGTTGCCCGTCAACGGTAAGTTCCTGAAGAAATATTATGTCTAAACGACATTCTCCCAATTCTAAATTATTGAGTTATGTACCCGCTGGTACTGCTGAACTCATATTCCAAATTCCAGATTATCGAGTTATGTACCAGCTGGTACCGCTGAACTCATATTCTAAATTCCAGATTATCGAGTTATGTACCCGCCGGTATCGCTGAACTCATATTCTAAATTCTATATTATTGAGTTATGTACCCGCCGGTACCGCTGAACTCATATTCCAAACTCCAGATTATTGAGTTATGTACCTGCCGGTACCGCTGAACTCATATTCACAAAATCCCAGATTATTGAGTCATGTACCCGCCGGTACCGCTGAACTCACATTCTCCAAATTCTAGATTGTCGAGTTATGTACCCTCTTGTACCGCTGAACTCACATTCACAATCTTCCAGATTATCGAGTTATGTATCCGTAGGTGCCTCTGAACTTACATTCCGGTCACTCTTTTAGATAGTAAGTCATGTATGACCATACCTCTGAACTTATTTCTCTGAAAGAGCTCCTCCCTTATGATCCACTAACCGTACTCTCAGTGCACAAAAAGGGTACCAGATCCACAAATTTTCAGAACGACCACGTCGATGTTACCTCTGAGTCGTTTCACTTCCGCCAAAAACAAATCACCCCTCTACATAGAACTTCCATGTCCTCATTACCTCTGAGTCATCCTATGTACCCCTTCATTGAGCCTACTCCTGCCATGTCCTCACTACCTCTGAGTGGGAAGGCTCCATCGAAGAAACCCTCATATTTGTCATGTCCTCATTATATCTGAATAAATATGTTGGTCCTCCCTCAACTTATTATCTGTACCCAAAAAAAACCCCCAGGGTACGCCAAGGATAATAGGTCCACAAATGTCCTCTGTTGACGACAAATATCCTCCGTTGAGTCCACTCCTGCCATGTCCTCATTACCTCTGAGTAGGAAGACTCCGCGGTAAAACCCCCATACTTGCCATGTCCTCATTACCTCTGAGTAAGTATGTTGGTTTTCTCTCGTCTTATTATCCGAATCCAGAACTGGGATACGCCAAGGATAATAGGTCTACAGAAAGTCTCCCATTGGGGCAACTACTACAAGCAAAGAACAGAGCGAATGTGTTCTGTTTAAAATTAGTTACATTCACATGACGACATCTCATGAGCAAGATAGAAAAGTTCTCTATTATTTTATTCAGACAAGAAGGAAAAAGATTGTATTGGTGTCCAAAAGAAGCAAAACACAAACTACAGCTAAAGACAGACAGAAATATCAAGACAAAAGACGAATATTTGTGAGAGCCCACGAATCCTAGTTGCGAGGGTGCATATACCAATCCCTCAACCATTTTACATATGAAGGATGTACTTGAGCAAAATCCTCGTCCGAAGTAGGAAGGTCAGGACTCCCAGTACTACCGCCGTCAGACTGGGGCTCCTCATTTACAACAATGGGCGCCAGCTCTCTTTTCTGTTCCTCTGTTTTTGGTATTACCTCCTCCTTAACAGGCAATGACTCTTGTTTAAAAGGGGGCAGCAGCTCTTCCTTCACGATGATCTCAGCCTTCGGCAGGGTTGCTGCAAGAATCGAAGATAAATAAAGTTAGGAGATGGTCACAGCCTCATGCGGCCTAACTCAGAAAACACTTATGTGGCTCCGTCCAGCGAAGGTTCATGCTGCAGTATTTTTTTTATACGGCTCTGTTAACGAAGTCTCATACGACAGAGTTCGCGCGGCTCATGCGACAAACGAATTTGTGCGAGCCTATGCGGCCCAGCACAGCTTATGCGGCCCCGTTGGCGAAGTGCTTATGCGGCCACAGTAACAATTCTTACGCGGCTCGAACATGAGACGTACATGCGGCACACATGAAGATGAAGGCTCGCGCATAAAGCATGCGACGTAGCCACAGCAGTTAGGGTTTTAAGCTCTCATAACGTCCTTACCAGCAATAGGGTGGACGTCAGGGTGAACTGCGGGCACGTCGGCTGGCGGAGGAGCGGCCACAGTCGAAGTAGAAGCAGCTTTCTTGCCCTTCGCCGCTGCAGTCGACGAAGACGCCGCCTTCTTACCCTTAGCCACAACAGTCTTCTTGGGAGCCATCGGTGATCGATGAAGAGGATAACATATCGGAGCAGGGAAAGTTTGAATGGAATGAGAGAGTAAAGAAGTTTCTTCTCTTAAAATCCCTCTTATTTATAGGAGGACAAAGGAGGGGGGCACGTAGACCAATAACCACTTCGGGTCGTGTGCTGCAAGCAAAACAAAACCAACTCCTCGTATTTTGCCCCCTCTCTCATAAAAGAGGTTTTACTCAGGGCATAAAATCCAAAGATTTAATGAACCGACCCTTGGAATTCCCCCAAAAGACGGCTCTAAAACGAATTAAAGGCAATTAATGACACGCACACGTGACAGGGAGCCCATGCGGCTAAAAAATGTATGCGGCTAGACAGGCCATGCGGCAAAGAGGCCATGCGGCTCAGAAATCCATGTGGCTAAGGAGGTCATGCGGCTGAGATATCCATACGGTCCGAAGAATTTTCACATAGCCATTCTTCTTATTCAAAGTATTTCAATTTTGCAAATTAAAAACTTTGAAGGGGGTCTTGTAGAAGCATGGAAAAGAGCATGATTGCCCATGCGGCTCAGAACAGGAAAACCTATGCAGTTTAAAAACAGACGAGCTTCATGCGGCTCAAGAGCATCATGCGGTTCAAAAGTCACCAACTTGGACATGCGGCTCAAGCAAACACCACGTGGCCTTCTGCGTTTCGCTCCTGCAATTAGCCATTAAGTAAATGTCCTATTTAATGCTCTGACATAAAGGAGAACTGACGGCTCTGACATAAAGCTGCCATAAAGACCCTGTCATAATGGTAGACTCCTAGGGAAACGAAGGAAATCTCTGACACAAACCCTAAAATCCTACATGCGGCCTTGACACGTGGACAGTCGCATGCGGCTCAGGCAGAAGGCCACCCTATGCGGCTCAGGCAGAGGCCATCCCATGCGGCTCAGGGAAAGGCCATCCCATGCGGCTCAGGCAGAGGCCACCCCATGCGGCTCAGAGAGAGGCCACCTCATGCGGATCAGGCAGAGCCTACCCTATGCGGCTCACGAAAACTATCTTCATGCGGCTCACTGAGAAGCCACCCATCATGCCGTCACCTACGCTCATACGACTCAGATCATTTCCATACGTGGCCAGTCTTATGCGGCTCAGTAGAAAACAATCCTCATGGTTCGGATTTCCTAAGTGGCTCGTGGTTAAGACACGTGGCAGAAGATTAGTTTTTCCCGCGTCCCTACAGCTAGCAGCATAATAATAATGGGACACGTGGCATCAAATCGATCAAGATTCATCAACAAATCCCAACAACCAGGTTTAGTGCCATCGTCATAATTACTGGGATCAAATCAGATCATTTAAAATCATGCAAATTGAACACGTGGCGGAAGATCCGAGCTTGGCATAACAAATCATAAAGATTTATGGCAATCATCATTAATTGCTCACAGAGATTTGATGCAATCTACATTAATTACCTAGATTTGCTACGATCAGAATGAAGGGCCCAGATTAATTGATCCTTAACCACCGACTTTTCAAGGAGGCAATCATTGCAAACCCTAATGATTGTATCCCACTCCTATAAATAGCAAGGTGCCATTCCCTTGCGAAGGAGGATTTTTTCGAAGAGCACCAGAGCACCTGGAGAGACTTAGAGAGAGAGAACAGAGAGACAAAGGCACGCACAGAGGGCATCTTGAGAGCATTTCTTCCCCGGAGCCAGGGCTGCATCCGATCGTCCAAGGAGTAAGGCAGAACTGCCGTCGCTTTCTCGAGCCTCTACCGTCACCCCCCAGATTCTAAAATAAACAATTGTACTTAGATTGCTGTACCTAGGGTTTCGTCCCTAGGCTTTCTTTATACAAGCGAGTTTGTATTATGAAGTAAAAGTCCAGTCCTCTGATATAATTGTTCTGTTATTTTATATTTCATGGAAAATATTAACGAGATCACCATTGATAACTATCCTGGCGGGCTTTTTGTAACCATCGGTAACAATGGTCCACAGGTCGAAGTTTAGCGACTTGGGATAAAAGCTCATCCTTGTTTTCCAATAGGTGTAGTTTGTCCCATCAAATAGGAAAGGCCTATGAGTGGACTGCCCTTCACCGTGATTGGAAATTATGGATTGTGTGGTTGCCATGGATCAGCTCTAGGATGTTAGTCCTTATTGAGAGAACAGAGCTCTGATACCAATTGAAGAATAAAAGGCAACTCTAGAGGGGGGTGAGTAGATTTTATGACATAATGTCTAATAAAAAATTTAATTCTTTCACCAACAGTAAATAATTAGAGTAAATACGAAAATAGTAAAGAGCAAGAAAGCATACGCAAACACAGCCGATTTTAACCTGGTTTTCCTCGTGGAGGACTAGTCCAGGCCTGAGAACTCTAGCTCAGGATTAAATCTACTATTTGTGAAATAGTAGTTATACCCCGTACCTTTTCTTCAGAAGAGCACGTCAACTTCTTACAGAGATCGCAGTGGCGATGCTTGGAATTTTCCAAGCGACTTCTTGAACACTTACACAAACTCCTAACTGAAAAGTACTGAGCACTTTGAGGATTATGGAGCTTGTGGCTAGTAGATGAGAAGGGTATGGCTTGTATAAGGCTTTAGAGAGAAGAAAAGAGAAGATTGGACGATTGAAAATGAGAGAATTCAAGACCTATTTATAGGATATTAGGTAGGCAAAATTCGGCCAGAATTTTGGGTCAAATATTCAAAAATTTGGCTGTTGGACAACTTGCATCCAGCCAACCCTAAAAATTAGGGTCCTAGATTTTATAAGGCAGAGTTCGGCCCGAACTCTGTGTGGAGGCAGAGTTCGGCCCGAACTCTGTCTCCAGAGCACATAACTGGTCCAAGGAGTAAATAGGCTACTTAGATTTTTGTGGGGCTTTTGGTTTGTGCTATAGGTATAGGCTAAGTCCCAAATTACTCAGTACGTCTCAGTTTACATATGTCTAGACTCAATAAAAGTGTAAAATATAGACTCAAAATATTAAGCAATGCAGGTGCGAGCTGTCGTCTGTCTTGTACTGAGTTCAGTCTTCATGTGTCGTATTAAAATATTACAAGTATCATATCGTCAATTGTATCAATATTTGGTTGACTGTGATTTTGTGTCAACAAGCTCCATGAATTTGTGGTGGAAGATTCGTATGGAGAATTCGATCTGGACTCGTTTCATGAAAGCCAGATACTTCCAACAATCTAACCCCACAACCGCGACCGCCAACTGCAGAGCATCAGCGAATTGGCGTCATATTCTCCTCGGTCGCAGCATGGAAGAACCTTTGATGGTTTCCGTCAACAGTACCTTCAGCTGGTCCCCGACGCCTGGTGGTGTTTTCATTCTTGCTTCGGCTAGGAGCACGGTCCGCGGCGTTGGCGAGACCTTCCCTTTTATTGCCTTTTACTGGCAGTCCTGCATCTCCAACAAATGGTCGATCCTTATTTGGGGAGCGCAGAGGAGCAAGCTCCCAACCGATGACTCCCTCACTTCACTACGTTTCCACCTAGCGTCCAAATATCAATGTTGTTCCTCTCCGAACGTGGAATCAGCAGACCACGTTTTGCACTCCGGGGAACTTGCCTATCAGGTCTGGACCAACCTCTCCGGTAGATGTCACATGCACCACCACGCTGGGGGAATCAACGATCTCCTCGCCGACTGGAACATTTCTCACGGGCACCAGATCGTCGCTGCTGCCAGCATTTGGGTTTTATGGAAGAATAGGAACAAGCACAGATATAAAGGGCGCCAACTCAGAGCCCCTCAACATTTTTGAGAGGTTCTCAGGCAAATCAGCAAAGTCAGTGCTCGCTGCTACCACTCCTCGAACAGGTTCAGGGAAAGGCTGCTTTAACCATACCACCGGCTCGGTCCGGTCTAGAATTTTTTCTTTCTGCCAGCGCGAGTCGCGCTCTTTTGTAAAGGCTTCGGCATTTTGCGCCGGATACTTCAATATATATTTGCTTTTTCAATATATATATATATATATACTTCTGGAGGTCCTGGGCTCTCGCCTCAGTCTCCAGGCATTGTCAGGACTTCTCCCCCTCCGGTTGGTCCTCCCCCCTCCCATCCTGGGAGCGCGTTAGCTCCTTCCGGATCCACCCCTTCGGTCTCATTCGCTGACCTGGTGAGACCAGACCGCGCTGGCCTTCAGAGCCCGATCCTTTCGGATGTCCCGCTCCCTGAGATTGACTATCCCCCGCCCCCGAAGGACAGCCTTTATCGATCCACTTCTCCGATGTCGACCTGACCTCCCTGCACCAGCGGTTCTCCTTCACCTTTGTGCTCCAATTCTCCTCGGGTTGCCCCAAACTGGCCAGAGTCCAAGAACACATTGCCAAATGGCGGTTCAAATCGGCGTACAGAGTAGCACCCTTGGATCCCAAAAACTTTATGCTTCTTCCCTCTTCGGAAGAAGACCAAATGATTGCTCTGATCCATGGCACCAACAAGGTAGACTCCAAAACTATGACAGTTGTCAGATGGTCGCAGACCCTCAATCCTCGTGAAGACTCGCCCATCGTGGCAGCATGGGTCATACAACCCAACCCACCTCTGATCTGCTTCATCTCCGCGACTCTCAAAAGAATTGTCAACTCGTTTGGTACTTTTGTGGCCATTGCAGAGGAAACTAGGAATCTCACCAGAGCTAACTACGCTAAAGTCTGCATGGAACTAGACATCTCTAAAGAACTGCCCAAATCAATTAATATTGAATTAGGGAAGCAGACCCATATCCAACCTCTCATCTATGACAACAACGTCCTATTTTGTAATCTTTGCCACACCAGAGGTTACCTCACCAAGTTCTGCTACAAAGCTCATCCTGAGTTGAAATAAAGAAAACAAATCGCCCCCAGGGATCCATAGCCGCAGAAACAACAACAGTTGCAACAATCCAAACCCTCCTCAAACTCACACCTCAGATTCGAAGATAGTCCAGATATAACCCTGGTAACCACCTCCCCTCCCCCAAACAAGGCATCCCCACCTCCCCAAAATCCAACTCGATCTCCACCACTAACAGGTTTGAAGCTTTGAACATGGTGGACTGAGGCACAAGTGAACCCTCCCACCGTCGTCACTATACTTCAGCGCAACAATCTCGAAGATGGGCCAACGACCGCCATATCTCCCAGCAGATAATCGTACGCCACAGTCCATTCCCCAACCACTAAGGTACCGAGTCCCGAGGAGGGACCCAAATCCACGTTATCTACAGAAACAGAGACCGTTATCCCCACCCAACCTAGTCCCGCAGACCCGGACAGAGCCTTTCAACCCCCCTTAGAAAAAGAGGTCGCAGACAGGCTGAGGAAAGCCGAGGAAGCATGATTCCTGGACCCCGACAATCCCATGAGCACTCTTGCTGACTCAGATGGATCCGAAGATGCAGTCATCTCCGTCCAGACAGAAGATACCAGGATCAGTTCTATTGTCCTCACAGGGACAGTGCCAGATCCCTCTGGTGAAAGCAACAACACCAACCACAAATCTCACAAGAAGAAGACAAAGAACAAACAAGGATAGCATCCGACAAGGACCACGAGGTCTGCCGCGAAGCTCTACAACCTAGATCCCCTCTTTCTCCCAAATGCTTAACATCCTTTCATGGAACGTGGGAGGGCTAGCGAATAAACCGATGCTGAATAGGATCATCAGCCTCACAAAAACCTACCGAATTGACATCCTAGTGGTCATAGAACCCAAAATCCCCCAGAAGAGAATCAAAGGCATCTGGTTCCATCTCGGATTCGCGACAGCTGTTGCCAGATGCCACGACATCTGGATTTTCTTCGCAGCCGGAATCAAGTTCAGCCTTGTCTAGGACTCGAGACAGGCTCTCTCTTGCTGGGTGGAGCACCTGGAGCTTCGGTCCCGTGCTCTCCTCTCCGCAGTCTACGGCAGCTGTGACATACCAGAGCGCAAGCTTCTCTGGGACCACCTTTTAGCCGCCCACCTCCCCCCAACAACCTTCCGTGGATTTGCCTCGGTAACTTCAGCACGATTTCTTGTAGTTCCGAGAAGTCTGGGGGCCGCCCCCCTCCAGGCCATGGAAGACTTCAATAATTTTATTTTCAATACCCAACTCAATAACCTCCCCTTCTTTGGCAACGCTTTTACATGGTGCAACATGCATGAAGGACCCCGCCGGTAATACTCTCGTCTCGATCGTATTCTGATCAACGGCCACTGGTCATACATGGGCCACATCTCCAACATTTCCTACCTTAACTCTACGGAATCGGATCATTCCCCTCTCCTCATTGAGATCAGCATTAATTCCTATCGTATCAAAAAACTATTCCAATTTTTAGATTTTTGGAAACATCATCCTCAATTCATACCCGTTGTGATCGCTTCCTGGAGCTCTACTGATGACCTCGACCCCCAGTTAGAGTGGCGGCCAAACTTAGAGCTACCAGTAAGGCGCTTTCTCTCTAGAGCAAGGCCGCGTTTGGCAACATCTTCCAGGCGATCAGCACCGCGGAGGATAACGTAACCAGAGCAGAAAATCGGTTCGCATCGGACAACACTCCGGAGGCACGAGCTTCGCTCAACCTGGCCAGAGCTATTCTCAAGTCTCGCCTGAAGGTCAAGACGGAATCTAGAAACAAAAAGCCAGACTAGCCTGGGATCTGGAGGGGGATCACAACTCTGGCTTCTTCCATGCTTGTGTCAAGGGGCGCAGACAACAGCTCAATCTTCACCGCATCTCGGACGATAACGGCAATCAGCTGTTGGACCAGAAGAGCATTTAGGAGGCCGCTGCGCAGTTCTTCTCGTCCCAGTTCACCAAAGAGGCTATCGTCAAGGACGATGAGTTCCTCTCTGAGGTACCTATCATCATCACCGATCGAGAGAATGATCAGCTTCTGACCACTCCATCAGCCGAGGAAGTCAAGGCAGCGGTCTAGACTCTTGATGAACACAGCGCCCCCAGACCAGACGAATTCTCTAGGGTATTTTTCAGAACTTGTTGGGACATCATCGCATCTGACTTGCTCGAAGCCACTATAGCTTTCTTTCACGAGGCGAGATACCGGAAATCCATATCCAGGGCCAACCTTATCCTCATCCCCAAAAAAGAGAATCCGGAGACCTTCAGGGACTTCAGGCCCATAAGCTTATGTAACTTCATCAACAAGTTCATCTCGAAGATCATCGCCAAACGAATGTCTTACCTCCTGCCCAGGATCATCTCAGAAGAGCAGAGCAGCTTTGTCAAGGGAAGGAACATCATTGACAACATCCTCCTCGTTCAAGAAATAGTCACATGTATGAATTTCTCGGCCAGAGGAGGCAACTCGCCATCAAACTTGACATGGAAAAAGCGTATGATCATCTGGACTGGCAATTCATGATCTGGGTGCTCAGAGTTTCTCTGAACCGTAGATTGACATTGTCTTCAGATCTATTAGCAATTCCTGGTTCTCCACCATCATCAACGGTCATACGGAGGGTTTCTTCCCTTCCAATCGTGGCGTGCGCCAGGGAGACCCACTATCTGCCACCATATTCATCATAACTGCTGAAGCCCTTAGCAGAAACCTGAAAAAGCATGATCAACAACACTCAATTCCATCATTTCCATACCACCACTGGTTGCTCCATCATCAATCACCTTGCTTACGCCGATGATGTCCTCATTTTCCCTTCTGGCGACATCGAATCGGTTGAGGTTGTTCACAGAACCCTGGAGAGATACGCCAAATGCTCTGGTCAGCGTGTCAAAAACAACAAAAGTGCCATCTACACCTACCACAAAGCGGACAGGATCCACTCTACCAGGCTCTCCAATCTGACTTCCTTCGCCACAGCGTATCCTCCCTTCTTCTACTTAGGTTGCCCGTTAGTGTACGGCTAGTCCAACTCTAGCATTTTCGAGTCCCTTCTGAGCACTATCAGGAAAAAGATCGAGGGTTGGCACAATGCCACCCTTTCACCCGACGGGAAGTTGATTCTGATCAAACACGTCCTCTCCTCCATCCCCATATACATCCTGGCGGTCTGCAGGCCCCCCAAGAAGGTTCTCGCCTCGCTCGAATCCCTCTTTGCCAGATTCTTTTGGGGGAGCAGCAACATTGAGGACAAGCACCACTGGACTAGTTGGATAACCATGGCCAAATCCACCAAGAAGGGTGGACTGGGGTTCAGTAGATTGGAGCACTTAGTGGACGCATGTTCCATGAAGTTTTGGTGGAAGCTGCGAACGGACAACTCTCTCTGGTCTAAGTTCATGTAGGCCAGATACTTCAGATTCTCTCATCCGATGAAAGTATTAGTGAAAAATAGATCCTCGGCCACCTGGCATCGTATTTCACGCGGCCGAGAGCTAGCCGAACCCCTTATTCGCCTACAGCTGGGCAACGGTCACTCTTCGGTAAGCTACGAGCATTGGCTGGAAGACGAGCTTTTTATCATTAATAACCTTCACAGCGGGGAGATCCCTGAACTGTGGGACAACGATTCCGGATGGAATTGGAATAGAGTAAGAGAATGGCTCGGACAGAAAACGGTCGTAAGTCTCGTAGCTGTCAATTTACAGATCTCCAACGATCCGGACTCCCTGCGGTGGACCCCTAATTCTAGTGGCACATTCTCGCTGGCATCTGCTAGGATCATCGCTAAAAGGACTGGCACTCCGTCACCTTTCATTGCCCCCTACTGGCAATCATGCATTCCAACTAAATGGTCGATCCTGGTCTGGAGAGCTCAGAGAAGAAAACTCCCGACTGACGACTCCATCATCTCTTTTGGCTATAGTCTCGCATCGAGATGTCACTACTGTGCATCTCCACATAAAGAGTCGGTGGAGCACGTCCTCCTTTCAGGCGACCTTGCATCGCAGTTGTGGACAAGCCTCAATATCAGGTGCAGAAAAAATCATCCTCCCGGGGGCTTCAACGATCTCCTGGCCAGCTGGAGACGCTCCCACGGGCACCAGATCGTTGCAGTCGTTGACATTTGGGTACTGTGGAAGAATCGGAACAATTTTAGGTACGAGGGTCGACAATTTCTCCTGCACCAACTGATTAGCGAAGTCTTTCGTCAGATCCACAGAGTTAGGAGGCACTGCTCTCACTCCGAGGACAGCTTTTGTGAAGCCTTGGCCTTGCCGTTGCCAGTACGGTTTTTAGTTGTCGCGCTTTGTCCTCTTGTCATTTTTCTTTCCTTTTTTGTGCGTGGCGCTTTTACTTGTATAGGCATCAGCATTTTGCGCCTGATACATCAATAAAGTTCCCCCTTTTTTAAATAAAAAATAAAAAATAAAAAATATATGTGTGTGTGTGTGTGTGTTTATGTGTGTGTGTGTATGAGTGTTGAGATATGTGAGAGTGTCAAGAGGGGGGTCCTTGTGTTGTGTTTGAGAGGGTGTCATGGCATGTATATGTGTATGAGTGCACATATGAATAGGTGGCTTGACAAATGTATATGTGTATATATGAGAGTGTATTACATAGCACCATAGAGGGACTGATACAAGGTAGAAGAGGAGGGGCTTGAGATGTAACAGATTAGCAGCAAGTGAGTGATTATAGGGAGCATATATATATATATATATATATATATATATATATATATATATATATATATATATAAATATATATATATATATATAAATATATATTTTAAAAAATATATATATATATATATTTTTTAAAATATATATATATTTATATATATATATATATATATATATATATATATTTTAAAAAATATATATATACATGTGAATATATATATATATATATATATATATATATATATATATATATATATATATATATATATATATATATAATAGTATAGGGTGCTATATGTTGGTGTGTATCCAACTAAATGATTAGATTGGTTGATGTTTAGGTAACTAGATAGCTAATTGGTTAGGTAGATGATTAAGAAAAGGGGTTTCATCCATTGTACAACTACTCCTTACTTGCCACTACATATGAAGCAACAGAGGATATGAATCTACAGTAGTAGCATTTGGGACATAACAGCAGTTTAGTAGCTGCCCTTTGGTAGCAACAGAAAGTTAAAGAGGAGATAGGGAACTCGGGTAGGCCATAAGCACAGTAGGTCATGTGCATTAAGAATAAGTAAATAGGATATGTTTGATGGAACTGAGGATTCCGAGGAGCACAAATTGGTGTGCGTATTGATCGATAGAAAGATAATAGATCTCAAATGTGTTATAACCCTTCATAGGCGGAAACTAGGGTTCACGAATTATACCTGCGATGAGAAAAATATGACAGTTTCCAGTAACCTCGAGCAGCCAGCGACCCCAAGACCTTACGCACGTATTCCGTTCTCGGGTTGGACGTCGTGTGGGCGATGATCTCCCAACCTTTTCTTCTTTGGCTGTCCTTTCTTTCTCTCCTTTCGTGATAAACAAATTAGAGAAAGTTGCTCTTCTTAGGATCCTTCTGATGGCCAGAGAATAGAGGGTATATATAGGCTACATGTCACGCCCTAGAACCAGAATACTGGAGAGCGGGGGCAGACATAGCCAGCTACGTATATTGAAATGGAAACCACCTCGATATACGGTCACGGCTGTCTAGATATGTGAGGGTTTTCTACAAGCCAACTGTCTCTTATGGTCACGAACAAGCCTAGTGTCTCAATCACCACAAGTAAGTAAAGTCGCAAGATGTATGATCATTAAATATATAATAATAAGGCATCCCAAATATTACATATTCAGCTGATCATGAAGCTAGTCATTACAAAATGTTAGGACTAGCAAGAGTTTAGTCATACATGATCAACCCTAGGATTTGTCAATCATGTTTACAGCCCGTAGGCAGACAGTAAGTAAAAGTGCTTCGAGCTAACAGGTGCTCGTCGGCTAAACGTCTCAAAAGAATAATTTTTACAATAGAGTGAGCAAAACAAAATAGAAAACCCACTCTTGGTCCGGATTCCGTCTAGTGTTCACCATTGGGCTGGAAGCTTGGTAGATCCTCGGGAGCTGCTCCGAAATCTGGCCACACAAAACCAGCTGGGTCAACCCCAGAAAGAGCAAGTGCCATAAGGGGGCCACGAAATAAGAACAAAAGCCAGCAATCAGCACAGAAAATCTAATATTAAAACTAAAATTACGAAAACATGTCAAGATGATATACGACGAGATAACCATGGAACTATTCTGATAGCCAGGTTACAACCCGTAAACCAAACAAGGACCGGGGTTGTAACCCTTCATCTGAACAGAGCTTGGTTTCCCACTATTTATCGGCAAGATAAGTAATATAAGTAATCAAGACAGGAAGCAATCTTGCATGGGATCAAGACATGACTAGACTGGTTATACCTCAATCAATCAATCACGGCCAAGCAGATCCTACGGCTTACTACTTTAACTAACTAGGGTTATCACAGGCCTAATTACTAACAAGATGCAGTGAGATTGTTCCATAGCCATAAGCCATGCAGACCATCCAGGTTACCCAGGACGAAAGATTAGGGTTGAATTCAGGTGGGTACATCGTCCAGGAGACGCATGTACCCTTAGGTGACTTAGAGGGTGCAACACCTGACAGTGTGCTGGAAATGCGCCCTACTCGACGGCAGGCTACAAATCCCTGGAGCGCCCAGGTAACGGGATTGCCTGTAGCTGTGTCATCTTTTCATGACTACTGTGTTATTCTAGTTATTAGCCTTAATCCATTTTAGTAGGTACTCCTGACCGTGGTACTCAGGAGTCCCATCCTAGACATGATGCAAGACAGGACAAGTGGATTTAAGAAGCAAGCAAGAAAGAACTACCACGGTGTCAAGGCAGGTCAAGTTAAGCTAGCCGTCGCCACAGCATTAAGATAAATCATGTCAGGGTACTTGTCAGGAGTGCGCCACGACGGGCCACTATCATGTCAGGAGTGCACCACTACGGGTCACTGTCGTGTTATGCAAGTTCATTGCCATACCAAGCCATGTACAATAGTCATTCCAAACATATTAAGTAAAATCAAGTTCATGACAAAAGGCGTAAGGATATAAAATGGGCATAAAATATCTAATAAAATATCAATAAACAGGACTATAGAAGAGCCAAGCTTAAAGAAATAAGACCAAAACTCCAAGAGCCAATGGGTTAAACAAGGGGTCAGGGGAGCAGCGTACGAAAAGTCACGCACGCTGAAAGAGCTGCGTACGTGAAAAGTCACGCACGCTAGAGAGTAGCGTAGGTGAAAAGTCACGCACGCTACAGAGAGCAGCGTAGGTGAAAAGTCACGCACGCTTCAGAGAGCAGCGTAGGTAAAAAGTCACGCACGCTACAGAGAGCAGCGTAGGTGAAAAGTCACGCACGCTATAGAGAGCAGCGTAGGTGAAAAGTCACACACGCTCAAGGGAGAAGTGTGCGTGAAAAGTCACACACGCTCAAGGGAGCAGTGTGCGTGAAAGTCACACACGCTCAAGGGAGCAGTGTGCGTGAAAAGTCACGCATGCTCAAGGAGTCACGCTTCCAACAGGAAGCGTACTCAAGTCTGCGTACGCAGCGCTAAAGAGCGCGTGTAGCTCAGGGTGCGTAAGCTAAACAGCTCTGCACACACTGCTCATTGTCTTCTCCAGACAGCAAGAACACCATGGCTGAACCCAAAGCTTCAAAAGCTCACAACTTGGCCATCCGAACTCCAAATCTGGATTTCCAAAGCTCCAACTTGGGTGAAACTGAATGCTCTCCCACATGGAAGCATCAAAAACCCATAAAATCCAACTAAAGTAGATCAAACCATGCAAAATCCAAAAATAGCTAAACCTAGATCTAGAACAAAGAAAGCTCCAAATCACAAAATAGCAAGTCCTAATGTTGATCACCGTGTCCTAATCTAGCAAATGAACCAAGAAAATAGGGCTCTCATGAAGTGGCAAGGTGCACTTGCCTAGGGTTAGGAGAGTTGTGGAGGAAAGAGAAGAAGAAGAAGAAGGAAATTAATGGTGGAAGTTATGAGGAGAGAGAGTGGTAGGTGGAGGTTATAAAGAGGATGAGTTGTGGGGTAGCATAGGTTAAGGTGATCCAACTCACATAAAACCGAACCAACCCAATAAAACCGAGCCATGCCAAAACCAAAAATACGAGAAATACCTAAATTCCACAAGTTTGAGAAAAATAAAAATACATGCCAAAAATCCAGATACGAGTATAAATACGAAATACAGAAAATACGGGAAATGAGGGTGACACTACAGCAGGGACCATGAGGAGAAATTAGGTTTAGGTCTCCTAACGGGTCTAGGTATCCCATGTTCAGCCCGAACACACAACCAAGGCCTGCTAACAATAGCCCGGTCCACTAAAGAGCTACTGTTGTACTACCTTCCTAATCCCAAATTACATTTATGGGCTTCTTCTTATTATATGCTTGTTTGTCTCCCTATGTTAAGATATCGAATGTCTGTCAATCAAAATTAATTACTGACAACTATATTGATCGACATCTTTTATCCTTATGTAGTACCACTCAACTTTATATGTCATGTCGGATATAATCCACCTGTAAGGTTTACATCCTTATGAGTTTCTTAAGGGGACATCATCAACCCGATACATCGAGACATAGATTTCTATTATAATCAACAGCCTATCATACACATAATGTCATTACCCAATTCATAGAGATTATTGACTCATTATAAATCTTATTCTTTTATGAATCAAAGTAATGCACACTACACATACATGCCTTTTATTATATCCGGATAAAGAGTACAAGCATCCACAATAACTAAGGTATTTGTTCTCTTACATAGTCAGTACAAAAAGAACAACCTCATGTGGTTCTGTTCAATACATACAATGTGCACTAGTATAAACCTGTAGTCAAGAAGACTAATACTAGATTACACTACAACCTTACCAATGGTTTGTCCAAATCTATCTAGGTTATGAACCATTTATATATTCTTCAAGGGACTGATAATATGATCTTCTGTGTGTCACCACACACCATATTATCTACAATATAGAATATCAGACATTTGCATTAACATATAACCAATATAAAATGCCAATATTTGCCAATATGATTCTTATTCAAAAATTATAGAAAAATATAGTTAATACAAAAGTGATGCTTTTAGTATATAACCCTAACAATGTAGCAGTGCAGTCCAGTCGATAATAAAGGAGGAGGAAATCCCTGTGAGTACGCCAATAACAGTAGGTGTTGTTGTTCTTGGCAATAAGAATTAGGAGCAGTAACAGTAGCAATAGAAAGGGGGAGTATAGACAGCAGTTAGGGGCTCGGGTAGAAGGTTTAGCGCCTGCTAATCTCTAACCTCTAACATAGAGAATTCCTTATAAATGATTATTAGGCTTATAGCTTTTACTTTATATATTATACTTTAATATACATGTATTTGATATATACATTGAATCTAAAGATAGTGTTAATGTTAGACTATTCCATGGAATATTTGATGGAGTACTGTATGGAGGGAAGGAACAATAGTGAAACTATTAAGGGAGTGCACTTGTACAGCAGTACTAGGAAGGTCAGGTAGGAGGCCATATCAGTTAGAATAGTGAAGGGAGAGGGAGTCCTTTGCAACAATATGCATTCGACAGTAGGTGAGTAGGGAGAGATAAGAAAGAGGGGGTGGCATATGAGCAGATTGTAGGGTGCACAGAGGTAATTGGCTTCAGCATAGGATGTTAGGCAAAGGCAGTAACTGTATAGGTTTCAACCAGTACACATGTGTACACTGGCCAGGGGTTAGCATAGTAGAAACAACAGTGGCAGAGTCCCATTAGCAGTACAGCAGTTTGAGTGTGTGTATTTGTGTAAGGGGTTACCTAGTGGTATATCTAAGGGATGAGAGTAAGTGTAGATGTTGAGTATAGGAAATCCCTATATATGAGTGAAGGGTAAATAGATGAGTTGGAGTTTATAGGCATAGTACCTACAAGGATACTAGTAACATGGGTATGTAACTACATGTGGGTATTACCTACGTAGACAAGATAATTGGGTATTAAGTCGAGTTTTACCTATGTGTAGGGAGTAGGCAATTGTGAGTGTAATGAAGATAGGTAAAGGAAAGCACATGCAAGATAGGGTATGTGTGGTATAGTAGTAAGGCACAGTGGAGTGTTAGAGTGATATGTGAGATGGGTAGGAATGTTATAACAAATCATGATATGCTATGAGATTGGGTAGGTAAAAGATTAAGATTGTGGGTAAGTAACATATGGTATAGATAAATACATGTGTACATATAGGTAATGTGACAAGGTTTTGGATTGCCTATGGATATGGATTTGGGTATTATCCACATGTAGCGGCATAGGTAATGGCATTACCTATGTGACATGAGTATGTAAGTTTGTTAGTGTTTTGGACATAGATAATGGGATTACCTATATGTTTGCCATACGATATTGAAAAATAGGGTAAGGTATTGCATTGTAGAGTATATGTATCTACAATGTAGATAGCTACATAGGGTATTGGCCTAGTATTAGTCAGGATAACTTGGTTTAGCAAGATATTGACCTAAAAACTTAAATTTGACATAGTTTGACCAAAGTTGACTAGTTGGAACCTAAAAAGTCAACCATAGAGTCAAATTGACCTAGTTGACCACGGAAACCTAATATTGACCTAGAATTTATATAGCATCTTAGATATCCATGTTTGACATACCGAAACACCAATTAACATTTATATTCCATATTTAGGTCTTCGAGGCACCGTATCGGACACTATTGATATTTCGTACTGGATCTCAGGCGAGTAAATTTTCTGGTAGTTTCCATTATTTGATATCTACTATGAATCTTGTATTTAGTAATGCTATATTTGATTCTGACACGATGGTATACGGACTGGTATATAGCTAGATCTTCAGTCATGAGATGTTATAATGGTTATCGTATTAATATTATACACGACATAGACATTAGACATTGTACATGATAGTATTGTAAAATATTGTTTGTGTATCATAACGTATCATGGTTGGATCCACTGTACTGGTTGGGACAGGAGAAATTCTAGTAAAAGATGTGATCAAAATCCCAATTGTTATTGTAAACATTGTAAGTGTTAATCGTACACCTCACGCATGATTAACCAGGCCACCTAGCTATTGTACAAGTTCCCAAGCCGATCACATCTCGAAACTAGTATTTCAAACACATAGTGCTTATAGTATTTATTGTTCACATCGTATTTCTTGGATTGTACTTACATGTTCTGTCTGTTTATTTTCATTCTTGTACATTGTACTTTTCACATCATTTATTCTTTATAGCACTATTGCCAGGTTACGATTATATATCGATCGTTTTACTCCTTCATCATTTATCGTATTCTCTACTTACAATTTTATAGTTTTTGTCAATTAACTGGAACTGCTATTAATGGTGTGCTCGATCCAATTCTGACTGAATATATTTTTCAGATGATGATTGCCCTACCTACACGTGTAGTGCCCCTCTCCTCGCAGTCCACTATGTAATACCCACGGCTTGCTGACTCGGTCTTGAACTGAGTATTTGAGAAAATCTTTGCCGGTATCGATTGATCACGAATGAAATACTATGCACCTTTCCAACTGATAGATCGGCTTCTATTGAAATGAGTCTAATAGTTTTCGTTGGATGTTTTCTTTCGCTGCTTGGTTTTGATAAATATGTTTTCGTGTTGGTTTTCGATGATTAGTTTTCATTGTTCGCTTTTATCGTATATCATATTCATTCCGAATCTTGAGAGAAAGAGACCGAAGTATACTAATCAAATGTTGGTGCCTATACAGGAGGACGCATAGACATACACAAGACGTAAATGGCGTGTAAAGTCCCTCCTTCTCTCAACTAAGATTCATCTTGGTAAATTGCTCTAACCGGACTTGCATTTATTTGTACGTCCTAATAAAAATGATCTCTAGTCCACTGTTTTGTTGCGTCCCTCTGATCAACGATACCAAAAACAACAAAAGATAAGAATAAGAATGAATGCTAACGAATGACTGTAAAGGAAATAAAATGCTATTGAATGTTATCGAATGACCGAATGAGAATTGAATATTATCGAATGACAGAATGAGAATTGAATGCTAATAAATGACCGAACGATTAAGGCTAGTTATAAACTGGTCGCTACCTGATGCACTGTTAAGTTTTATCTGACAAAAAGAACAAGTCATGCATTGGTCTCGGCAACTTGTTAACAAGGTAATAGTCTCTCGACGATACTAGGGGCATCCGGGATCGATCGGCCTAGGAGAGATTGTAATAGCACCCTGAGGTAAATGCTACAACTCAGGAATGTTGTGTCCTTAGCGACGAGCTGAACCATGAGTCTCAGCGGCTAATCATGGGGTGCGGACCCATGGACCACCATGTAGTTAGGACACGCATATGAACAAATCCTTATTGCAAAGCCTAACACTGAACGATGACGGTAAAGAATGTTTCTTATATACATATGCAAATTGTGCTAACCTGTTTTGTGCAGGGATTATTGTCGACGATGGGTAAGTTGGTTATGAAATATTATTTTGTCATGTTTCTTATGAATTGTTAAAAAGAACCTAGACAAGTAGAAAGAGCACTAGTAAATATGTAGCTTCAAATGTTGAATTAGTACAGATATTTGTGAGTTTCGGCGAAAAGCCACTCGCCAGTACATGATGTGTGTTGTCCGACGTTGTAGGCATCCTTTTCAGAAAGTAAAGAAGACAGAGGGATTTCAAGGGAGGCACTAAAACTCGTCTAGCCTAGTAGAGCTGTGGATTTCCTCGAAGCTATCTTACATTTCCAGTCCAGTCACAAGTTTTTTTTTTCATTTGAAGGTTTCTTTACTTTTTAAGCATGTAATAAAGGGATATCATGTATGGGCTTTGCGACTATTTTCAAAGGAGAATTTCAAAGAGAATCATGTAGCCAAGATAAGGCAAATCTAGGTTTGCAAAGGTTTGTACTTGTATTCCTATCAAGTTTATCAATAAAAGAAGTATTTCCATTTCAAATCTCTGTGTCCAATATTTCGTTTTCTGCAATAAATGGGTGTGTGTGTGTTTTGCTTGACTAGTTGTTTTATCCAGGTACTTGGCCTTGTGCAAGCGCAACTTAGGCTTGCATGGTATCACGCCTTAGCGAGGACAAACGATCCTGCAGGGATCCAGGCAAGGCGGACGACCCTAGCGGGATCGGGGCGTGACAAAGTAGTATCAAAGCACGGTTTTACGTCCTTGGCCTCTTGCAAATATCATTTTCGAAAAAATATATAAAGTATTTTGATGCCTTTCAAAAGGTCCCGATTTTGAGTTATGAAAACCAATGCCCCATACAATAAGTCCATAATATTTTATGAGACTGACAGAAGTTATACTCTTTTGTAGAGAAATGGCTCCTCCTCGACCATCTGGCTCAACCGATCCGTTAGAGCGGAAAATGACCATGATGGAACTACAGAGGCAGGATAATGAGGAAAGTGACCAGATACAACTGGCCCGACTGGAGGCCCAGCAAAAACAACTGGATGTCTTGACCCAACTTGTAACTGTGCTAGCGGGAAATCGAGATACCACCGCAGTGACAAAACCAACGGAAACACCCGAGATTGAGCCCGTGGATGGTGACGAACCCCAGCCGGCGCTAAGGCACTCTTCTTTTAAGCCAAATGACTTCTTGGATGTGAAACATCTGGAATTTAAGGACAGGACATCACCAGATAAGATAGTGGACTGGATCGATAAAATGGAAAGTATGTTCACATTCGTAGGAGTTTCGAGTAGCAAGAAGGTAATGTGTGTCGCTCTGCTACTACGGCTACGGGCAAAAGACTGGTGGAAAGTGAAGATGTCGACGCTGCTCGCAACGGCTAAGAATAGGAAAATTTCATGGGCCTCATTCAAGAAGGCATTTCTGGATCAGTATCTGCCTCCAACCATGAGTAAAAAGATGGAGAATGACTTCAGAACTCTGAAACAAAAAAATATGTCCGTGGAGGACTATGAATCTGAATTTGCCAAGTTGCCAAATTTTGTTGCTGTAATGTTACCCACAGAACAGGCTCGTATAGATCGGTTCATTGAAGGTTTGAATGACGACATTCAGTTGAGTGTGCTGAACCGAGAATGTAAGTCGTACTCTCAGGCCTTTGAGGCGGCGCTACAAGTGGAACAATTCAGCCTAGGAAGGCGTCAGTAAAGATTCAGTGCAGTCGCAATCAGCCTACTAAAAGATACTACGATAGGAAAAAAAAGACTGAGGGAGAAAATAAGACAGACAATGATCAGCACTGGAGAACTGAGTGTACCTTCTGCGGTCGTTACGGGCACACCAAGAAAGTCCGTCGTTTTGCCAACAGATCATGCTTTGGTTGTGTAAGTACGGACCATACCGTCAAAAATTGCCTAAAATGAAGAAACGATACTGAAGAGCGTAGGCCACTGAGAGACCCACCGCAGATCAGAGATAATCAGCACAATCAACTGTTTCGAAATGCTAATGCTACTGCTCGTGTTTTCAAACTCTCCACCTTACTTGATACTAATGGCAATTCTAGTAGAGGTGAGTTTATATATTAAGTTTGAAGGATAAAACTTTTTCTCAGTGGGATATTATGTAGTGCCCTGCTCCTCGTGGTCCACTATGTAATGCCCACGGCTTGCTGACTCGGTCTTGAACTGAGTATTTGGGGAAACCTTTGCCGGTATCGATTGATCACGGATGAAATAAAATAAACCTTTTCAACTGATGGATCGGCTTCTATTGAAATGAGTCCAATAGTTATCGTTGGATGTTTTCTTTCGCTGCTTTGTTTTGATGAATGCGTTTTCGTGTTAGTTTTTGATGATTAGTTTTTATTGTTCGCTTTCATCGCATATCGCATTCATTCCGAATCTTGAGAGAAAGAGATCGAAGTATACTAATCAAATGTTGGTGCATATGCAGAAGGAGACATAGACATACACAGGACGTGAACGACACGTGAAGTCCCTCCTTCTCTCAACTAAGATTCATCTTGGTGAGTTGCTCTAACCGGACTTGCATTAATTTTTATGCCCTAATAAAAATGATCACTAGTCCACTTTTTTGTTGCGTCCCTCTGATCAACGATACTAAAAACAACAAAAGATAAGAATAAGAATGAATGCTAACGAATAACTGCAAAGGAAATGAAATGCTATTGAATGCTATCGAATGACCGAATGAGAATTAAATGTTATCGAATGACTGAATGAGAATTGAATGCTAATGAATGATCGAACGATTAAGGCTAGTTATGAACTGGTCGCTACCTGATGCACTGTTAAGTTTTATCTGACAAAAATAACAAGTCATGCATTGGTCTCGGACAACTTATTAACAAGGTAATAGTCTCTCGATGATACTGGGGGCACCCGGGATCGATCAGCATATGAGAGATTGTAAAAGCATCCTGAGGTAAATGCTATACCTCAGGAATATTGTGTCCTTAACGACGAGCTAAACCATGAGTCTCAGCAGCTAATCATGGGGAGCAGACCCATGGACCACCATGTAGTTTAGACATGCATATGAACAAATTTTTATTGCAAAGCCTAACACTGAACGATGATGGTAAAGAATGCTTCTTATATACATATGCAAATTGTGCTAAACTGCTTTGTAAAGGGATGACTGTCGATGATGGATAAGTTGGTTATGAAATATTCTTTTGTCATATTTCATATGAATTGTTAAAAAGAACCTAGACAAATAGAAAGAGCACTAGTAAATATGTAGCTTCACATGTTGAATTAGTACATCAGCCATATTAGCTGGTGTGGCAAAGCCATATACAGCAGCCATATTAGTTGGTGTGGCAAAGACGTAGGGCCTGATTTTGGATATAATTCTCTTGGTTATGGAATTTAGAGTTTTCACCGCCAAGCATGCGGCAGGACAAAAATTCTAAATACCATTATTCTAAAGATATATACCATAGTTATGGACCATATAGTTTATCGCAGCCATACTTACTAGCGTGGCGAGGATTATAGGTAACATGATTCTGAATAGACGTATATGATTATCAGATTGTAGAATAGATACCCTATAGATAGTATCCTAGTATATTGGAGTGAAGTATCAGTGTGGATGTTTCTTGAGTATCATGAAGTAGGGGTTCAGCTAGGCAACCTATGGCTCCGCATCATGCCCCGCACCAGCAGAGCGAGATACCCTATCAGGGCAAGGCTTTTGCGATGGCGGTCGAAACGGCCAACACTGCAGGTTATGGGCTAGAAGATCAGGTTCTGTTCTTTCTTCCTTCCTATTCCTTTCCATCTATTGATTGTTTGATTGATTTATAGTACCTTTAGCTTGCATATGTGATTTTCATGCAAGAATAGTAGTGAACCCGAATAGAGATTGCAATAACATAACACTGTAGAGGCTATAACTATGCATGTTTGTTTCCATTCCATAGAATTGCATGTTGTAAATTTTAGATAAGATTTTTCTAGACTTTGATTGTTGGAGGTTTGACATAGAGAAGAGTACAACCAACTTAAATTTCGAGGACAAAATTTTTCTAAGGGGGATTGAATTATAACTACCCAATTTCCAGAATAGGAGTATTTCTGTCTTTTCTTATTTTGTACCAAATTAAAAAATTTATATTTCATATTAATTGTAATGATTGTATTTTTTTTTCATGATTGGTATTGTTGGATATAATTAAATATAAGTTGTAGTTAGTTGCTAGTTTTTTGTGAACCTAGATGGACCCAACTAGACTTGTGTAAACCCCTTTTTTTAAATTGAATAACTTGATTTTTATTTATTATTAGTTTTGATAATTATAATCAATATATTAAGAATTTGTATATAAATATGAGTTAGGTATAATGTGAGGTTCTATAGACCAACATATGTACTTATGTAGGTAAATCGTATATATACAGTTAATTGTAATGTTTAAAATAAAGATTTTTTGAAGTTTTAATTTATTGGGTTTTAAGTAGTTACTTTTATAAATATTTTGGGTACAAATATAAGGTATAGGTATTTACATAAGTTGCAATATTTTTTATAAATAAATATAATATATGTTAGATTATTTGATAATTTTTATTTTAGATTTTAGAATTTTGAGTAGTTATTAGAAATTATTAGCTATTAAGTGTTTTACTAATTGTCAAAGAAAAAAATAAATGAACAGTGCTTACGCACTGTTCACTATCTCTCACCTCCCCCCCCCCCCCCCCCCCCCGAGCTCAGAGCAAGGCTCAGCTCTTTAGAGAGAAAAAAAGGAAACGGATCGGAAGAGTGAACATATTTTGGGTACAAATATAAGAAAACATTTTGCCCCTGTGTCCAGAATTGGACTTTTGGGTAGACATTTTTAGATATTTCTTTTATACCAAAAATATTGGTGATGTCTATTTCAGTATCTGAGGACGTTTGAGGAAGTTAGCTTTTTTGCTTGATTGATCTGCTAGTTCGAGCTACTGGATACAATCATTTAGCACACCACCTCAGGCAAGTATACCTTGCCTTCTTTATAGTATATTTATATGCTTAAATTATTTTATCTTGCATCACATGATTACCAGTAGTAGTTTCTTTTTGTTATCATTAGTATGTTTTCTTCGATGATAAGTTTAGTTGGCAACTTGTCTTTATGTTAGTTCCAACATGTTGATTGGTACCTGCGTCGTACATGAGTCATACCGAAACTTGGGGAGGGAAGAATGAGTGCATTATAACTTAACTGCTATACCTATTTTTTTGATTTTCTTAACCTGCGAGTCCACACTAGAGGCGAGGGTTGATTGTTCGAACTAACCTACGAGTCCAAACTAGGGCGAGGGTTAGTTATTTACTCAAACATGCGAGTCCACACAGGGGCGAGGGTTGATTGTTTGAACTAACCAGCGAGACTATACTAGGGACGAGGGTTAGTTATTTGTTCAAACATGCGAGTCCACACTAGGGGCGAGTGTTTGATTATCCGTTTGATTTATAGTCATGTGTTCACCTATAAACTTGGCATTTGATGCATGTTTCCTTTCCAGCAGTTCATTTATGCGTAGTTGTTCTCATATTCATGTTTCGTTGTTGCTTAGTCATGTTCGGTCTATATCCTGGTTTTCTTTATGTATGTTATACTATTAAATAGGCATGTTTTATGTATCGTGCTAGTCCCTAGAGGACCTAGTGATTTCTCCAAGTGTGTGCTTTTGTGACTTTCGTATGTGCTCTATCCTAGATCGTGGTCTTCCCTTTTCTATCGAGAAGGATTGCTCTTGGGTCGTCCTTCGCTACTTTTACAAATTCTTTCTTTTATAGGTATTTCTTCTCATTTCAAACTGGTTGGTAGTGGATTTGTCTCCGCCCAACGATTGGTGCAAATGCCAAATTAATAGTTGATTTTATGATATAATTCTTCTATTTTGTGGATGAGATTAGTTGCCATGGTTATACTGCATTTTACGGCTAACGTATATTTATTATACAACTGGCATGTGTAAACCCCAAAAATTTTCAATTTTTTATTTTTATTTTTATATATTTTCTTAAATAATAATTTTTGAATTTCCATAGTCTTAGTCGTTGTTAAATTTCACCATGCATATAAATTAAAAAATATGGCATGGCTAGGGCAGTCATATGCCATGACTAGTGTATTAATCATACCCTTAAGCTTATTGGCTTTAATATTTATTTAAGGACTATTAATTTGTATTGGTTATATTTTTTATTTTTATATATATTTATTTTAGAAATAACTACAAAATAAATTTGTGTTTAGTAATGATAAGCATTTCAATACTAAATAAATGTTTTATTTTTTATATAAAATAAATAAATAATTGTTACCAAAATATTTTGAGTACTTTAGAATTCTTGGAAAATATATATATATTCTCATGGTTTGTGATTTGAGATATAGGTACATATATTTGATGTGTGCCTAATATATTATATTAATATTATAGATGTATACATACTGTGTAAATATGTACATCAAATAATTTTTTTTAAATATATGTTAAGAAATTATTTTTATTAGAAAATATCTTTCTACATTTATTTGGGGTTTTAGGAAATATTTATATGTATACAGATAGATATAAATGTGTATGTGTGTGTGTGTGTGTGTGTGTGTGTGTGTGTGTGTGTGTGTGTGTGTGTGTGTGTGTATAGCATATGGTACAAAGGAAAGAAGAAATTTTCTTTTCTTAGAACAGGTTCAAAAGCCCACTTCAAATTCGGATTTCGAATTTTCTTCAATTCAGATCAAAAGTTTGCGTTTAAATCTTGTTTGAGTCCTATTAGAATCGGCTCAAAACTTAGATTGATTCTATAGGGATTTAAACTCCAGTTTAAATCAAAAAAATTTATCTTTTTCGAATATATAGGGACACACACGAATAAAAACCCAAACTCTTCGAAAATCCTTCTCGCCCCTCTGCTACAACTCGAACTCGTGACCAGGCGGCCCCCTGACAACCTCCCCCACCAGGCGACGCTGGAGCACGGCCTGCCTGGCCGCCGCAGCCGTTGAGACCACCGGAGCAGGTTCTATGTACAGCCAAATTCAGTCATGAGGTATGACTCTTCTCGATCGAAATTCTTTTTGTATACGCAACCCAGTCTCGGGGGAATTGATCCTTTTAGAATCCAACATATCCATCCTCAAATCCCATAAATTGGTTTTTCATATGATTCATTAAACCGTCCGGGAATCGACGCAAAAGATTGATGAAAAATTGTTTCGATAAACAGTTTAGAAATTGCCCAAATACCCATGTTTAGCGCCACTTTACAATCAACGTGTCGCGAATATTAAAATTTTGATTTAACAATCCTGTAGCCAACCTATAGGCCTCTAAAACCTTAATCGTAGAATTTGATTTTGTCATCTATGCATCGAGTAATCTGATTTCAAAAATAAGGAAAAATAGTGTTCACAATAATGATTTTTAGAAAACTATTTTCGATACGACGTGCGTCCCGACAAATCGGACGACGTGGTCGCAACCCATAAGCAACAAAAGATGCGTATAGATGTTGTCGACGTTGGAATTCGACGGAACTCGATTTCGCTGTGCGTGCATGACGAAATCTAGGCATATCGGTCGAGATACCCCATATCGTCCTCTTTGCAAACTAGCCCATAATTTTGTGCACGTTCGTCATCTCGAGATGAAACTTATGCCATCAGCATCGTGTCATTTTTTTGGTCCTGTATGCCAAGTTTGGTCCGATTCTGAGAAGGCCGACTGGAACACCCTTTTGGCGGGCCCACGACCCAATCCAACGGACGAATTTGTGCACGGCCTACCGAAATCCAACTTTGGACATACGTTTGGGTTCATAAGATCAAAATAGACCAGTAGACATATAGTTTGCTGACTTTAGAGACCGTGGATAATGGCACACTTTTCGGTACAAAGCGGGTCCAACGACGGACATCGTTTTGACCCAAAATTACGATTTGCCCCTGTGTCCGGAATTAGACTTTTGGGTAGGATTTTTAGACATTTCTTTTATACCAAAAAGTTCGTGATGTTTATTTCACCATTCGAGGACGTTTGCGGGACTTGACTTTTTGTTGCTTCACTATTCTGACGATCTGTATGACTGGACTTGCCATTTTGCACACTACCTCCAGGCAAGATACATTGCCATTTGTTGTCTATTTACATTAGCTCATCGTTCATGTTTTTATTTATTACTTCTTTTTCTGTAAAATAAATTGTGCTCCATAGTCATATTTAGATACAAAATTTACTTTCTAGTTCTTTTCTCTGTTATTAATTTATTTTATGCACATTAAACCGAGACTTAAGAGACCACCCTCGGTTTTGTTGCAATCATAGGCCTGGACATATTTGTACTATGAAGTTGCTAGTCGCATATAGAACTCGGACATACGTGGCTGGCTGGCCACCGGTACGTATAAGTCATGTGTTAGGTTTAACCGCTAATAGTATTTGCATGATTAGTTTGACTTGGCGGTTAATAGAAGTTATGTGTTGTGAAGACAACATATAGGCATGGAGTGGGGAGGACATTTCCTTAGCGTATGGGCTACTATGCACTTTACCTTTGTGACCGTAAGCTCCGTCGAAGATGCGGGTTGATTGTGGGAACCCTAGAGTGGGGGTGAATAGGGTCAAGCTAAATAATCAAGCACTTAGCACAAGCTAATGGGCAATTTAAAAAATATAAGTGCAAGAGAAGAAGCAATAACAATACCGACACACGATATATCCTGGTATCCTCCCAAGAGGCACTCAAGTCCCGGAACTCTCTCCGACTTTAATCCACTATTTGAGTAAATAGTTACACACGAGTTTGGATCCGAAGAACTCGCCAACTTCTTACACGAGAGCTTTAATCCGAAGGCCTCTCCGACTTCAACCGAGAGTTTGGATACGAAGACTCTCCAACTTCAACCTTTCACAATAGGTTTTGATCTCCTTATACAATAAGATGAATATCTTACTTTTCAACTAAATAACTCTAACACAATTTGTGGATGGCAAATGAAAGCTTTGTAGAGTTGTTTGTGGATAGATTTTGGTGGTTTAGAAATTTTTAGGCTCAAAGCATCAACCTTGAATGAAGGGGTTCAAGGCTATTTATAACCAAAACATTGAAAAGAGCTCAAGGCAACTTTTAAGTCAGCGAACCGGCATACCGCCGGTATGAACCGGCATACCGGCGGTATACCGGTCTGGAATGCAACGGCTAGAAATATAGCCGTTGGGATCATTAATTGCTCAGATTTTTGACCGTTGGAATTTCAACGTTACTAAACCGGTATACCGTCGATATGAACCGGTATGCCATCGGTATGCCAATTTTGTAGACAGAAACTTTCCGTGAACAAAATCGGTATACCGTCGGTATGGACCGATATACCGTCGGTATGTCAATTTTTATCCGAAAATGATCCTGGGCTAATTACTACCCTAGCTTTCGATTTTGTCATCCATTTCTTGTGTTTACAAATAATCCTAAGACTCATTACAGACTCCAGAAATACTGTAGCAGGTGCAGGCTTCTTCAGAGTCTTGAAATAAAGATGGCATGGCTTAGCTTCTTCCTTTCATAGGTGCTGGCTTTTTCCCTTGGCGGCAGCTGTCCAAAGATATCCAGTTAGTGAAAAGTGAATACCTTTCGGGGGCTTCGCCTCCGAACCCCCGACGAGGGGCGCTGCCCCCTCAATCCCCGTCCGCTGACCGGGTAGCGGAACCCCTAGTGCGTGGCTCCGGAGATGTCATCGGGTGATTCAGAGAAATCTTGTGGGATCCGCATCTTTGGCCCACCATGATTTCTTCATTGCATATCTCCACATTGATCTTGCTTATTGCTTTTCTGCATGTCATGTTAGACGAACAAAGAATATACATGGTAGCTAGTATGATAAGTTTAATGCACATTAGGACAATACTGAGTTTAAGTATAAGTGCTAAGGTGATATCATAAATATTAGTGATATCATAATGATTAAACTTAATTGAATGACCACAATCAAAACCTAGTTTTGATTTTGGCAACCCGATTAAATTTAAGATAGATAAGCTCATATCACTAATATGTAAACCAATAGGCATATATCACCAAAGGTATAAGTATAAGTGGAAATGCTATAGCGATAGTATGAAGATTAATGATAATGAAATGCTAAACTTAACATATTAACCATATTCAAAAATATGATGCAATCATTGGGCCAACAATCTCCCCTTTTTTATTATGGCAAATCGGTTAAGTTTAGTATGGCCACAATAGATGCATGTATCACTAATAAACAAAAGACATAGGCAATATCACTGAAAGCATACTACTTAGATTACTTATAAATACAAACTTAAACTTACTTCTCCCCCCTTTGACATGATAAAAAATTGGCTCCCCCGTACTAAAAGATAAGAGGAAATCAATCTTAAGTACATAAATCAGAGCATGAGGAAGGCATGGACAATCATGATCAAGAAATACTAAATGAAGAACAATGGAAGAAGTGTGTAAAGACAAGTTTAGAAACTATATATCAAATGTAGAGTACCAAATAGAAAATAGCTTGTCAAAACACAATACAGTTGGTAGAACTAAAAGTATTTGAAAATAATCAATAGATAGTTTACCAACATGAAATCCAAAACATAATATGATATGAAATATTAATCTAGTTTTGGAAGAAAATTATGACATATAGAATTTTAGTCAAAAGCCATGAGGATTAGATAATTGTAAAGTAATTGATATAAAAATACCAAGTGAGATAGTTGGAAGATATAAACTTAATACCAATTGAAATATAAACTTGAAACATTGATCAAAAAGACATTTGAAAGTCAAAATTGTCCACAAATAAATATGTAAACCAATTGTAGAACAAAAGAAATGAATAATCAATGTACAATAGAGCAATTGATGTAGAATAATCTCATTATTTACAAAATCTGTATCTTACCCAAGTTCATGCATTTGAACTCAATTACCTTATCATGTTATGTGAATATCCTTTAGAAAAACATGAAGGTAAAGGAGAAAAATACTTGAGAAAGAGACATTCAGTCGACTTGAATGCTCCCCCTCAAAGTATTACCAATATAGATAAACATGTATTTTAGGTAAGTCCTCAATAAGAAAAGCCAAATCAATTAAGCATATAAGGAAGGCCAAAACAATGAAAGCATAATAGTCATCAAGATATGATATGAAAGTTAATATTAACAAGATGACTATATTAACCCATATAAAAGGGAGATACTATGATGAAGATAATTGCTTACACTCTCATAAATCCTTCACAAACAAAAATATCATGACCTCAATCAATAGGATATGAAATAGAAGAAAATATGGGTCCATGATGAACTAGGTATATGACATATTAAAGGGTATACATAAATAGGACCAATCAATTTGCTCCCCCTCAAAATATGCGTATCTAGTTCCAAAGCGCTTATAGCATAAAATAGATAACTACAAGATCTAAGGGTAAATCAACTATAGATTTCTACCCGTTGCTCGATGCATATAAGGCTACAATATCGTCAAAAGACGAATAATATCATATTTAGTCAAGAAGAGGTAACCAATTAATAGCCACTAAAGATAAGAAATCAAAAGAATATTCCAATTTAGCATATATAATCAAAAGATGGCATACATTAATCTATATAGAAGGATCTCATATTTAAATATGATATATCAATGTATGTTATCCTTTGAGAAAATGTCATCATGAAAAAGAATAAAGTCAATTAAGAACAATCTTGATGATAGACAAAATATAGCTCAAAAATAAAATAAAAATAAAACTTAAACATCATGTCCATGATTATCTAATTAAGAAAGAATCAACCAATTTATTACTTTACATGGTCTAGGTATGTTTCACCATATATGTACCCATCAACGGGTAAAATCCAAACCTTACTAATGGTAAATAATAAACCATAAAGTTCAAATAGCAAAGGCCCATATATGGCAATCCATGAGTAGTCAAAGTAGAGTAATAAATTAGTTTGATAATCATATAATAAGATAATATAGGACTACTCAACCATTAGGATCTTTTATCAATAAAAATAAAAAAATTAAACATGATCCAACAATTCTCATAAAGAAAATCCTAAATCCATATTTATGATAAAATCTCATAAAATAATAAAAAATATGGAAAAGAGTCATTCTCATTTAAATGATTGCAAACATAATCAAGAAGAGATGTAAATGATAATACGATAAAATCATGACTCAAAAGTGAGAGAAATTTAAGAGATACATGCTAATGACTAATAAGGAAGGAGACTTAAAGAAAGGAATCACACACCTCCAAGAGAAACAAGATCTAATCAAGAATTTGTAAAACTAGTTTTAGAGAACAAACATATGTATCTAAAATAGGATACAAATTATATTTAGAAGAATCACAGATCTTGTTTATGTAAACTAGCATATCTTATATAGATTGAAAAGAAAAACAATAGCTAGATGAGTGAAAGTGAACCAAATTATATAGCTTAACAATATATCATAAATAAGCAAGCTACATAACTAATTAAGATTAATGAGGTAGGTCATTAACATGATAAATATGCTCATTTAATCTTAAGTCACTAACACTAAAGATACTTGCTCAAGCATAGAGTTCACAAAGAGGACAATACATTTTGAATGAACAAAATGATTTATAGACTCTTTACTAAGCAAGGATAAGAGCATAAGATGACAAATAAATGAATTAATCTCTTATCAAGTATAGTCCAAAAGAGATACTCATGAAAACATAATAAAATAAATCTCTTTGCCAAGTATTGAGATTAACTCAAGATAATAAAATGATAGATCGATCTAGAGAATGCAAAATATTATAACCATTATAAAATAAGTGGATTCTCTTGAAATGGAAAATCTCAACACAAAAGATCAAACCATAGTAGCTAAAGTCATAAGAAATATGATGTATCAATTACATGTATTCTCATGTGCTACAAAAACTATTGGGCAACAATAATTCAAAAGAAGCATAAATCCAAGGAATGAGCAAGGAAAGATCATTAAGATCAAGAAAGCTATAAATGTGCTAAAGATATCAAGAAGTACATTATTCAAAGAGCTTTTATAGTGTACTATAGTAAATTATAAAGATACAAACTAGAAAATATGCACTAATTAAGAAGATAAATTTAACAAGCAAGGTAAAGCACAAAACTATTTGATCCTTAATAGAATATTCATAAATAGTCATGTGCAAGACATAAACAAATATTCTCTCTCACCATCCCAACTTAAAGATATAAAACAAATAAATATCAAATGCTAGGAAACTTTTATATATATATATATATATATATATATATATATATATATATATATATATATATATATATATATATATATATAAAACTAAAATATATATATATATATATATATATATATATATATATAAAACTATATATATCACGAATAGGCATACATGAAAAGATCAAAAATCAATTAAGAACATGTATCCATAATGCCAACCAAAAATTCAAGAAGATATCATCAAAAGAAGACTTTAAGGAAGAAGCTAATTGATTCAAGAAGCACAAATTTGGTCAAAGGAATCAATAGCTAAAGTATGAGATAAGCACAAGTTTGAAGGTAACAAGTATAATTAAATACACTTCAAGTCAATATAAAACTTTTAGCTTAACTCATATACCCACATAAAGATATTTATACAAAAATATATATCAACATAAGAATTACATGATCTACATGTAAATGGAAATTTAATGAATATAGTCATGTATCCTTAATGAATGTTTGAAAAACTATCACAAATTCAAAACACATATAAATAATCTTTATTAGGCAAAGACATAATTGATTCATAAGAGATTTAATCAAAATAAAATATGAGAATCAATAATGAATATATTTTAAGCACAAGGTTAAAATAGAAGTATAAGTGTATACTTGTCAAGTGATAAGAAGCTTGTGCTAAACACATATATTCACAAATACCGGTTAATGTAAATATGACATATTAAAACCAAATCGACAAAAAATAACTATCTTAAAAACTTTAAAGACGGAGAGTTAAAATCATACTAACTCAAATCAAAACCAAGCTCCTATAGACTAGAGTGATATGCATGCTTTATAAATAAAGATTAAGAATAACGAGCATGCATATATAAATGTGTCACACTAATAGAAAATGAGTGATAAAATACATAGTGTGAACTAATCATTTAAGCTGAGTAGCTAGTCATGCTAGATAAAAGAATTAATAAAAAAATTAACTAAGCATGCTAGTATTATATTTCACATTGATTTATCTAAAAGACAACTAAAGGATATCATTGCGAGCTAGTAGCAAGACATCAAGAGAAACATGCTAGATTCTACAAATATAAATAATTTAAAGAAAATCGTTTAGCATGTTACCAAAGTGGCTCTAGTGGCCACGCTTGTATTGGTGCAATTGCTTGGAAGATGACCTTTGAGCTTTACAACCACCAACACGCTCCTCGGTGCTATGTTCCTATACAAGAAGCTTCATCTATAACATTAGATGAAGACTTTGGTATCCAAATAAACTTGGATCCACATTTATTAGCTTTAGGGACCCATATAGCACTTACTCTAGCATTGGTTGTAAGGGTCCTACGAATAGGGCATGTAAAGCTCATGTGTCCAATGCGAGAGCAATAAAAGCACCTAATGCTAGTGTGTGCACATGTATCAAAATGAGCATGGTTATGAACATGTGACATACTAGAATGATGAATATCTCTAGAGTGAGCATGAAAAGATTTGGTTTTAAGAATATCATGTTCTAATAGCAAATCATTATGCAAACAAGTAAGAAAATCAAATCTAGCATTTAAAGCATAATTCTCTTTTTCAAATAAAGCAATTCTAGAAATAAAATTATCATTTTGTTTTTTTAAAGAATCAATAGAAGAATCGTGCAAAGAAGTTAATACATGCGTTTGACTTTTAAGATCTTCTATAGATGAGGAAAGAGATTTGATTTTCAAGATTAAAGCCTCATTCAAACTCTTTAAAGAAACACATGATGAGTTTTGAGAATCAAGTCTAGATAATAAATCATTGTTTTTATTTCTCAAAAACTCATTTGCTTCTTCTAAATGAATAACCCTTTCAGAAAGTTCTTCATTTGTAGAATGAAGGTTGTCAAGAATCTCTAAGGATTGTTTAGCCATGGCTTTCCACTTAGAGCATTTCTTGCATTTAGAAGAAACATGATTGTCTATACTGCTAGAAGTAAAATCCTCTTTATCGGAGGAGTAGGAGGAATACGATGCCATAGAAAAATTAACAATGATCTACTATAAGGATGTTAAGCCTAACAATAGAGTCCTTGCTCTGATACCAATTGTGGGAACCCTAGAGGGGGGTGAATAGGGTCAAGCTAAATAATCAAGCACTTAGCACAAGCTAATGGGCAATTTAAAAAATATAAGTACAAGAGAAGAAGCAATAACAATACCGACACACGATATATCCTGGTATCCTTCCAAGAGGCACTCCAGTCCCGGAACTCTCTCCGGCTTTAATCCACTATTTGAGTAAATAGTTACACACGAGTTTGGATCCGAAGAACTCTTCAACTTCTTACACGAGAGCTTTAATTCGAAGGCCTCTCCAACTTCAACCGAGAGTTTGGATACGAAGACTCTCCAACTTCAACCGAGAGTTTGGATACGAAGACTCCAATTTCAACCTTTCAAAATAGGTTTTGATCTCCTTATACAATAAGATAAAGATCTTACTTTTTAACTCAATAACTCTAATACAATTTGTGGATGGCAAATGAAAGCTTTGTAGAGTTGTTTGTGGATAGGCTTTGGTGGTTTAGAAATTTTTAGGCTCAAAGTATCAACCTTGAATGAAGGGGTTCAAGGCTATTTATAACCAAAGAATTCAAAAGAGCTCAAGGCAACTTTTTAGTCTGCGAACCGGCATACCGCCGGTATGAACCGGCATACCGGCAGTATACCGGTCTGGAATGCAATGGCTAGAAATATAGCCGTTGGGTTCATTAATTGCTCGGATTTCGACCGTTGGAATTTCAACGTTACTAAACCGGTATACCATCGGTATGAACCGGTATGCCATCGGTATGCAGATTTTGTAGACATAAACTTTCTGTGAACAAAATCGGTATACCGTCGGTATGGACCGGTATACCGTCGGTATATCGATTTTCATCCGAAAATGATCCTGGGCTAATTACTACCCTAGATTTCAATTTTGCCATCCATTTATTGTGTTTACAAATATTCCTAAGACTCATTATAGACTCCAAAAATACTATAGCAGGTGCAGCCTTCTTCCGAGTCTTGAAATGAAGATGGCATGGCTTGGCTTCTTCCTTTGATAGGTGCTGGCTTTTTCCCTTGGCGGCAGCTGTCCAAACATATCCAGTTAGTGAAAACTGAATACCTTTCGGGGGCTTCGCCACCGAACCCCCGACGAGGGACGCTGCCCCCTCGACCCCCGTCCGCTGACCGGGCAACGGAACCCCCGAGTGCGTGGCTCCGGAGATGTCATCGGGTGGTTCAGAGAAATCTTGTAGGATCCGCGTCTTTGGTCCACCATGATTTCTTCATTGCATATCTCCACATTGATCTTACTTATTGCTTTTCTGTATGTACATGTTAGACGAACAAAGCAATATACATAGTAGCAAGTATGATAAGTTTAATGCACATTAGGACAATGTTGAGTTTAAGTATAAGTGCTAAGGTGATAGCATAAATATTAGTGATATCATAATGATTAAACTTAATTGAATGACCACAATCAAAAACATAGTTTTGATTTTGGCAACCCGATTAAATTTAAGATAGATAAGCTCATATCACTAATATGTAAACCAATAGGCATAGATCACCAAAGGTATAAGTATAAGTAGAAATGCTATAGCGATAGTATGAAGATTAATGATAATAAAATGCTAAACTTAACATATTAACCATATTCAAAAACATGATACAATCATTGGGCCAACATTGATGACCCCTTATTCATGTACTTGCTGGCCTCTGATGTTCGTAAAAATGTCATGCTTTGAGGTCCCTGGTGCCCATAGAAGGGGCCATACCAAACCCATTATAGCCAGAGATCCCATGCGTTGGAGGTTGTTCTTAAATTGCATTCACTAAAATGGTTAGGGTACCTTATCCGTTAGATATAGGTACTTTCAGTTTGGGTACTTATATCTGATCGAGGCTTGGAACAGTAACTTGTCGTGGACTAGTTTGCTACACCTTGTCCTTGTTTGATTACAGGTGTGGTTCACTGCTTCGATGAGAAGATATTGAACCTTATTGTGATCCGGATGCCATATTGGATTCATGGCATAGAAAGATGCTTCATCGTGGATTAGGGTGCCATCTCATGTCCTTGTTTGGTTTGGGAGATGGTGCGCTAATTCAAGGGTGGAGTATTGGATCTTGTTATGATCTAATTTACTTATTATTGAGAAGTATTTATTCAGTTTATGGCTTGTTCTTCCTGTATCTTGTTACGTCCCTCTGAGGACCTAGTGATTTCTCCAGGTGTGTGTTTGTGACTTTCAGCAGGTGCTCTAGCCAAGGCCATGATCTTCTCCATTTCCTTCGAAGATGATTGCTCTTGGGTCGTCCTCGCTACATTTATTAAATTATTTTCTTATATTTTTCTTCTTATTTAAATAGTTGGTATGGATTTGTCTTCACCCAACGTTTGTACAAATAACAATTCAAAGTTGATTTTATATTATTATTTATTTATTTATTTTGTGGATAAAATTTAGTATGTCATGATTTACTACATTTTATAGCTTACGTATATCTATTATACGGCTGGCATGTCTACATTTCTAGTCTTACGTATTTTGGGATTGGGGCGTTACATATTTTGTGGTGGCCTATGCAGGTCTACGATAAATTGTTTGGTTACTTTACTGTACTATACAAGCCTGCATATAGGATTAAAGTCTAAAATCTCATCTACATACTTGACCTTTTTCTTTAATTCCATTTTCGAACTCTCGCTTTGACAACCTTGGTTGCATCTTGCTTGATCTCTTTCTACCGTAAATTTTATATTTTCTTTCGTGCTTAATAGAGGTTACAAAAATGACTTGTATGCCCATTGATTCAAATCCTCTTCTAGTTGAATTCTTATAAGTTGGGTAGAATGCCTCACGACCTAGTATTCCCTTCGTCCTTATGACCCATTATAGAGGATACTAAGAGGTTTACCTAGACTATAAATCTTTAGAGGACCATATCTCGTATCTCGTTTGGTCGACCAAGGCCTTAGATAAGATGACAGTAGGATGACTGTATAGGCACGAACACCAAACAAGACTTAGATTCTTAAGGAACTTGAACTATTTATGTTTTCTTTTATTATTATCTCGCGTATCTATATTTTGACTACCTTGACTAATACTGCTAGAATAGCTTAGTTTTGCAAGCTTACTCTTTTATCGAGCTTGTTCAAGACATATGTTATTTGGGCGCATCTACTACCATATTTTCTAATCAGAACCGGTGCATGATGGTCTTATCAACCTAGTGTACTTGGTTCGCCCTTCTTATGATTAGTCAACGAGAATTAAGAAATAGTTAACAAATATACTTGCCCTTTAGGATCTCATCCACTTATGCCTTAACGACTCTCTTTTGAACTATTCAATCGCCTTTGAACCCATATTTGTAATTCGATCCCATCTCCCTTATTAATTTTCATCACCTATTTAGAAAAACAAATGCTCGTAAACACGAAGTATTCCTCTATGGCCATGAAAGCTATATATACACAATCAATTCCATCTTCGACATCGGAGAACGATCTTCAAACTTGATTCATATCTACCATATCACATTATCTTTCACATCATGTAGTATCTTTTATAATCAAGAGTCGAGGTACAATATCACGACTTTAAAATTTTTCTTACCTCATTAATCCTAAAACCGTATCTTAGTTTCCAGAGTGAACTGATTGTAAGCCCTTCTAAATTTTAGGATTACTGGTATTACCGAATGAATAAGGTAAATTGGTTCCCACTAGGATGATAAATCAGTGCCTCATGACCACCCACTTTTTATTTAGATCCTTTAATGTCCTCTACCGTGACATCGATATTCAAAGCACAATACCGATTGTTACCTTCCAACAAATCTCATATGTAAGACCTAAATAAGTCCACCTTCATTTAGGCATATCATGTCCCACTCAAACATGTTCCCTTGCACTCTCTTTTTATGATGCGACTTTTATGTCAAAAAGGCTAACTATATGGTTATGATCTACTTGAAGCCCAATATAGATTAAAACCTAAGTTTTATTCCACTAGTCACATTCTACTAGTGTTATGATCTACTTGAAGCCCAATATAGATTAAAACCTAAGTTATGATCTACTTGAAGCCCAATACTTTCGACTTCCGTTAGAGACCCAACCTCGACTCAATTCTTTTGATCCAATATATGGTTATGATCTACTTGAAGCCCACTACTCATATTCTACTAATGTGTCACCCAATTGAGTTTTTGTGTACTACTTAAACACAAAAGTCAAAGAAGGTGCATTTTTGGGCTTCAGGAACCTAGTTAACCCATCTGACTAACAATTAGCTCAACTACTCGAGTTAAAACTTATTCTAGGCTACCCTCACCTAATAGGAATGGTTCAAATTGATTTTATGGATCTTGTCTAGCAAATATAGATTAAAAACTAAGTTTTATTCAACCAAAGATTGATGTCCAGTTAGGGAACCCATTTAACCTAGTTAAATACATCTGTGCATATCGCCATATTTGGACTATAAAATCAAACTTTATAAAATAGGTCCCTACACCTATTATGTAGTCCCCATCTCATGGTTCACTAATCCTCCTTCCATACTTCTCTTAACTATATCTCTTTGTAGCCTATGTTATGCGATGAATTGAATCTCGTTGTACTAACTCGTTTTTGGTTATGCTCGACCAAGGCTTCTCCTATTGCCTTAATGAAACATAGTCAAGATATGGGCAATGTTAAATAAGTAATACCTAGGCTTCCTTTGGAGTCAGTGACTACAATCAGAAGTACCTCATATTCTCATTCATTTTCTTGAAAATTAACCTTCTTAGAAGTCCTATTACTGTGCTTCTACGATTAACCAATTTCTATAAGTTGGGTAGAACCTTGAACTTAGTGTACTCTACCTCTTAGAATGGGATGCCCTTCGTAACCATTCCTCCATCTGTTTGGAAGTTGCGATATGAGCTTCATTTTGTATTTTACATCCCTTTGCTCGTGCGTTTAGATAACCGCGATAAAAGATCGCAACCTTTATTCTTTAAATTCCGTTAACATAGAATCATGACTTAATTTCAATTTCGAGAATGGAAATTCTTGAAGTGTATAGACAAGCCTCTCTAAGAAATTAGCAAATGATTGGGATAGATTGGTTCAAATCAAACTAATAAAATAGTGATTCATAACGTCCACTCCTATCTGTATCATTTTGACACCTCTACTGTGACTTTGATATTTGGAGCACAACACTAGCTATTTTCTTCCAACAAATTTTACCTACATAAACTAGACGAGCCACTCTACACATATGTTCCACACAATCGTACCATCTCGTGCTCCATTTCAATTACACCATATGTATGACACATTTTTCCTTAGAACAAACCACTGATGTCCATTTTTGTCCATCTGATTTTAACCTTGCAATTTTAATCCATTCCCCAAATGAACTGAATACCCATGACCCATGCAAGACTAAGAGTACCCTATCTTCTTGAATATGGTATCAGTTTGGATTCCTTCTACAACTACCTCCTCCACCTTTTCGGAAATCGAGTTATCATTGATGTACTTACTCTCCCTTCGTATTCAGCCTCATTATTGTTTTCATATTAAATTTTATTTTAATTTCGAGGACAAAATTTTTATAAGTTGGTAGGATGTAAACCCCCAGAATTTTCAAATTTTTATTTTTATTTATTTGCTTAAATAATAATTTTTGAATTTATATAGTCTTAGTCGTTGTTAAATTGCACCATGCATATAAATTAGAAAATATGGCATGGCTAGTGCAGTCGTGTGCCATGACTAGTGTGTTAGTCATACCCCTAAGCTTATTGGGTTTAATATTTATTTAAGGATTATTAATTTGTATTGGTTATATTTTTCAATTTATATATATATATATATATATATATATATATATATATATATATATATATATATATATATATATATATATAAGAAATAACTGCAAATTTAATTTGTGTTTAGTAATGATAAGAATTCCAATACTAAATAAATGTTTTATTTTTTATATAAAATAGATAAATGTTTGTCACCAAAATATTTTGAGTATTTTAGAATTCTTGGAAAATATATAATATTCTTATGGTTTGTGATTTGAGATATAGGTACATATATTTGATGTGTGACTAATATATTATATTAATATTATAGATGTATACATACTGTGTAAATATGTACATCAAATATTTTTTTGTTAAATATATGTTAAGAAATTATTTTTATTAGAAAATATCTTTCTATATTTATTTGGGGTTTTAGGAAATGTTGATGTGTGTGTGTGTGAGTGTGTGTGTGTGTGTGTGTGTGTGTGTGTGTGTGTGTGTGTGTGGCACAAAGGAAAGAAGAAATTTTCTTTTCTTATCTTTACTTCTGTGAATAGTTGTTACTGTTCGCTTGGCATCACCCCTTCTCCCCCCTATCCCGAGCCAAGCTCGGAAGAACAGGTTCAAAAGCCAACTTCAAATTAGGATATATATATTTTATATATATATATATATATATATATATATATATATATATATATATATATATATATTTATATATATATATATATATATATATATATGCGGCCCAAGTGGTCAGGAGTTCGAGCCCCATTAGAGGCGAGTTCGCCACAATTACCCATTGCTTCAATATATATATATATATATATATATATATATATATATATATATATAAGCAATGGGTGTATATTGACGCAATATATATAGAAGCAATGGGTATATATTGACGCAATGGGTAATTATGGCGAACTCGCCTCTAATGGGGCTCGAACTCCTGACCACTTGGGCTGCATGCATCAATCTTAACTAGTAGGCTAGAGATCATTTGCATATATATATATATTTTTTTTGCATATATATATATATATATATATATATATATATATATATATCATATGGTACAAAGGAAAAAAAAATATATATATATATATATCATATGGTACAAAGGAAAGAAGAAATTTTCTTTAATCATCTTTACTTCTGTGAATAATTGTTACTGTTCACTTGGCATCACCCACTTGCATCCTGAGCTAAGCTCGGAAGAACAGGTTCAAAAGCCTACATCATATTTGGATTTCAAATTTTCTTTAATTCAGATCAAAAGTATGCATTTAAATCTTGTTTGAATCCTATTCGAATCGGATCAAAACTTAGATTGATTCTCTAGGGTTTTAAACTCCAGTTTAAATAAAAAAAATTGTCATATTCGAATACAGTCCGAACTCGTGACCAGGCGGCCCCCAGACAACCTCCCCCACTGGGCAACGCCGGAGCATGGCCTACCTGGCCGTCGCAGCCGCCGAGACCACTGAAGCAGGTCTTGTGTACAGTGAAATCCGGTCATGAGGTATGACTCTTCTCGATCGAAATTCTCTTTGTATATGCAACCCAAGCTCAGGGGAATTGATCCTTTTAGTAGCCAACCTATCCAGCCTTGAATCCCATCAATTGGTTTTTGATATGATTGATTAAACCGTCGGGGAATCGACACAAAAGATCGATGAAAAAATTGTTTCGATAAACAGTTTAGAAACTGTCCAAATACCCATGTATAGCGCCACTTTGTGATCAACGTGTCGCGAATTTTAAAATTTTGATTTAACAATCCTGTAGCCAACCTATAGGCCTCTAAAATCCTATTCATAGAATTTAATTTCGTCATATATGCTTCGAGTAATCTGATTTCAAAAATAAGGAAAAACAATGTTCAAAATAATAATTTTTAGAAAAATATTTCCGATACGGCATGTGCCCCGACAAACCGGACGATGTGGTCTCAACCCATGAGCATCGAAAGACGCCTATGGATGTTGTCGACATGTGGGATTCGACGGAACTCAATTTCATTATACGTCCGCGACAAAATTGAGGTGTATCGATCGAGATACCCCGTATCGGCCTCTTTGTAAACTAGCCCATAACTTCATGCATGTTCGTCATCTCGATACGAAACTTGCGCCATCAGCATCGTATTATTTTTTTGGTCCTGTGTGCCAAGTTTGGTCTGATTATGAGAATATCGACCAGAACGCCCTTTTGGCGGGCCCACGAACAAATCCAACGGACAAATTTGTGCACGCCTTACTAGAATCCAACTTTGGACATATAGTTGGGTTCGTATTGTTAAACTGGACCCATAGACATAATGTTTGCTGACTTTAGAGACCGTTGGTACTTGCACGCTTTTTGGTGCAAAATGGGTCCAACGTCGGACATCGTTTTTATCCGAAATTATGATTTTGCCCCTATGTCTAGAATTGGACTTTTGGGTAGGCATTTTTAGACATATCATTTATGCTAAAAATGTTCTTGTTGTTTATTTCAGCATCCGAGGACGTTTACGGGACTTGACTTTTTGTTACTTCACTATTTTGACGATCTGGTGACTGGACTTGCCATTCTGCACACTACCTCCAGGCTAGATATCTTGCCATTTGCTGTATATTTACTTTAGCTCATATTTCATGTTTTTATTTATTACTTCTTTTTCTGCAAAATAAATTGTGCTCCATAGTTATATTAAGATGCAAAATTTACTTTCTAGTTCTTTTTTCTGCTATTAATTTATTTTATGCACATTAAACCTAGACTTAAGAGACCACCCTCATTTGTGTTGCATTCATAGGCCTTGACACATTTGTACCACGAAGTCACAAGTCACATATAGAACTCGGACATACGTAGCTGGCTGGCCACCGGTATGTATAAGCCGTGCGTTAGGTTTAACCGCTAATAGTATTTGTATGATTAATTTGACTTGGCGGTTGATAGAGGTTATGTGTTATGAAGACAACATATAGGCATGGGGTGGGGAGGACATTTCCTTAGCGTATGGGCTACTACGAACTTTACCTTTGTGACCGCACACTCCGTTGGAGATGCAGGTTAACGACCCCTTATTCATGAACTTGCTGGCCTCTAATGTTTGTGGAAATGTCATGCATTGAGGTCCCTGGTGCCCATAGAGGGGGCCATACCAAACCCATTATAGCTAGAGAGCCCATGCGTTGGAGGTTGTTCTTAAATTGCATTCACTAGATCGGCTAAGGTACCTTATCCGTTAGGTATAGGTACTTTCAGTTAGGATACTTATAACTGATCGCGGCTTGGAACAGTAACTTATTGTGGACTAGTTTGCCACACCTTGTCCTTGTTTGGTTGTAGGTGTGGTTCACTGCTTCGATGAGTAGGTACTGAACCTTGTTGTAATCCGGATACCATATTGGGTTCATGGCATAAAAATATACTTCATCGTGGATTAGAGTGTCATCTCTTGTCCTTGTTTGGGTGGGGGGATGGTGCGCTAATTCAAAGGTGGAGTATTGGACCTTGTTGTGATCTGATTTACTTATTATTGAGCAGTATTTATTCATTTATATTGCATGTTCTTCATGTATCTTGTTACGTCTCTCTGAGGACCTAGTGATTTCTTCAGTTGTGTGTTTGTGACTTTTCGCAGGTGCTCTAGCCAAGGCCATGATCTTCTCCATTTCCTTCGAAGATAATTGCTCTTGGGTCATCCTCGCTATTTTTATTAAATTCTTTCCTTGTATTTTTCATCTTATTTAAATAGTTGGTAGTGGATTTGTCTCCGCCCAATGTTTGTACAAATAATAATTCAAAGTTGATTTTATATTATTATTCATTTATTTTGTGGATGAGATTTTAGTGTGTCATTGTTTACTGCATTCTACATCTTACATATATCTATTATACGGCTTGCATGTCTACCTTCCTAGTTGTTTGCCATAAAAAAATCAAAGATAGGTATTACAGGAACACTGAAATTGATTGCAAACTCACTTGTACAAAGAAAAGCTTAAAAGGAAATCCTAGGAAGCAATCTAAGTACAATTGCTTAGTTTTGATTCTGGGGGGTGACGGTGGAGGCTCGAGAAAGTGCTACCAACTCTGCCTTACTCCGTGGACTATCTGGCGCAGTCTTTAACTCTCGAAGAAATTGTCTTTCTGAAGGTTGCCAGCCTTTTGTAGGGGTGTGGCACCCTGCTATTTATAGGGGTGTGTATGTGGAGGCGCATAGATGGCCCATGGCCATGTGGCTGATTAGCATGTGAAGACCCGCTCTTTGGCCGCCATCTGTCGATTTGTTGGAATTTTGCTGTAGCAAATCTGGACAGTTAGGACTTGGTCAGCCTGCCACGTGTCCTGTCGTAGGAATAATTTTGAGCCACAAGAGTCTCTCAGTTTTCGACCATGTGGGGCCGCATGAGACTCATGCGACTTAAGTTGCAAGCTTCCTTAGCCCACATATTTAGCTTAAGTATTTAAGTCGCATAGATTCTGTATTTTGGCCGCATAAAGCTCACGCGGCTTGGGTCACAGTAACCTTTGGCCGCATGAAGTTTGGGGTCGCATATGTTTGAGCCGCATAAAGACTATGTGGCTTAGGTGACACTCCTTCTGGCCACATGAAGGTGTATGAACACTGCTTTTGGTAACGTCTCATGTCTTATCTTTTTGTCAAAGTGTTAGAGCTGTCACTTTTGTCAATTTTGACAAGACTTGTCAGCTTTATCAGACGAACTGCTCCTCCTGGCCGCATATATTTCATCTACAGTTGGTTGTTGACGGGCCGCATAAACCATTGAATCAGTCATGCGGCTTTTCTTTATGTGGACCTGTTTGGCCTAAAGCACATATGCGGCAATTTGTGATCCGTATGAACCCCATATTTTTTATGCTTCTACAAGACCCCCTTCAAAGTTTTCAAATTGCAAATTAGGAATACTTTGAAAAAAAAGCATGGAAATATGTCAAGCCGTAGGGAGACTTCCAATCACAGGGAATTTTCGAGCCGCAGAAAGATCTCGAGCCGTAGGAAAATATTAAGCCGCAGGGAGACCCCATCAGTCTGCCAGCCTGTCACTACTATATTTAATCTTCTTAATTCGGTTGTGGATCTCTTTTCGAGATAAAGCCGACGATTATTAGGGATAAAGTCCCCAAATGTCAACGTTATCTTTAATGATCTCGAGAACCGAAGAGACGTTTGACGGTTATTAGGGATAAAGTCCCCAAACGTCGTCATTATCCTTAATAATCTCGATGATCAAAGAGGCACTTTTCAGCAACTCTATAAATAGGGGTCATTCGAATAGAGATTTTTCTCTTTCACCTTCTTCTCCTTCAACTTCATCATACTTTCTGCAATGGCTCCAAAAGCTTCTAAGTCGGCTGGTGCGGCGGCCAAAAGGAAGAGACTTGCTTCTCCGTCGAGAGCGACAGACGCTCCTTCCATTCATCCCGACGTGCAACTCCCTCTCAAGAGTAAGGATGGTAGGCAGACGACGATTGAAATTTTGAATAGCCATAGCACATATTTCATGCGCGGGCTTGTCATATACTGCCTCTGCTTTAAGCCTGGTCGATGCATGCCCTATCTCATTCGGACCATATGTGTTATGTATGATAGGGCCGCATGGGCTGGGCTGCATAACCGCTGCTCATTCCGAACTTGACCCACATAAGTGCCTCAAGATTGATCTGTGTGAACATTTCATGACTGAGTCTCATAGGTACCGCATGAGCACTTTATGATCGGGCTGCATGAATACTGTATAGATGGACCGCATGATGACTGACCCGCACGAGTACTGGGCCGCATGAGTATTTTATGGCTAAGCCGCATAAGTGTCCCATGATTGAGTCGCATGAACACTTCATGACTTAGCCGCCTAAGTATCTCATGTTTGAGCCGCATGAGTCTAGGCCGTATAGCTGAAAGCATAGTCCATTCATTTTGTCCTTATATGATTATTTTGATTCTTTTTACATCATCCATGCCGAGGGTTGCAACCATTATGAAAGAGGAGATGCTGCCCTCTTTCATCAAACAGGAATCATTGTTTGCTAAGGAGGAGGTGATACCAAAAGTTGGGGTAAAAGAAGAGCTAGCGTCCATCGGGGAGGGGGTTTCTCTCAAGATTGAGGCTGCTGTAAAGAAGGAGCCCAAATCTGAGGGCAATAGCATTGGGAGTTCTGACCCTCCAGCCCCCGCTGAAGACCTCAGTCAAATAGATTTTTCGTATGCAAAATGGCTAAGGGAATGGTATATGCCTCAGCACAACTATGATCCTTGACTGTAGAGATCCGTGGGTTGCCATGTACTTGCTATTTCCGTAAATACATGTAACTAGATGTTCGTATTTGTCTTTGTATTTCTGTCTGTCTATAGCTGTAGCTTGCGTTTTGCTTCTTTTGGACTTCAATGCGATCCTTTACTGGAGGTGTTGTCCTATGAATGTAATCGACTTTTGAATAAGCTGGGTATGTTTACTTCTTTCTTTATTTGTGGTATTTTGTGGTGCCTGTATTAGAGGGCCTAATACAATATTTGTGTTTGATAACGGGTACCCCATTGGAGGATCTTTATGGACCTATTGCCCTTTTGTGCATCTGGAAATGCGAGCAAATAGATTTTGAATGATAGTTTATGGACTTACTACTCTTTGATACACCGATGGTACGAGTAATAGATTAGGATAATTTTTATGGACTTATTACCCTTTTTGTGTACTGGCGATGTGAGTACGGATAATAAGTGGAGAGAAAATCGACATATTTACTCAGAGGTAATGAGGACATGGTAAATATGGGTCTAAAGTAGAGCCTCCCTACTCAGAGGTAATGAGGATGTGGTAGGAGTAGGCCAAATGGGGACACACAGAACAATTCAGAGGTGTTATCAACGTAGAAGTTCTATGTATTGGGTGATTTGTTTGTGATGGACGGGAAAATAACTCAGATGTAATATGGACATGGTTGTTTTTTCTCGTTGGAGAATTTTGTGGACCTATTACCCTTTTTGTGCACTGATGGTACGAGTAATAGATTAGGATAAGTTTTATGGACCTATTACCCTTCTGCGCACTGGTGGTGCGGATAATAGATTTTGAGGCAAACTTCTTAGTGGAGAAAAGATATGACCAGGAAGTTCATAGATATGACCAGGAGACGAGGTATGAATCCATTCAGAGTAGTCAGAGAGTAAGTTCAGTGGTACCTGAGGGTATATAACTCAATAATCTGGGAGATTTCAGGTCAGAGTGTAAGTTCAGCGATACCAGAGGGTACATAACTCACAATCTGAGAGATTTGAGGTCAGAGTGTAAGTTCAGCGATACCAGAGGGTACGTAACTCAACATCTAAGAGATAGTTGGAAGATGTCGTTTAGACATAATATTTCTTAAGGAACTTGTTGTTGATGGGCATTATGAGCAAGTCTCCATTTTTTTGCGAGACGGCACGCACCGTTGGAGAATACGGTCTTGATGATGAACGGGCCCTCCCATTTGGGCTGGAATTTGTCGGGGGTCTTGTGAGTCATGACCATTGGTCTGCGAATGGCCAAGATGAGATCGCTGACTTGGAATATTCTTTGTTTGACTTTCTTGTTGAAAGCCCGAGAGATGTGCGCTTGGTAGAGCTCTATGCTTTGTTGAACTTGTAAACGCTTCTCATCTAATGATTCCAACTCTTGCAGCCGTCGGTGGTAGTTATCGTCCGACGTTAATCAGTAAACAAGGGCCACTCGAAGTGAGGAAATCTGAGTCTCCAATGGGAGGACTGCTTCGCTCCCATAAACCAAGGAGAATGGTGTATTTCCTGTAGCCATCCGAATTCTGGTACGATACGCCCATAAGCACTCGTCAAGCTTTTCATTCTAGTCGTGTTTGTTTGCAGACACAAACTTTTTGAGGAGCTTGATTATGGTTTTATTGAAAGCCTAAGCCAGACAGTTAGCCGATGGGTTATATGTTGTCGAGGCCATGTTCTGAATTCGATTTTTGTCATAAAATCGATAAAAAGCGTGTCTTGCGAACTACGGACCATTGTCGTGAATAATCCTCCGGGGCAGTCCAAAACGATAGATGACGTGATGTTTTATGATGCTAATCATGTTCGATGTCTTAACCTCTGCCAGCGGAACAGCTTTCGCCCATTTGGAGAAGTAATCAATGATTGCAAGTATGAACCGATGGCCTCTAAATGACGGTGGAGTGATTGGCCCAATACTGTCCATTCTCCAAGCTTCAAATGGCAAGAGACCACTGTCGGGTACAAGAATTCAGATGGCAGATGTATGAAATCTGCATGAATCTGGCAAGCCTTGCACTTCTTTGCATAATCAACTGCATCTGCTACCATTGTGGGCCAGTAATAACACATCCGACGGAGACGATCTTACAATTTCGGGCCAGGTTGGTGATCCCCACAAGTGCCTTCATGAGCTTCGCGTAAAGCTCCTTTGGCTTCTGTGTTTGACAGGCATCTTAATAGTAGCCCATCGTAGGATCGTCGATATAACATTTTTGTCTCCATATCATAGAAGAACCTGAGGGAGCGTCTTCTGATCAAAGTTGCTTCCTTCACATTCTTGGGCAGAATTACATAGATTACAAAGTCGATGAGCGGGCGTTACCAGTCTTGTATGTCGTTGGTTATCTTGGCGGAGTAGCTCGTACCCAGTTGAAGATGTTTCCTGGGACAGACCAGCTCATAGCCTATTACGTCGACTAGATGATGAGTATCATTTGGAAGTGCCAAGGAGGCGATGAGACCTGCTAGGGCATCGGCTTTAATATTTTGGATCCTAGGAACATGTTCTATAAAGAATCCTTCTAAGGTTGCAATGATGGCAATAGTTGTCTGATAGTAGGGAATTATGTCCTCATTGCGAACCTCGTATGAACCTCGGATCTGGTTAACAACCAACTGTGAGTCACCACATGCCTCCAGGTACTTGATCCCTACTTCTTTTGCGAGTTGGAGTCCAATGACTAGAGCGTTATATTCGGATACGTTGTTTGAACAAGGTTCTGTAAGAGAATATGCATGATTGACCACCAACCTAGAGGGGAAAATTAATACTACCCCGACTCCAGCGACGATATCACCTTGTGGCCCTGTTCTTGAAGTGCCATCAAAGAACATCCGCCAAATGGCGTCATGCAAAGTCATATTCGAGGCGATGACTTCGTCGAGAATTTTTTCATAGATTCTGGCTATTTCTGAGCCTCAATGGGCTGCTAGAAAGTCGGCCAGGGCTTGACCACTGATAGCCTTCTGTGGAACAAAAACCATGTCGTATGGAGATAATAGTATCGCCCAGGTGGCTAGATGAGAACTGAGTGCACCGGGCTTGGTCATGAGAACCCTGAGAGGATTAACTCGCGAAACAACATGGATGGTCTGTCCTGTCATATAATGTCGTATTTTTTGAATGGCGAACACCAGGGCAAGGCACTCTTTCTCCACGATGGTGTACCTATGTTCTGGCCTACCATCATTCGGCTGAGATAGTAGATGACTTGTTCATGTCCTGCGTCATTATTCTGTGCTAGCAGAGCACCGAAGGAGTGTTCTATCACCCGTACATAGAGCAGGAAGGGCTTTCTGGCGACCGGGGCTACCAGAAATGGCGGATTCGTCAGGTACTCCTTAATGTTATTGAAGGCACGCTGAGAATCCTCGTTCCATACAAAAGAGACACCTTTCCTCATGAGTTGAGTGAAGGGTTGACATCGCCCTAAGAGATTAGATATAAACCTCCTGATGTAGGCTAGTCTTCCCTAAAGGCCACGAAGTTCACGGAGGTTCCTCGGTGGACTCATCTCCAAGATTGCTTTTGTTTTGTCGTGATCTATGTGAATGTCCCAGGAAGTGATGACAAAGCCCAAGAACTTTCCGCTGGATACCCTCCGAAAATACTTGGTGGGATTCATCTTCAGGTTGTGCGCTCGCATGAGGTCGAATACTGTTATCAAATCATGTAAGTGATCATTTTTTGAGCGGCTCTTGACGATAATGTCGTCAACGTAACACTCCACCGTCTTGCGCAAATTATCTCTGAAGATGACACTCATAGCCCGTTGATATGTAGCACCAGCGTTCTTCGAGCCAAAGAGCATGACCGTATAACAATATACGCCAATAGGTGTTCGGAATGACATATGCTTCTCGTCATTAGGAAACATCTTGATTTGATTGTATCCTAAAAAGCCATCCATAAAGGACATGCGCTCAAATTCGTACGTATTATCGATCATTATGTCGGTGATCAGAAGAGGGAATTCATCATTAGGGCATGCCATATTCAGATTGCAAAAATCGATACATATTCGGATCTTTTCGTTCTTCTTGATGACTGGTACTATGTTGGCTATCTAGTCTGGGTGCTGCTCTTCGCGGATGAAACTGCTAGCTATAAGCTTGTTTACTTTCGCTTCAATGGAATTCATGATGTCTGAACAAAACTGTTGTTGCTGTTGTTTGACTAGTTTTGCATCCGGATAAATGTTGAGCTTATAAAGTGCGATCTCGGAGTTTAGTCCTAGCATGTCTTCATAGCTCCAGGCAAAGACATCGATGTATTCTCTGACGAGTTGTAACAACGACTCCTGCTCGTCGTCTGTCAGGCTTTTACTGACGAAGATTGGCTTTGGAGAGGATTCATCGTCGAGGTTAACTTTTATATCCTCGTCCTCAGTGGAAGGATCATGAAGTTCAAAGCATTTCTCCTATTGTGCGTCTAGTTGCTGGACCCACGGCTCCAACTCAAGTGGTTCAAGTAGATCTTTGTCTTCCTCTTCGACATCAGCGGATGTCATGTTGACAGATAATGTTTGTCTAAATATGTCTCCAATACTGCTATCACAGTCGTAAATGGGTGACTCGGACGAATGAGAGTGCCACTCGTATTCTTCATCAGAAATTTCGGGCATTGTTGGTGGTGTGACATACCCGAGGCCGCATCTGGATTTGTAATAATGGTCATAAGGTTTCCCTGTCGGTGCCGACAGCTGTAGAGGCAATCGCCGACCGCTACCATAATTTAGACCCGAGGTAGCCTCCAGGTCGTACCCATGCTTTTGCATGAAGTACTTGGTTTGAGTTCTATACAGATAGAGCGTTAACCTTCCAGTGTTGGGTCCGAGATCGGACTCTTGTGGCGTAAAAGATTGGAGAACTTCTTTTCGGCCAAAGATGATCGTGTGATCCTATCCACTTTTGTCTGGGACTAGGAAGTAGGTGCCTTTAATGGGAGCAAGTCGATTTGGGGTATGGACGGTTGTTACCAGTGTGTACAAACTAACGTCTAGACAGTCCCGTGCAGCATACATTAGATTAGGCTTATCATACTCAAGATAGTCTAACGGCATCCTCTTATTGATGAAATAAGGAATTTTGTCCACAGGAATTATATCATCATGAGAGGGGCTATCCACCTGTGTAACCAATTATTTGGCGAGCTCTATGTCTTCTTCGGCTACCCCCTGCAAGCTTAGAGGTCGAGTTGCTGTCTTGGGCAACTTGTCTACCAAGGGTTCAGCTTGAGGTATTGGCTTTCCTGAGAGTGCTGGATCGACATTTGGTTGTCGGCTCGTCTTGGGAAGACGGATGACAATTGGTTCGGCAGGGGACTTTTTGTCTTTCGATTGCCTTTGAGTAGATTTTGGCAATCGGATCACCATCGACGTTACAGAGGGCCACGCATCTTCTTATTGCCTTTGATTGGATTTTGGCAATCGGATCACCATCGGCCCTGTGACAGGTTTTGGCTCCTGGCTGGATCTCCGGAGCCGTATGACCATTGGTTCCAACTGCGTAGGTGAGGCAGGAGAACCGAGCACCTCTTTATGCAAGGTTGCGACGAGGGGTGCGGCCTTGCCCGGTTTGTGAGCCTAGAAACGGATTCTCAAGGGTTCTTCTGGCCCTGTGATGACCTCCAGTTCGTTAGTTATATGTTTGCGGGATTCGTCATATAGACAAGCCTCCGAAGAATAATAAGATTCAAGCCCTTTTAAGGGATCGATATCGGCGAATTCAGTTTTCACGAAGCCGTGCTTATTGACATACTTGAAGCGCTGGTGGAGGGTGGATGGCACGATCATATAGTCATGTATCCACGAACGTTCCAGGAGGATGTTATAGGAGGTGTCTGCATCTATGACGTAGCAGGTGATCTCCGTCTTCAGGTCGCCAATCTGATATTTCAATCGGATCTTCCCTAGAGGATAACCCCTTCCCGAGTTAAAACCGCTAACGGCCGTATTATTCGATGCTAGCCGGTGCATAGGGATGCCAAGAAGTTGGAGCAAGCTTTTCAGGATGATGTTTATTGACGTGCCAGGGTCGATATGCGTCGGATCCACCTTGATGTCGCCTATGTATCCAGTATAGTACAAGGGGCGATCATGCAGATTAGACTTGATCAACATGTCCTGTGGAGTAAATATGATGTTGGGTATCGCATCTGTTCTATTATTGCCCTGTAGATCTGCTGACGGGTCTTCCCCTAGAGGCTTGACCTGAGCTAAGCAGGCATCAGCATTTTGGAGTGCTTTACTTAATGCGATACGAAGATCCTTATAGAGCCTTAGGAGCTCGTACAACGATAACTTTGCTGGCGTATTAGCTAATTGTGCCAATATGTCAAAGTTGTAAGGTTTTTCTATTCCCTGAGGCACATCATTATGGAGTGGCCTGTCGAGACGGATTTTCTTTGGCTTGGATTTATCCGCCAGTAGAGGATGAGATGGCCTTGGAACATCAGAGGGAGGCAACCTTGCCGGCTGAGGATCTTCGACTGAACTATTCCGTGTGGGCTGGACTTATGCTCCAGATCGGGTAACAACGGCTGCAGCTGTCTCAGGCTCGGCTAAAATTGTATAGCAGGACCTAGACTTCATACCCTTCTTCTTGTTGGTATGAGATGGCACCACTTGGATAACTTTGGGCACTAAGTCCGGGTGTACCGACATAATTTCTCCTTGCGAGGTGGTGAGAGGTACTAGTCCAGATGTCTGGTTCCGGGCGGGTGGAAGATTAGTAACCTCCATCGTTGCCTAGGGGACAGGTATTACCCCGTTCGAAGTAGTTGTTGGAGGAAAGTTGTTGAACTGAATTGACACCATATTCACTGCCACAGTAACCTCTTCAAAGTCTATCGACAGAGCTTTGGAGTCGATAAGACTCTGAATGTACCGCTTTAATTAGAAACAGTCATAAGTAGAATGATAGACATAGCGGTAGAAGTGACAGTATTTTGGATCCTCCATTTCTGCCGCTCGGGGCTCACGTCTTGGTGGAGGGAGCTGGATCCTACCTCCTTGCAAAAGCATATCGAAGATAGGTTTGACATGACTATCTTCAAATGAGTAATTCACCTTAGGCCACGGACCTTCCGCCTGTTTTTGTTCGGGCTTCTGGGTCGCATCAGCGATCATGGCCTATTTGCCCTTATTGTCCGGGTTGGAGGTGGCGCCACTGTTGTTGTTGTTGGAGGTGGAACCAGGACATCTGCCATTATCCTCTCCATCTGGGATGTGTAATCCCAACTGGCGAGCTTTCTTCAATTTCGTCTCTGCGTTGGTGGCACTTATGATGAAGGTTGTCCAATCCCTGAACTGATCATCGCCCAACCAGAGGCTAATTGCGGGGAGCAACTTCTTCTGGCAGATTTCAATCAAGGAGCTCTCGGGATTGCCTTGGGGCAACCTCATTGCGGTTTGGCAAAACCGCTCAATATAGTTCCTTGTCAGCTCTCTCTCTCCCCCTGAACGACATCCATGAGAGATGACATTGTCACATCATGCCCCACTTCATAGAATCTCTCCAGGAACATGTGCTTGAAGCCGTCAAAAGAATGGATACATTTGTCGGAAAGGTTGCGGTACCAGTCAAACGCGATCCCTCCAATGCTCCAATGAATAATCGTGTAAGGATGGCGTCACTATGTGGCAAGTGGTCAGTTTTGACTTCAAAGTAAGTCATGTACCGACTAGCAGAGGTCTTTCCATCATACGAATCGATATGGAACGGCTTGCACCGTGGTAGAAAAGGCACATCTCTCCATACAACAGGATATGGCTGTCGTATTCTGAGATCCCGAGAGGAGTCTCGGGCACTAAACATCGCTCGAAGCTCTTGGACTTCCCTCCATGCCATCTTGGCTTCATCTGCAGCTGAAGGAACGGATGCTCCTACGGGATCATCACCCAATGGAAGGACAGTCGTGTTGGAGTCTGCGTTGACTGCGGGTCCCAAGCTTGTTTGTCCGGGTGTCCTTGCTGGTTGAGTTGGCAAGGCGGCTTTGATCTCGTCTACGGACTTGAACAAGGACAGGAGCATGGCTTCCAGCATTTCTAGCCATTGTCGGTCAGGAGGCGCTTCATGATCATTGTCAGTCATAAAGACTGTCCCCACGTGGGTTGAGGTAGAAGGGATTATGGCATAGGTACTCTCTGTGCCGTACCTTTGTATAGAAAAATCGTCGGGAAACGTCAGAATGTCATCTTCTTCGGACTCGGAAGGGGTGCTACCCCCTGTGCAGGAAGCCGCATTGTCTTGGTGAGGGTGACAGCCCTCAGGGAAAATCCAAGTTTGTTGCACAGTTCTGGGGGATCTCTACCCCCTGTGTGTCCTCTTGGTACACCGGGTTGTCGCATTACTGAGGGGACTGCTACCCCCAGCTTCATCTACTCTCAAGGAGGTCGAAGGTGCACCCCCGGGTGCTGGAAGCTTCTTTTTGGATCGAGTGCCTAAATAGACACCCCCTATGGTTGTTGGTGGCAACCCTCCAAATGAGGGTCTTCTTGTAATACTGGCCGGGATCGCCGGGCTAGAAGAGCCTGTATTCTTTTCTTTCTTGCAAACCTTGTGAGTTGAATTACAGGAGGTGAGAGGAAACTCCTCGTCTCCCGGAATTTGCACATGTTGCTTCAGTTGTTGTCGGATAGGTGCTGGTTGCTGCAATCACTGGAAAACTGACTGCCGTCCTTCAGGTGCTGCTAATTTATCATAGCAGCAATTGTTAATGACTTGGGTGCAACGACATCCCGAGAGGGACTCATTGCATGCCAATGCTGCCACCTTACGTTTGTGAGTAATCACCTCATGCAAGTTGGTAGCAAGCTGATCTACCTTTGTACCAAACTTGTGGACTCGGGAATCCCGAGCGCACGAGTACTTAGGTATCATGTTTGCTCCCTGATCCGTGGCTAGTAAAAGCACTTGCTCTGGATCGTTGGATGGAGACTTTGAAGACCCACCCTGTCCGTTAGCCCTGGGGGACTGGATGCGGGTGGTTTTGTACAACTTTTCGTCAGGAGCCCGTGTAACAGTCAATGGGGCCTGCTGACAATCAGCAACTTTGACAGTTGACTGGGCTTGTTGGGCCCGTACTGCCCTAGACTTCTTTAACTTAGCACCCGAAGGCGCATAGTAGAAAGAGTCCAGATTAATACATCCCATATTATCAATAGGCCGTATGGCGTCGGGCCCGCGTGAGAGACGGCTGAACACAGAACTTCTGACATGGCTGTATGGAACATCCTGTCTGAGGCCAGGTTTGGTTGTCGTATGGGTGATCTTCTTGCGGCCATAGCTGGCTGTCGCATTGGCCATCTTTCTGCGGCCAGAGTTGTCTACCGTATGGACAATCTTCCTGCGGCCAGAGTTGGTTGCCGCATGAGTTATCTGCTTGCGGCCAGAGTTGACTACGGTATGGACAGACTGCCCATCTCTCTTATGCAGCTTCTTCTTTATCTGCATGGATTTCCCTTGTGTCCCCAAAAACTCAGCATCGTAGTGTTTTCCTCTGCTCATTTTGGGGATAATGGGGTCCTCTGCGGTCGGGAGCAAAGTCGCAGAAGAGCTTTGGCCACCGTCTTGGGCTGCAGAAGGAGCTTCTTCGAGAACTTGGTCGGGGGTAACCATTCTGCGCATCGACGTCCTGTGAGTTCTCTTTGGGTTGGCTCGCTTTTGAGACGGGCTGGCGCTCCCTTCATAGAGCAATTCTTTGAAGGCTTGTTGGTCGAAGCGAACCACAAGCATTTGCTGCGTTGAGCCGAGTTTGGATGCATCAGATTACGTCATCAGCTTCTCATCAGAAGAGAATGACGTCCCCAGTAGAGTCGCCATCATGTTTGCCATAAAAAATCAAAGACAGGTATTACAGGAACACTGAAATTGATTGCAAACTCACTTGTACAAAGAAAAGCCTAGAAAGAAATCCTAAGAAACAATCTAAGTACAATTGATTAGTTTTGATTCTGGGGGGTGACGGTGGAGGCTCGGGAAAGTGCTATCAACTGTGCTTTACTCCGTGGACTATCTGACGCAGTCTTTAACTCTTGAAAAAATTGTCTTTCTGAAGGTTGCCAGCCTTTTGCAGGGGTGTGGCACCCTGCTATTTATAGTAGTGTGTTTGTGGAGCCGCATAGATGGCCCATGGCTACGTGACTGATTAGCATGTGAAGACCCGCTCTTTGGCTGCCTTCTGCCGATTTGTTGGGATTTTGCTGCAGCAAATCTAGGCAGTTATGACTTGGTCAGCGTGCCATGTGTCCTGTCGTAGGAATCATTTTGAGCCACATGAGTCTCTCAGTTTTCGACCATGTGGGGCTGCATGAGACTCATGCAGCTTAAGTTGCAAGCTTCCTTAGCCCACATATTTAGCTTAAGGTTTAAGTCGCATGGATTCTGTATTTTGGCCGCATGAAGTTTGGGGTCGCATATGTTTGAGCCGCATAAGGACCATGCGGCTTAGTTGACACTCCTTCTGGCCGAATAAAGGCGTATGAACACTGCTTTTGGTGACGTCTCATGTGTTATCTTTTTGTCAAAGTATCAGAGCTGTCACTTTTGTCAGTTTTGACAAGACTTGTCAGCTTTATCAGACGAACTGCTCCTCTTGGTCGGATATCTTTCTTCTGCAGCTGGTTGTTGACGGGCCGCATAAACCATTGAATCAGTTATGCGGCTTTTCTTTATGCGGACCTGTTTGGCCCAAAGCACATATGCGGCAATTTGTGATCCGCATGAACCCCATATTTTCCATGCTTCTACACTAGTCCTACTTTTTTTGGGACTGGAACGTTACAGCATGTCACGTGCTAGTCTCGTGACTTTTGGAACTAGGGCGTGACATATTTTTGTGGTGGCTTATGCAGGTCGAGTTTGCCGTTTTGGTTACATATTATACCGAACGGGCCTGCAGATAGGATTAGAGTTTAGGATCTCATCCACATACTTGTCCTCCTTTCTTGACTCTAAATTTTGAACTCTCGTTTGCCTTCCTTGATTTGTATCCTTCTTGAACTCTTTCTACCATAATCTTATATTTTCTTTCATGCTTGATAGATGTTATAAAGACTTGCAATAGGTATATACGTTTCAATATTCAACCACACTATTAGTTGAACCCTTGTAAGTTGGATAGAATGCCTCATGACCTATCTTTTTATTTGTCCTTTACGACCCATTAAAGAGGATACTAAGAAGATCACCTAAACTATAGAGCTTAAGGATCCATAACCCATTAGTTCAACCAAGGCCTTAGATAAGAAGATAGTAGGACAACGGTATAAGCACGAACACCGGACGAGACTTAGATTCTTAAGGAACTTGAACTATTTATAACTTCTTTCATAATTATCTCGCGTACTTATATTTTTGGACTATCTTGACTAACATCGCTATTATAGCCTAGTTTTTGCGAGCTTATTATTTATCAAGCTTATTTAGGACATATGTTTATTAGGGACGCCCACTAACATATTGTCTAATTAGAATTGGTGTATTATGGTCTGATCAACCTTAGTGCACTTGGTTTACTCTTCAGATGATTATTACACATGGATTGAGATATAGTTGACAAATATACTTGTCCCCTAGGATCTCATCCGCAACTGCCTTAACAACTCTCCTTGAATTATTCAATCGCCTTTGGAATCCCGTATTTGCATTCGATCCCCTCTTCCTTGAACTCTTCATTGTTTTTTGCCTTTACTTATTTCGGAAAACAAATTCTCGTATTTTAAGGAAGATACATAGGACGTCCCCCTTAGTTTGCCATACCACCTATGGCCATGAAAGCTATATATACACGATTATTTTTTCATCTATTCAAAATCGGAGAAATATCTTCAAACTTGATTCATATCTACCGTATCACATTTTCTATTACGTCGCGTAGTATTCTTCTATAATCAGAAGTCAAAGGACGATCTCACGACTTGGAGTTTTTCTAACTGCATTAGTTGTAGAATTGTGTCTTAAGTTTAATTTTGAGAAAGGAATTTTTGAAGCATATAGATTATAAGTCCCTCTAAATTTTAGGATTTACTATGATTATTGATTGATTAGGATAAAATGGTTCCCACTAAGATGATAATCTGTGCCCCATGGACCCCCACTTTCTATTTAGATCATTTGGTGTCCTCTACTGTGACATTGATATTTGGAGCACAATACTAGTTGTTACCTTCCAATAAATTTTATGGAAACCTCGTATGAATACATAAGCTGCAAAATGCAGTAAATCCAATAGTAATCTAATCTAATCCACAAAATGAAAGAATAAAAGATATGACAAAAATTACTTCGAATAATCGTTGTACAAGATGTTGGACGGAGACAGATCCACTACCAACCATTTAATTGAAAAAAAAAATATACAAGAAACGGATAGATAAGACGGCTATGAAAGATCCAAGAGCAATCCTCCTCGACAGAAAGGGAAGACCGTGATCTTGGCTAGAGCACCTGCGAAACATTATGAAAAGCACACACCTGGAGAGATCACCAGGTCCTTAGAGTGACGTAACAAGATACATAATATCATGCCATATAAACTGAATAAATATTGCTTAATAATAAGTCAATCGGATCATAAAATGGTCCAATACTCACCCTTGAATTAGTGTACCATCCCCCCAACCAAACAAGGGCAGGAGGCACACTAACCTACGATGAAGTATCTTTCCAAGTCATGAATCCAATATGGTATCCGGACCACAACAAGGTTCAGTACCTTTTCATCAAAGTAGTGAGCCATACCTACAACCAAACAAGGATAAGATGTGGCAAACTAGTCCGCGATAAGTTACTGTTCCAAGCCACGGTCAGATACAAGTACCCAAACCAAGAGTACTTATACCTAACAGATAAGGGTGCCTAACCAATCTAAGTGAATGCAGTTTTAAGAACACCCTCCAATGCATGGGCCTTGGCTAAAATGGGATCGGCATGGTCCCTCGTTGGAGCACCAGAGGCCCAGTAGGTAAGAGCATAACGTTCGGCAGAATGCCAGTGGCCGTCAGTAAAATAAAGGGTCATCTCACACCGTATCTCCAGCGGAGCTTCCCAATCACAAAAAGGTAAAGTGTACAGTAGCCCATACGTTAAGGAATTGTCCTTCCCGCCCCATGCCTACTATGTTGTATCCATAACACATAACCTCTATTAACCGATAAGTCAAACTAATCATACAAACACTATTAACGATTAATCCTATCGCACGACTTATTCGTACTGGTGGCCAGCCAGTCACGCATGTCTGAGTTTTATATACGACTCACAACAATGGGGTACAAATGTGTCAAGGCCTATGAATGCAACACACAAATGGTCCCTTAAATCTAAGTTCAATGTGTAAGAAAATAGTACATGGCATAAAATAGAACTTAATAGTAAGATTCTATCTAATTATGTCATGTATCACAGTTTATTTTACAGAAAATAAATATAAAGTAAATGCATAAAATATGAGCTACAATAAATAAACAACAAATGGCAAGGTATCTTGCCTGCGGGTGGTGTGAGATGTAGCAAAATCCAATAGTCAGAAACGTCAACACGAAAGTCAATCCATAAAGAGCTCCGGATGCTGAAACAAATATCACGAACGTGTTTGGTATAAAAGATATGTCTAGGCAATATCTGACCAAAAGTCCAATTCTGAAACAAGGGCAAAATCGTAATTTTAGGTCAAAACGATGTCCACCGTTGGACCCGTGTTGCACCGAAATGCGTGCTAGTACCTACTATAGCTTCCCTTTCCGGATTTTTTTAAAATATTTATTTATTTATTTATTTGATTTAAATGAGGATTTTAGAATTTTATAAATATTTATTTAGTTAATTATTACGGTAGATGATTTTAGCCATGGTTGAATTTTGAAGTATAAGACGACTAGGGATTGTGACACAGAAGCTGTAGCAGTGAGCCTTGACTAGTGTACTAGCGATGCTAGGTGAGGTCTAGCCATAGTGATACCCGAACTAGAAAACTAGACCAAGTTGTGAAAGGACTCATTTAAAACATTAATTAGTTATTATTTAATATATTGATTTTTAGATGACCCGGTTGTACCCAATCAGCCCGAACCGGACCCAAACCAATTCCAAGCCTATGTGGGCATATAGTGAGACCAAGGACGACCGTGTAGGCACATTTTATGTGTGCAAATATTCTTAAATTATTTTACAATTTGATATTTTATTCCTAATTATTAAATATTGTACAATATTGGTATTAATATTATTTAGGTATTTGGCAGTATTATATGATTTATGGAGCCAAATGAGGAGTGCGTAGGTTACGATCACCAAACACTACCATTCGTTTATTTTTTTAGTATTATTAAGTTTTTATTATTTTATCATTACTAAAGCAATTTTTGTGATTAAATAATCATTATTATTAATATTATTATTATTAATATTAATATTATTATTATTATTATTGAAATGGTTTATGGTAAATTTAATATATATATATATTTTTTATATATATATATATATATATATATATATATATATATATATATATATATATATAAAATGTATATATATATATATATATATATATATATATATATATATATATATATGTTTAATTATAAAAAAAAATAAAAAAATATATATATATATATATATATATATATATATATATATATATATATATATATATATATATATATATATATATATATATATATATATATATATATATATATATATGTTTAATTATACATTAAATTTTAGTTGGATTTAAATAGCGTATATGTGTGTATATGTGTGTATATATATGTATATATATATATACATAGGTATTTATGGAAATATATATATATATATATATATATATATATATATATATATATATATATATATATATATATATATATATATATATATATATACATAGGTATTTATGGGTGTATGTGTATAATATATAAATATATATTGTATATGTGTATTTATGTATTTGTAAATATATATTATATATATACGTATATGTATGTATATATGTATATATATAGGTAATTATGGGTGTACGTGCATAATACATAAATATATATATATGGTATATGCGTATTTATGTATTTATATCTAAATATATATTTATACGTATATGAGTATTGTATATATATATTTGTATGAATTAAATAGGTAAATAAAACGAAACCAGCCTCCAGCAGGCCTAAACCCATTTTTCCGAGCCATAATTCCCAGCCCAAGTAACCTGGGCCAAGCCCACATAGCCCAGCCAGGCCGAGCCTAGACCCCTGAACCCGGGCCCGACAGTCGGTCCAGCCATACCCCCAGAACCGAGCACACCCCTGTAACTCAACGGAGCAGTGCTAAACATCCCAAGCAGTGCTAACTCAACCGAGCAATGCTAACTCAACCGAGCAGTGCTAAACATCCCAAGCCCCACATAAACCAGGCATAACCAACCCGAGGAGATCACCCCACAGCCAGTTGGGCCAGGCTCAGCCTGCCCATGTGAACCCACAGGCCAGCCGAGCTCCCCACGAGCTTGGCCCCGACTCTCGATTGAAACGCAGCTGGGTATATATATATATCCGATCATTATACAGAGAGGGTCGTCCAAAAAAACAACATCCAAACCCTAATCTCGCGACGCCTCCCCATCCTCGACACCTGGGCGCACCGTCGTGCGCCGCCGTCGACGGCCAGGCGCACGAAACAAGCCGCGCACGCGCAACACAGTAGAAAATAGCAGCAGCAGTATGCAGTGCCGAGCTAACTTCGCGGTATGAATTCTCCACCCATGTTTACTCGTTTTACAATCTGTAAAATGTTTCGAAAAGCCAATATAACCGAGATCACACCCCAGTAAGTAAGTTTTGATATAGTCACTCGATCTGTCCAAGAGATCGAACCAAAGTTCAGTTAAAACATGTTCATAAACAGGGATCGATGCAGCCCAAACCCCCAAGTTCGGAGATAAATCCTGATTAATCCAGCAGTAGTCTTCAGAAACTTGCTGAATAGAAATTATAGACCACATGTAGGGCTTTAAAACCATTCTGTTATTTTAATTTATAATTTGTTATAAGAAAAGAATTTTGATTGTAAAGTTCAGGAAAAAACTGTTTTCAAAACATAGAAATCCATCCACACGACGTGCGTCCCGCCAAACCGGGCGACATGGTCTCGCACCGTAAATATTAAAAGCTACGTAACGGCTTCGTGGTCGTGTGGGCTTTGGCGGAATTCAAATTGGTCGCGTGTGCGCGACAAATTTGATGCGTATCCGTCGAAATTTACCGTATCGGTCTCTGTGCAAATTTTCCAATTACTTTGTGCACGCTCGTCAGATCGAGACGAAACTTGCACCATCAGGACTGTATCATTTTTATGGTCCTGTATGCCAAGTTTGGTCCAATTCTGAGACCGTTGACAAAATCACCGTTTTACGGGCCCCACGGTTCCACTCAACGGGCGATTTTGTGCACGGCCCGCCGGAATCCAACTCTGGACATACGGTTGGGTTCGTATCGAAAAACCATATTCGTAGACATGTAGTTTGATGACTTTAGAGACCATTGACTGTGGCACACTTTTCGGTGCAAAATGGGTCCAACGGCGGACATCATTTTTGCCCGAAATTACCGTTTTGCCCCTGTGTCCAGAATTAGACTTAGGGACAGGCAATCCTAGCTAATTTGACTATTCTGAGAACGTTGGTAATGTTTGTTTCAGCTTTCGGAGACAGTTGTGATGGCTTGGACCGTATGACTTACCAGTTGACGGTATTTATGGGTTCTTCGTGCTGCCACCAGGCAAGTATACCTTGCCTCCCTCTACAGTTTATTTACATGCATATTTCTATTATTATACTGTTTTACCAGTTGGATATTTACTTGTGATTTTTATATCGTGCTTGCTAGTATAGATATAGTATATGTACATGGTTAGCCTTGTAGTTCATATTGGATTGGTTCTCTCGTGTATCGTGATTGCGTCGTGTCGTGTCTTCACCTGTGTCTTGACTGAGTCGTGTCTGTAAGTATGAGTGAGTGAACTGCTATTCTTTTGTCTTTTCCACAACCTGCGAGTCCACACACGGGGCGAGGGTTGCCTTTGCACCTGCGAGTCCACAATCGGGGCTAGGGTGACTTGTTTTGAAACTGACCTGCGAGTCCACAATCGGGGCGAGGGTTGGTTATCCCTTGATCTACCAGCAGTTCATTTATGCCTACTTGATCCTGTATCCGTTTTCATAGTTACCTGTCAGTAGCCATATGTCAGTTTCCTATCTAGTTCCTGTTTATACCCAGTATATATTATTGCATGATTAAACTGTTAGATAGGCATATTTTATGTATCTTGCTAGTCCTCTGAGGACCTGATAATCTCTTCAGGTTTAGTGACTACATGGAGTTAGTTAGCGGCTCATGATGGTAGTGGTTACACATGCAGAGATACAGGTATTTTGTTTGTGATATTCTTTATTATCTTCTCGTGCTCTATATTCTATGCCATGTTATATTCTGGTTACTTTATAGACTCGTATCATTCTTAGAGTCTAATCGAACAATATGCTAATGGGCTGCAGACCATGACCCATACTTGTTCATTCTTGTTTATATGATTCATATGGATTGAGATATAGTTTAGATTAGATATGATACCATGACCTTGACAGCTTATATGTACTCGAGTCGGGCTGGAGTCTGCTCGATACGTAGCTGGCTTGCTCACGAGCTCGCGTCCGAAAAGCGGGTGCGGGTCGTGACACCTACAGTCTCTAAAGTTGTCAAACTAAATGTCTACTGGTTCGGTTTGAGGAGACGAAACCAACCGTATGTCCAAAGTTGGATTTCGATGGGTTATGCACAATTTCGCCCATTGGAGGAGATCGCGGGCCCGCTAAAAAGGCGTTTCGGTCGACCTTCTCAGAATCGGACCAAACTTGGTACACAGGACCAGAAAAATGATATGGCCTGATGGCGTAAGTTTTGTCTCGATACGACGAACGTGCACAAAGTTATGGCCTATTTTGTGAAGTGGCCGATACGGGGTATCTTGATGGATACGTATTGATTTCGTCGCACACGCACAACGAAAACAAGTTTCGTCAGTTTCCACACATTGATGACATTCATATGCACCTTTCGATGCTTATGAGTTGCGACTGTGTCGCCCGGCTTGTCGGGACGCACGTCGTATCGGTGAATTTTTTTCCTATTTTTAACATGTCAATATTGGGAGATCGATTTCTCGGCGCACATTCGATGAAATCAACTTCTGTAAAAAGAGTTTTATGGTCCTATATGTTGTCTAAGACTGTTTGAAATTATTTTTGGAAAAGATTGACATGGTTGACGAAAAATGATCGCTAAACCTGGATAGCTGAAACAGTCCCAAAACTGTCAAAGAAACTATTTTTCGGGTTTTTTGAGTCGATTTTTGAACTCGTTGGGTTGATATCTCGAGGAACTACATGGTGCGTCATCTAAAGGGTCAGGTAAGATCTACACCGCAACTTGCGGAATCAAAAAACAGTAAAAGTGCGCGAAGAAATTAGTCGACGAAGACGTATACCTTGTTGCAAATCGAAACAGAGAAAACTGTGTGTGGCCGAATTTCGGGGTGTCGACGGCACTGTCTGGGCTCCGACAAAGTGCTGTGAGGGCGCGAGGCAAAGAGGAGAGACCGGCTAGGATGCAGGGGATTTTTAGGGTTTTAGATTTTTTTTAAACAAAGTGAAGCTCACGTGTGTGTGTATATATACATTGTGCGTGAGAGCCTTTGGGCTCGGGCTGTGGGGGTGCCCCTGCGGTACCGTTCCCATGGGAACAGGCCGTGGGAGATGGGCTTTCCTTTGCTTTTTTTTCTCTTTACTAATGATATCTATATATTTATGTATTTATATATTTGCTACCATATATATTCATATACTCAAGTAAAAATAAATTTATAAAATTCCAAATTTTTTCTGAAATAATAATATTTTCTAAAATTACTTTAATGACCATCTCTTGTACAACATTACCTATATTGTAGCAGTAACTATTTATTTTATATATATATATTAGCAAAAACTCACCAATTAATTACGAGCTAGTCATACTTAGGGAATAAAATAAAATTAGAAATAATAATAAAAATATAATAAACTTACTTAAAATATTTAGGGGTTATATATATATATATATATATATATTTCTATATATTGAAAAACATATATTTTTATAATGCCAAAAAATCCAAATAATTTTAAGTAATTTCCAATACTAAAAATCGTTTATCAATATATTTGGTAAAATAACTTGTAGAAAATACTGAGATTGATATCTACCAGTTAGAAACTCGCACAATAAATTTCAAGAATGTTTAGTAATTAGAAAAATACAAAAATAATATTTAAAATTAGAATAATAAAAAAATAGAATATGGGGGTTTACATTTAATTTATTAGGTTTTAAGTAGTTACTTTTATACATATTTTGGGTACAAATATAAGGTGTAGGTATTTGCATAAGTTGCAATAATTTTTATAAATAAATATAATATATGTTAGATTTTTTGATAAATTTAATTTTAGATTTTAGAATTTTAGTAGTTATTAGAAATTATTAGCTATTAAGTGTTTTATTAATTGTCAAAGAAAAAAAAACAAATGAACAGTGCTTAGGCATTTTTCACTATCTCCTCCCTCTCCCCCCCCCCCCCCCCCCCCTCCCGCCTAGAGCACCCCCTTCCAGCCTAGAGCAAGGCTCTGCACTTTGGAGAGAAAAAAAAGGAAACAGATCGGATTCAAAACACTTTCAAAACACAACGAATCATCCAAAATCTTATCCTACCCAAACGCTATCTAATTCTTTCAAAGATTTGCTTAAATCCTAATTAAAATCAGAGTTTAAAACTCTGTGTAGTTCTAATTGAAATTGGTTTAAAACAGGGTATAAACATTCTGACTTCGGAAACCTATTCTTCTCTTCGAAACCAAAGACGCCCCTCTCGTTCTCGATCCCATCTCCCTGACCTCCAACCATGGGCGACCCTCCCCGACATTCCCAGACCAACACCACCGCTCGTCGCCGACCGGGCACAGCAACCGCAGGTTGGAGCGCTGTACAGTAGCAGTAGAGCACCCAGCGAGGTACACGACTTCTCAACTCATTTATTCCTCCTATAGTCGTCTGTTTTCAATTCTATAAATTCCTATAGGACGCTTAGTTGACCTTCTTGAAACCCTATTAGATAGATTCGGGAATAGTTAACCCGATTGTATAGAGATTCGATGTAAAGTTCATCGAAAACCTGTTCAAAAACAGGGCACCAACAGTCCCGAAACCCTAATTTGGGAGGTTGTTCGCTGGCAGACTAATAGTTCTTTTCAAAATCTAATTAAACAGAGTTATAGCCAACATAACCAAGTTTAAAACCCAGCAATTAGTTTTATTTATTTTGCATTTAGTTTCAAGACAAATCAGTTCGAAAATTGGCAAAAAAATAGTTTTTAACACAACTAATTTCGATAAAAATTCCCGATACGGCGTGAGCCCCGACAAATCGGATGACGTGGTCATGAACCGAAAGTATCAAAAAGTATGTATTGACTTTGCGGACGTGTGGGATTCGAAGGAACTCGATTTTGCTGTATGTGCACGACGAAATTGAGGCGTATCCGTCGAGATATCCCGTATCGGCATCTTTGCAAACTAGTCCATAACATCGTGCACGCTTGTCATCTCGAAACAAAACTTGTGCCATCAGGACCATGTCATTTTTTTGGTCCTGTGAGCCAAGTTTGGTCTGATTCTGAAAAGGTCGACCGGAACGCTATTTTGGTGGACCCGCGACCCGATCCAACGAACGAAATTGTGCACGACCCACAAAATCCAACTATTGACATACGGTTGGATTTGTATTGTCAAACCAGATCCGTAGACATATAGTTAAATGACTTTAGTGACCATAGGTACTGACACACTTTTCGGTGCAAAGCGGGTCCAACGGTGGACACTATTTTGGCCCAAAATTACTGTTTTATCCCTGTGTCCAGAATTAGACTTTTGGGTAGGCGTTTTTAGATATTTCTTTTATACCAAAAATATTGGTGATGTATGTTTCATTATCTGAGGACGTTTGAGGAAGTTAGCTTTCTTTGCTTCATTAATCTGCCGGTTCGAGCTACTGGATACAGTCATTTAGCACACCACCTCAGGCAAGTATACATTACCTCCTTTACATTATCTTTACATGTTTAAACTCTTTTATCTTGCATCGCATGATTATTAGTAGTTGTTTCTTTTTGTTTCCATTAATATGTTTTCTTCAATGATATGTTTAGTTGGCAACTTATCTTTGTGTTAGTTCCTACATGTTGATTGCTACCTGCATCGTATATGAGTCCTACCGAAACTTGGGTAGGGAAGAATGAGTGTGTTATAACTGAACTGTTATCCCTATTTTCGATTTTCTCAACCTACGAGTCCACACTAGGGGCTAGGGTTAGTTATTTGCTCAAACCTGCGAGTCCACACTAGGGACGAGGGTTGATTGTTTGAACTAACCTGTGAGTCCACACTAGAGGCGAGGGTTAGTTATTTGTTCAAACCTTGGAGTCCATACTAGGGGCGATGGTTTGATTATTCGTTTGATTTCATGTCATGCGTTCACCCAGAAACTTGGCATTTGATGCATGTTTCCTTTCTAGCAGTTCATTTATGCGTAGTTGTTCTCATATTCATGTTTCGTTGTTGCTTAGTCATGTTCGGTCTATATCCTGGTTTTCTTTATACATGTTATACTGTTAGATAGGCATGTTTTATGTATCGTGCTAGTCCCCAGAGGACCTGGTGATTTCTCCAAGTGTGTGCTTTTGTGACTTTTGCATGTGCTCTATCCTAGATCGTGGTCTTCCCTTTTCTATCGAGGAGGATTGCTCTTGGGTCGTCCTTCGCTACTTTTACAAATTCTTTCCTTTATATGTATTTCTTCTCATTTCAAACTGGTTGGTAGTGGATTTGTCTCCGTCCAACGATTGGTGCAAATGCCAAATTAATAGTTGATTTTATGATATAATTCTTCTATTTTGTGGATGAGATTAGTTGTCATGGTTATACTGCATTTTACAGCTAACGTATATTTATTATACAACTGGCATGTGTAAACCCCCAAAATTTTCATATTTTTATTTTTATTTTTATTTTTATTTTTTTATATTTGCTTAAATAATAATTTTTGAAGATAGACATGTTAGATAGAGTCTTTTTTTGTTTATATCCTGGTTTTATTTATGCATGTTATTCTGTTAGATAGACATGTGTTATGTATCTTGCTAGTCCCCTGAGGACCTGGTGATTTATGAAGGTGTGTGCTTTTGTGACTTTTCGCAAGTGCTTTAGCCAATATCGTTGTCTTCTCTTTTCTATCGAGGAGGATTTCTCTTGGATCGTCCTTTCCTACTTTTACAAATTATTTTCTTTATATGTATTTCTTCTCATTTCAAACTGGTTGGTAGTGGATATGTCTCCACCCAACGACTGGTGCAAATGACAAATTAATAGTTGATTTTATGGATGAGATTAGTTGTCATGGTTATACTGTATTTTACAGCTTACGTATATTTATTATACGGCTGGCATGTCACGTGTTAGTCCCGTGACTTTTGGGACTGGGGCGTGACAACTTGTCATGACACCATTAGTGAACTCATTAGTTAGCCTTGGTGTACCCATTAATTAGAGAGCAAAGAATAAGAAAATTACTTCTTTTAATTAGTAAAACCTTCCTTAATTAAACCCCTTCCTAAAATAAACCTTCATGACTCATTGTAAGGTTTTATTAGACATTTTACATTGCATTTAGGGTTGGGAAACATTGCTGCTCATATACCCTATAAAACCCCTCTTTGAGTTTATTTATTAGCCTCCACAAACTCTAGTTTGCCTTCCTTCCATTTCATCTTCATTTGAGAAGAAGACCCAAACTCCACCATTCCCAAATTGGTTTTCAACCCTTTCAAATTATCATCTCAAGGAGACTAGAGCTTGGACTAGCAAGGAGGAAGCATTGGAAGGAGTGGAGCTTGAAGGAGGTGTCCACTCTTGAAGGTTGTGTCCATTTGTGTCCACTAGAGCCGTTGTATTGGAAATCCACCTTCCAATAGGTAAAATCAGAATTTAACCCTTGTAATTGATTCTAATTGGTATCATTAGTCATTTAGAAACCACCCATACATTAGGACTACCCATGGGGAGAAGCTTGGGCTTCATTGGACATATTTGGAGACTTATACATAGGATTTTTGTACCATTTTTGAAGAAAAAAATCTGAGAATGATACACTAAGTGTTTGTCATTAGGTTTATGTCATGCCCGAGAACCAGAATACTGGTGAGCGGGGGACAGACACAGCCATCTACGTATATTGAAGTGTAATCTACCTTGATATACGGTCACGGCTGTCTAGATGCATGAGGGTTTATCTACAAGCCAACAGTCTCTTATGGTCATGAACAAGCCTAGTGTCTCAATCTCAACAAGCAAGTAATGGTTACAAGATGTAAGATCATCAGACATACAAAGTAAGGCATCCCAAACATTACATATGCAGATTATCATAAAGCTAGTCATATAAAATACGAAGACTAGCAAGAGTTTAAGTCATACATGATACCCTCTAGGATTTGTCAATCATGTTACAGCCCTTAGGCAAACAGAAATTAAGTTTCAACACGAGCTAACACTTGCTCGGCGGCTAAACGCCTCAAAAAAATAATTTATAATAGAGTGGGAGAGCAAAATAAGAAATCCACTCGTTGCCAGGATTACGTCTGGTGTTCATCATCTGGCTGATAAGCAGGAAGATCCTCGGGTATCACTCCAAAATTTGGCCATACAAAACCAGTTGGGTCAGACCCCAGACAGAGCAAGTGCTACGAGGGAGACTTCACTTAGGAACTAAAACCAGCATATAATGAAAGAAGAACTGATAAAAGAGCATAGTTAAATAACATGAGGGACTGAGTTAACATAAAACATTAGCTGTCGTATGAGGAACAAGAGATAGAATATAATTCCCATGTTAATCATGAGAATTTATTCAAGCACGGCCAATCAAGTCCTACGACTTGCTATTGTTAGCTAACTAGGATTATCACAAGCTTAGTTACTAACAAGATGCAATTGAGATGTTCCCACAGTCACAAGCCCTGCAGACTATCCAGGTTATCCAGGCGAGGAGATTTATTAGAGTTACAAGAGTTATCAAGATTACTGGTGTACTTTCAGTACTTATGTTTTCAGGAAGTGCCCTACATGACGGTGAGCTGGAAATGTGTCCTACTCGTTGGCAGGCTACAAGTCCTTCTGGTGTGGCCGGGATAACAGGATCGCCTGTAACTGGGAAAATCTCTCTATATGAACTACTTGATCAATCTAGTCATTAACCTAGTCAGATTCATTATGAATTCCTGACCGTTGTAACCAGGAATCCATGTCCTAGACATGATGCAAGACGAGACAGGTAGCTTATACAGGCACGATCAAGAAAATCAACCACGGTGTCAAGACAAAAGTTACTTAGCAAGTCAGGGTAGCTATCGCAACAGCATTCAAGATTATCATGTCATGTCAAGTTACTTGGTACTTGTCAAGATTACTTGTCAGGAGTGCGCCTTGATGGGCCACTATCAAGATTATACCTGTCTTATCAAGTTACTTATCATGTCAAGAGTGCTTGTCAAGAGTGCGCCTCGACGGGCCACTATCCAGATTTTTATGTCGTGTTCATGTCAACATCAATACTGGCAAGTCCTGCTATGCTCAATAAGTTATCGAGTCGGGTCATCACAAAATAGGTCAAGTACAAGTCACATGCAAGTCACAGGCATATACAACGAGGACTAGGATAACATGCATGGGGCTAGGGACAAGGGGTATCATGGCAACAAGTGGCGATGGTCAAGTGGCACCAAGGAAATGACAGGTGGTGCCAAGGGGGACAGGGGACGCCTAAGTTAGGTTACCAGGCTGGGGTGCGCTAGGCATTGGGTTGTGCCAGGTCAGGTTACGCCTGACTGGGTGTAACGCCCCAGAACCAGAATACTGGAGAGCGGGGGCGTACATAGCCAGCTATGTATATTGAAATGGAATCCACCTCGCTATACGGTCACGGCTGTCTAGATATGAGGGTTTACTACAAGCCAACGGTCTCTTAAGGTCAAGCCTATTGTCTCAATCTCAAGCAAGTGATATAGTTACAAGATGTTAGACCACAAAATATACAATAAAAGGCGTCCCAAATATTACATATTCAGCTGATCATGAAGTTAGTCATACAAAATGCAAGGACTAGCAAGAGTTAAGTCATACATGATCAACCCTAGGATTTGTTAATCATGTTTATAGCCCGTAGGCAGACAGTAAGTAAATATGCATCGAGCTAACAGGTGCTCGTCGGCTAAACGCCTCAAAAGAATAATTTTACAATGTAGTGAGTGAAACAAAATGGAAAACCCACCCGTAGCCCGGGTTCCTTCTAGTCGCCACCATTGGACTGGAGGTTTGGTAGATCCTCAGGTGCTGCTCCGAAATCTGTCCACACAAAACCAGCTGGGTCAAACCCAGAAAGAGCAAGTGCCACAAGGAGGCCACGAAATAAGAACAAAAGCCAGCATATCTGAACGTAAGAAATAGAGAAAAGTACAAGTAATAAAGAGTACAACAGGACAATAAACGACTAGGGACGTGGAACCATTCTGGGAGCCAGGTTACAACCCTTAAACCAAACAAGGACTGGGGTTGTAACCCTTCGCCTGAATAGCACTTTGTTTCTACCCATTTATTGTTAAAGATAAGTAAAATAATCATGTTCAGGAGTACCAGGTACTGGGACTAGACGAGACTTAGACAAGGCTGGACACCATCCATTCACAAGCGGCCAAGCAAATACTACGGCTTACTACTTAACTAACTAGGGTTATCACAAGCCTAATTACTAACAAGATGCAAATGAAAATCTCCCAGTCCCAAGCCCTGCAGACTATCTAGTTATCCTTTCGCGGGTTGAGAGTATGGTTGGATACATCGTCCAGGAGACGATATACCCTTAAGTGAGTTAGAGAGTGCAACACATGACAGTGTGCTGGAAATGTGCCCTACTCGTCGGCAGGCTACAAGTCCATTTAAAGTGCCCAGATAACGAGATCGCCTGTGACTGGAAATTCTCCATGAACTATAGTTTGATCTAGTCATTAGCCTAATCCATATTCAGTACGAATCCCTGACCGTGGTAACCAGGAGTCACATCCTAGACATGATGCAAGACAAGACAAGACAAGTGGATTGCACAAAGCAGCAAGAATGAACATCCACGGAGTCAGAGTTTATTATATGAGCCAAGTTAGCCATCGCAACAGCATTCAAGTCAAGTTGCAAGTCAGGAGTGCGCCGCCACGGGCCACTATCAAGTTATCCAGTACCAAGATTAATTATGAATCACAGGTTACAAGTTAAGAGCGCACCCCATCGGCTCACTATTAAGAAGATCAGAAAGTACTAGAATCATAAATCACAGAATTCACGAAAAGCGTACTAGTCATAAACAAAACACCGAAAACCGTACTAGGTCGTGTTAGGTCAAGCCAGTCGTGTTGTGTGAAACAAGATCTCAAAACTCCAATCCATAAAAGAGAAGCCAAGTCCAAGGAAATAAAACCAAACTATCATGGGCAAGTGGGTTGCGCAGGGGGTCGGGTTGCGCTAGGGTCGGCTTGCACTGGGTCGGGTTGTGCTGACGGCGGGTTGTACTGACGGCGGGTTGCGCTGGGTCAAGCTGCACAGGGGGTGAGCTGCGCTAGGGTTGGGTTGAGCTGGAGCCAAGCCGCGCTGGGAGTCGGGTTGCGCTGAGGTCAAGCGCGCTGGGGAGCGAGCTGCGCAGCGGTCAAGTGCGCCAATGGAAGGAAGACACTGGAGATAAATAGCGCCAGCGCGGGTCCGCCCAGCGCTAAAGAGCGCTGGCCGAGGAAGGGTGCGCAGTTCGGCCTTGCGCTAAAGGGCGCTGGCCGAGGGTCATCTTCTCCATCAGGCCGAGGGGAAACCCCAAGAACTCCAAATTTCCAATCTTCATAACTTAGCCAAAACAAAACCAAATTTGGATTTTCAAAGTTCTAACTTGTGTAAAATTGAATTCTCTTCCACGTGGAAGCCTCAAAACAAGGAAAAATCTAAGTTTAATAGATCAAAACCAAGAAAATCTAAAAATGTTTAAAACTTAGATCTAGAAAAATAGAAGCTCCAAATCACAAAATACCAAGTTCTAATGTTGTTCACCATGGCCTAATCTAGCTAATGGACAAATAAAATAGGGTGCTTATTTGGTGGCAAGGTGCACTTGCCTATGGGGTTAGGTGTTGTGTGGAGGAAGGAAGAAGAGGATGGAGGAAATTAATGGAAGAGTAATGAGGAGAGAGAAAGTTAGGTGGGGTTTTAATGAGGGAGGGTGTATTGTGTTGAGGGTGGAGGTTAACTAAGGTAGTCCAATACAAATCAAACCAAATCCTTCTCCACAAGAATAAAACCACGCCAGGTCAAAAACCCAATTTACGAGAAAACCAAAATCCGCAAGTCGAACCAAAATACAATTACAGGCCAAAATTTGAGAAAATAAAATACAGGTCCAAAATATATATAAGCCTAATTAAAAATACGTATTCCGAAATACGGGCATTACAACTCTACCCACCTTAAAAGAATTCCGTCCTCGAAATTTAAATCAAGATGCTTATAGATGTAAGAGCCTGCTATACTATCCACAAATAAGCTATACTAAGCAAACAATTATACATGCAAGCAAGGGATGGAAAGCCTAAGGCATAAAGAAGACATTATACCTTACGAGTCAAACACGTCAGGATATCGCGATCGGATGTCGTCCTCACGCTCCCATGTTGACTCACCTAGAGAGTGATGACCCCAAGCAACACGGACTAAGCTAATAGTCTTGTTCTTGAGTATCTTTTCTCTCCGGTCCAATATAGACACGGGCCTCTCCTCATATGAAAGGTTGGTACCAACAACCAGTTCCGAATGGTCCAGAATATGGCTCGGGTTCGGGATATACCATCATAATTGGGACACATGGAATACATCATGTATCTCACTTAGCGATGGCGGAAGAGCGAGATGATAGGATACATCTCCTACTCGTTCCAGGATATCGAACGGCCCTATATACCTAGGACTAAGCTTTTCCCGTACGCCAAAGCGAATGACGCCGCGGTTAGGCGAGATCCTAAGGAATACATGGTCGTCGATAGCAAACTCTAAGGGACGTCGATGAGCATCGGCCCAATGGCGCTGGCGATCTTGGGCCACTCGAAGATGATCTCTGATCCTTCTGACCACTTCAACTGTTTGGGCAATCATTTCTGGACCAAGCATCTACCTCTCTCCGATGTCGTCCCATGCTAGCGGGGATCTGCACTTCCTACCATATAGTGCCTCGAACGGAGCCATCTGAATACTGGCCTGGAAACTATTGTTGTAGAAGAATTCCACCAGGTGCAGGTAATCCTTCCATGAACCACCGAAGTCAAGGGTACAAGATCTCAATATATCTTCAAGAGTCTGGATTGTACGCTCTGACTGACCATCTGTCTGCGGATGATAAGCTGAGCTAAACTGAAGGTGAGTTCCCAAACTCTCTTGCAGGGTATGCCAAAAGTGTGATGTGAATCTTGAATCCCTGTCCGAGGTGATACTGACGGGCACCCCATGAAGCCTGACAATCTGCCTGAGGTATATTTCTGCTAGCTGAGCTGTCGACTGACCAACTCTGAATGGAAGAAAGTGGGCCACTTTCATGAGCCTGTTAACTATAATCCAAATAGTATCTCGACCAGCTGGGGATCTAGGCAATCCAGACACAAAATCTATGGTCACATGCTCCCACTTCCATTCTAAAATCGGCAAGGGCTGAAGAAGTCCAGTGGGCCTCTGATGTTCAGCTTTAACCTGCTGGCAAACCAAACACCGAGAGACAAACCGGGCTATCTCCCTCTTCATGCCATTTCACCAAAAATGCTGACGAATATCACGATACATCTTCATACCACCGAGATGAATAGAATACTGTGAACTGTGAGCTTCTGCCATGACCTCCTGTCTGATATCTCTACTGGATACACAAAGACGAGTGCCGTGTTGAAGTGTACCATCTCCATGAATGCACAACTCTGGCCTTCTTCCTGCCTCACACTCTGCTCTGAGTCGCTGAATCTTGGAATTCGCAGACTGCGCCATCCGGATCCTCTTAACTATGCTGGAATGATCCTGTAGACTGGCCATCAATGCTACGTTGGTAGGAAGAACCACTTTAATTTCCATCTTCTGAAGATCTGCCAATAACTTTGGTTGCGCCGTTAGGAAGTAAATTCCGGCTCTCCGGCTCAACGCATCTGCTACAACGTTAGCCTTCCCTGGGTGATATTGTAAATCCATATTATAGTCCACCAGTAGCTCGAGCCATCTTCTCTGCCGCATGTTAAGGTCCTTCTCGGTGAAAACATACTTAGGCTCTTGTGGTCGGTGAAGATCTTCACCCTATCTCTGTACAAGTAGTGCCTCCACAACTTAAGCACAAATACTACTGCTGCCAGTTCCAAGTCGTGGGTCGGGTAATTCTTCTCATGATCACGAAGTTGACGTGATGCATAAGATATTACCTTCCGATGATGTATCAAGACACACCCCAATCCTCTGTCTGAAGCGTCGCAATAAACTGTGAATCCTCCGGTCCCATCTGGAAGCGTAAGAATGGAAGCCGTTACCAAACCTCGCTTCAACTTCTCAAATGATTCCTGGCACTCTGTTGTCCAAGCAAACTGCACATCCTTGCGGGTCAACTGGGTCATCGGCGCTAAAATCTTTGCAAAATCTGAAATGAATCGCCGGTAGTAGCCGGCCAATCCAAGGAAGCTGCGAACCTCTGCCACTGAACTAGGTACTAGCCATGTCTCGATAGCCACAATCTTCTGGGGATCCACTTCCACTCCTCCTCGGGTAATGATGTGACCCAAGTACGAAATACGATCGAGCCAGAACTCATATTTACTGAACTTGGCGTACAACTGATGCTCCCTAAGTGTCTGAAGGACGATTCTGAGATGTTGCTCGTGCTCTGCTTCTCTCTTGCTGTAGACCAAGATATCATCTAGGAACATGATCACGAACTGATCCAAGTAAGGCATGAAAATGCGATTCATGAGGTCCATGAATACGGCTGGCGCATTGGTCGCTCCAAAGGGCATAACAAGGAACTCCTAATGTCCATACCTAGATTTGAAAGCTGTCTTCGGGATGTCCTGCTCTCTGACTCTGATCTGGTGGTATCCTGACCGCAAGTCTATCTTCGAAAACACTGAAGCCCCCTTGAGTTGATCAAACAAGTCATCTATCCTCGGGAGAGGGTATCTGTTCTTGATTGTCACTGAGTTCAAGGTATAATAATCTACAAGTAACCTGGATGTACCATCCTTCTTCTTTACAAGAAGCATCGGGGCTCCCCAAGGTGATCCACTTGCACGGATGAATCCTTTGGTCCTGAGTTCTTCAATCATCTTGTACAAAATCTCCAACTCTGAAGGCGCCATCCTGTAGACTCGCTCTGATACTCGTGCTATCCCGGGGATCAAGTCTTTAGTGAACTCGATCTCCCTCTCTAGTGGCATCCCTGGAAGTTCCTCTGGGAAGACATCTGGAAACTCTTCAACTATCCGGGGTAACTGTACTGCTGCTACTGCCATCCGCAATACTGGAGAAGATGGCTCCACTGCGCCTCTGGAAAATAAAAACTCTGGCTCTCCTGGAATACTAAAGACAACCCTGCCAACATGGCAGTCTATCCTAGCATACTGGTTCCTCAACCAATCCATGCCTAAGACTACATCATAGTCTGCCATAGGAAACTCTATGAATCTAGCGGGGAACTCTCTACCGCTAACTACGATCCGACACGAGGAAAATACTCGATCTACTCCCACAAGACCATTACCAGTAAGTATATTGAACCTCACTGATAATGACTCGGGCTCCAATCCTATCCGTGTCGCGAATCGTTGAGACATGAATGAATGCGATACACCAGAATCAAATAATACTGATGCTGGAGAGGAGTTGACGAGAATAGTACCTGCCACTACCTCACCTGGTGCAACCTCTTCTTCCATAGTCATCATCATTGCCTGACCTTGTCCTCTGGCTGCGGGTCCCCTCTACTGGAAACCTCTCTGCCTACTCTGCACTTGAGCCTGAGTGTACTGCTGCTGGTCCTGCTGCTGAAACGCCTAGGCCTGAGGCAACAATGGCCTCGGGTACTGCTGCTGCTGCATAGGTGCTGGTCCCCTAACCGATGGACTGGTTAGGTTAGAAGAGGACGAACTACCCCTATTCGGGCAGGTTCCTATCTTGTGATCTGTCGCTCCACAAGCCAGGCATAATCCCTGCGCCCTGCGACAATCCGCCACCACGTGCCCCGGTTTCCCGCAATGAGAACATCCTATCGCGGAAGTCTGCTTCTGCTTCCGCTGCTGCAGGTACGTCAGGGTTGAATGTTGAACCGACGTTACTGAGGTCGCCCGCCTCGAAGTTCTAATGGTCAAACCCCTTGCTGCCGGGGCTGGAGCTGATGATTGGTGCATCTGATTGTGAGACTGCTTCCTACCTCCGGTCCTATCCACGATCCTCTGGAAGGTGTACTCGTGCCTCCTAGCTGCCCTCAATACTGCATCGAACGTCTGGTGCTCGAACTGCTCAACTGCCAACAAGATCTCCAAATGTAGCCCCTGCTGGAACCGCTAGGCCCTGTCAAACTCGGTTGCCACCAAGGTGGGGGCAAACCTACTGAGCCTAGAAAACTCAGATGTATAACCGTCGACCGTCCTGCCTCCTTGCTGCAAGTTGGTAAATCTCGTCTGTAGGTCGTACCGAGCTACAGCATCAAAATACTTCGTCTGGAATCTTTCTCTAAACACCGCCCAAGTAACTAGCGCCACTAATCCCACGGCCTGCGTCGCCTACCAACTGCGAGCTAAGTCTAGCAACTGTAGGCGTACCACCGCCACCTTCTCATTCTTAGGTGTCCTAGCTGCGTCCAGAACCACTTCGGTATCCTGAAGCCAAGCGTTCGCGACAATCGCATCTTCGCTGTCGTCGAAGAATGGAGGGTTCAGGCACTTGAAGCTGTTGGCCGCGCTGTTCCCTGGATGGCCGCCTCTAGTCAAAGCATCTGGCACTTTCTGGTACAAGGCGTCTCCTCTACGATCCTGGGAAGCTATCAAGGTCCTGATGAGACCTACCAAGGTGCCATCATAAGGCTCGGCGGGCTAGACGGGCTGAACTGGTGGCTCTCCTCCAGTAGGCACAACTCTGGAGGCTACTCCGGAATGCTGGGCTTGATCTCCGAGTTGCTGGTCCATGGAAGGTGCTCCGCCTGGCTGATCGGCAGGCCCAGGAACAATGCCGCTGAAGAAGACAACATTGGAAACAAATAAGGAAGGACCAGGACAGATCAACGAGACAAGCATGTGATCAGGTCAAGATTGTCAGGGATTTGAAGACACGGGCAGAGATCAAGGAAGAATACTTATTGAGACATCTATCAGGTAAACCCTCACATATCTTGATTTACAAGACCTGCATGGGCCACCACTTAAACTATGTAATGCCCCAGAACCAGAATACTGGAGAGCGGGAGCGTACATAGCCAGCTACGAATATTGAAATGGAATCCATCTCGCTATACGGTCACGGCTGTCTAGATATGAGGGTTTACTACAAGCCAACGGTCTCTTAAGGTCAAGCCTATTGTCTCAATCTCAAGCAAATAATATAGTTACAAGATGTTAGACCACAAAATATACAATAAAAGGCGTCCCAAATATTACATATTCAGCTGATCATGAAGCTAGTCATACAAAATGCGAGGACTAGCAAGAGTTAAGTCATACATGATCAACCCTAGGATTTGTTAATCATGTTTACAGCCCGTAAGCAGACAGTAAGTAAATATGCATCGAGCTAACAGGTGCTCGTCGGCTAAACGCCTCAAAAGAATAATTTTACAATGTAGTGAGTGAAACAAAATGGAAAACCCACTCGTAGCCCGGGTTCCTTCTAGTCGCCACCATTGGGCTGGAGGTTCGGTAGATCCTCGGGTGCTGCTCCGAAATCTGGCCACATAAAACCAGCTAGGTCAAACCTCAGAAAGAGCAAGTGCCACAAGGAGGCCACAAAATAAGAACAAAAGCCAGCATATCAGAACGTAAGAAATAGACAAAAGTACAAGTAATAAAGAGTACAACAGGAAAATAAACGACTAGGGACGTGGAACCATTCCGGAAGCCAGGTTACAACCCTTAAACCAAACAAGGACCGGGGTTCTAACCCTTCGCCTGAATAGCACTTTGTCTCTACCCATTTATTGTTAAAGATAAATAAAACAATCATGTTCAGGAGTACCAGGTACTGGGACTAGAAGAGACTTAGACAAGGCTGGGGTCGGCTTGCACTGGGTCGAATTGCGCTGACGGCGGGTTGCGCTGACGGCAGGTTACGCTGGGTCAAGCTGCGCAGGGGGTGAGCTGCGCTAGGGTTGGATTGCGCTGGAGCCAAGCCGCGCTGGGAGTCGGGTTGCGCTGAGGTCAAGCGTGCTGGGGAGCGAGCTGCGCAGCGGTCAAGTACGCCAATGGAAGAAAGGTGTTGGAGCTAAATAGCGCCAACATGGGTCAGCCCAGTGCTAAAAAGCGATGGCCGAGGAACGGTGCGCAGTTCGGCCTTGCGCTAAAGGGTGCTGGCCGAGGGTCATCTTCTCCATCAGGCCGAGGGGAAACCCCAAGAATTCCAAATTTCCAATCTTCAAAACTTAGCCAAAACAAAACCAAATTTGGATTTTCAAACTTCTAACTTGTGTAAAATTGAATTCTCTTCCACATGGAAGCCTCAAAACAAGAAAAAATATAAGTTTAATAGATCAAAACCAAAAAAATCCAAAAATGGTTAAAACTTAGATCTAGAAAAATGGAAGCTCCAAATCACAAAATGCCAAGTTCTAATGTTGTTCACCATGGCCTAATCTAGCTAATGAATAATAAAATGGGGTACTTATTTGGTGGCAAGGTGCACTTGCCTATGGGGTTAGGTGTTGTGTGGAGGAAGGAAGAAGAGGATGGAGGAAATTAATGGAAGAGTAATGAGGTGAGAGAAAGTTAGGTGGGGTTTTAATGAGGGAGGGTGTGTTGTGTTGAGGGTAGAGGTTAACTAAGGTAGTCCAATGCAAGCCAAACCAAATCCTTCTCCACAAGAATAAAACCACGCCAGGTCAAAAACCCAATTTACGAGAAAACCAAAATCCGCAAGTCGAACCAAAATATAATTACAGGCCAAAATCTGAGAAAATAAAATACAGGTCCGAAATACATATAAGTCTAATTAAAAATACGTATTCCGAAATACGGGCGTTACACTGGGGTACGCCATGTCAGGTTGTACCAGGGGGCACTGGGCTAGGTTGCGCCAGGGCCAAAGGCGGCACTAGGCTAGGTTGCGCCAAACTGAGCTACACGAGGTCGTGCTGCGACTGATACAGGTTGCGCCTGACTCAGGTTGTGCCTGACTCAGGTTGCGCCGCGCTAAGAAGCGCGCGTTGGGTCAGGTTGCGCCGCGTCGTGCTAAGAAGCGCGCGCTGGGTCAGGTTGTGCCGCGCTAAGAAGCGCATGCTGGGTCAGGTTGCGCCAGGCACTGTTCTTCTTTTCCAAACAGCAAAGAAGAATCCATGGAACCCGAAAACTTCAAAATGCCATAACTTGCTCAAAATAAGTCTGAATTGGGACTTCCAAGGGTCTAAACTGCATAGAACGAGATTTCGTACAGCCTGGGATGACTGGTTTTAGGAAATACCATGCTTTAATAGATCAAAACCAAGAAAAATAAGAAAAGATCAAAACTTAGATCTACAAAAATCCATACATCAAAATCGAAATTGCCAAGCTCTAAAGAGGCTTAGAATCAAGTAGAGAAGAGAATAAAAAAATAAAATAGGAGATCCATTCATAAAGCAAGTTGCACTTGCCTAGGGCTTGGGTGTATGTGGGAGGAGTAAATGAAGAAGATGAAGAAGTAAATAAAAGTTATGGAGGAGAGAGAGAAGTTGACTTATATATCAACCCCTTCTCATCTCAAACCAAACAAAGCCAAGCCAAGTCATGTTGAACCAAACCAAATAAACCAAGCAAGAATAAACCAAGACTAGGCTAAGCAAGGCAAGTCTAACTATGATCCACCTGACAAATGTCAGATATCCGTACACGTATTATAAAAACGGGAGTGACAACTCAATCCACCTTAAAAGAATTCCGTCCTCGAAATTTAATCAAGAGGCTAGAGATGTCGGGGCAAGCTACAATAACCACAGGCGATCTATGACTAGCAATTAATCAAGCAATCATTCATGCAAGCAAGAAGTTATGAGCATAAGGCATAAGTATAACACTATACCTCATGAGTCAAACAGGTGTGGATATCGCGATCGGATATCATCATCACGTTCCCAAGTTGACTCACCCAAATTGTGATGACCCCAAGCAATACGGACTAACTTAATAGTCTTGTTCTTGAGTACCTTCTCTCTTCGGTCCAATATGGATACGGGCCTTTCTTCATACGAAAGGTTGGTACCAACAACCAATTTCGAATGATCAAGGATATGGATCGGATCTGGGATAAACCGTCGTAATTGGGATACATGGAATATGTCATGTACCTCACGTAACGATGGTAGAAGAGTCAGACGATAGGACACATTGCCTACTCGCTCGAGAATATCAAACGGCCCTATATACCTAGGACTAAGCTTTCCCCGTACGTCGAATCGAATGGCGCCACGGGTAGGCGAGATCCTAAGGAATACGTGGTGGCCGATAAAAAACTTAAGAGGACGCCGATGAGAATCGGCCCAATGATGCTGACGATCTTGTGCAACTCGAAGATGATCTCTAACTTGTCTGACCACCTCGATAGTCCGAGTAACCATTTCTGGACGAAGCATCTGCCTCTCACCTACATCGTCCCAGGATAAAGGTGATCTGCACTTTCTGACATACAATACCTCAAAGGGTGCCATCTGGATACTGGCCTGGAAACTGTTATTGTAGGAGAACTCCACCAAATGTAGGTGATCTTCCCACGAACCACCAAAGTCAAGTGTACATGATCACAACATATCTTCAAGAGTTTGAATCGTGCGCTCCGACTGACCATCTGTCTGTGGATGATAAGCTAAACTAAACTTGAGACGAGTTCCCAAACTCTCCTGAAGACTCTGCCAGAAGTACGATATAAACCTTGAATCTATATCGGCCATGATACTGACTGGCACTCCATACAATCTGACTATCTGTCTAAGATACATCTCTACAAGTTGATCCGTTGGCTGGCCAATTCTAAAAGGGATAAAATAAGCTACCTTCGTGAGCCGATCAACTATAAACCAGATAACATCTCTCCCAGCTGGAGATTTAGGTAATCCAGTAACAAAATCCATGGTAATATGCTCCCATTTCCATTCTGGGATCGGTAAAGGTTGAAGAAGTCCGACTGGTCTCTGATGTTCAGCTTTAACTTGTTGGCAAACTAAACAACGAAGGACAAACCGGGCTATCTCTCTCTCCATGCCATTCTACCAGAAATGTTGACGAATATCACGATACATCTTCGTGCCACCGGGATGAATTGAATACTATGAACTGTGAGCCTCTGCCATGATCTCCTATCTGATATCACTACTGGGTACACAAAGACGCCTTCTATGTCGGAGAGTACCGTCTTCGTGAATACATAACTCTGTTCTCGTTTCTACTTCACATTCTGCCATAAGCCGCTGAAGCTTAGAATCTGTTGATTGAGCTATCATGATCCTCTCAACTATACTGGATTGAACTTGCATACTGGACATCAATGCCACATTGGTAGGGAGAACTATCTCTATTCCTATCTTTTGAAGATCTGCTAATAACTCTGGCTGTGCTGATAGAAAATAAGCTCCTGCTCTTCTACTCAACGCATCTACAACTACATTGGCCTTCCCAGGATGATACTGTAAGTTGATGTCGTAATCCATAAGTAGCTTTAGCCATCTCCTCTGACGCATGTTAAGATCCTTCTGACTAAACACATACTTAAGACTCTTGTGGTTGGTGAAAATCTTCATCCGATTTCCATACAAATAATGCCTCCATAACTTAAGGACAAAAACCATCACTGCTAACTCCAAGTCATGGGTAGGATAATTCCTCTCATGGTCACAAAGCTGACGTGATACATAAGGTACTACCTTACTATGCTACATTAAGACACATCCCAATCCTCTGCCGGAAGTGTCACAATAAACTGAAAATCCTCCAGTCCCATCTGGAAGTGTGAGAATGGGTGTCGTCATCAATCATTGCTTCAACTTCTCGAATAAACTTTGACACTCTACTGTCCAAGTAAACTGCACATCCTTGCGGGTCAACTGCGTCAATGGTGCCGAAATCCGAGCAAAGTCTGACAAAAATCGTCGATAATAGCCGGCCAATTCTAGGAAACTGTAAACTACGATGGTGCTGGGAACTGGCCATGTCTCTATGGCAATTATCTTCTGGGGATCTACTTCCACTCCACCTTGGATGATGATGTGACCTAAGTACAAAATGCGATCAAGCCAAAATTCGTACTTACTGAACTTCGCGTACAACTGGTGCTCTCTGAGAATCTGTAGGACTATTCGGAGATGTTGCTCATGCTCTGCTTCATTCTTACTATAGACTAAGATGTCATCTATGAACACTATCACGAACTGATCCAAATAGAGCATGAATATGTGATTCATGAGATCCATGAATACTGCTGGCACATTGGTCGCTTCGAATGGCATAACAAGAAACTTCCAATGTCCATATCTATATCTGAATATTGTCTTCGGAATGTCTTGCTCTCTGAATCTGATCTGATGGTACCCCGACCGCATGTCAATCTTTGAGAATACTACTGCTCTACTGAGTTGATCGAACAAGTCATCTATCCTTAGTCGAGGATATTTGTTCTTGATTGTTACAGAATTCAAGGTACGATAATCAACACATAATCTTGATGTACCATCCTTCTTCTTTACAAGAAGCATCGGGGCTCCCCAAGGTGATCCACTAGCATGAATGAATCACTTGGTTCTGAGTTCTTTAATCATTTTGTACAGGATCTCCAACTCTGATGGTGTCATTCTATAGACTCTCTCTGATACTGGTGCCGTCCCTGGAAGCAAATCAATGGTGAACTCTATTTCTCTCTCTGGGGCATGCCTGGAAGCTCTTCGGGAAATACGTCAGGAAATTCTTCTACCACTCTGGGAAACTGAACTGCTTCTGCTACTGCCATCCGCAAGACTGGTGGATAAGGTTCTACTTTGCCTCTGGAAAACGAAAACTTTTCTTCGCCGGGAATACCAAAAATAATCCTGCCAACATGGCAGTCTATTCTTGCGTATTGATTCTTCAACCAATCCATTCCTAGGACTATATCATAATCGGCAATCGGGAATTCTATCAACCTAGCGGGAAACTCTCTACCGCTAACTACGATTCGACATGAGTAATAGACTCTATTTGCCCCTACAAGACCGTTACCAGTAAGTATATTAAGATTTACTGACAATTACTCAGGCTCCAGTCCTATTCGTATAGCGAATCATGCAGACATAAATGAATACGATATACCCGAATCAAATAATACTGATGCTGAAAAAGAGTTGACGAGAAAGGTACCCGCTACTACCTCACCTGATGCCAATTCTTCTGCCACGGTTAGATCCACGGCTTGACCTTGTCCTCTCGGTGTTGGTCCCCTTTGTTGGTGACCTCTCTGCCTGTTCTGAATCTGAGCTTGGGCCTGAGCATACTGTTGCGGCCTTTGATGCTAGAAAGCTTGAGCCTGAGGCGACAATGGCCTCGGAGGCTGGTACTGCTGTTGTACTGGTGCTGGTCCCCTAACCGATGGACTGGTTAGGATTGATGAAGTGGAACTGGCTCTACGCGGGCAGGACCCTATCATGTGATTCGGTGCCCCATAAGCCAAGCATAACCCCTATGCTCTGCGACACTCTGAGATTACGTGTCCTGGCTTTCCACAATGAGTACAGCCCATCGCGAAAGACTGCTGCTGCTTTGCTTATGAGGGTACGTCGGTATTGAGTGCTAAACCGACAAAACTGTGGTCGCCCTCCCAGGAGCTCCAATGGTCAAAGCCCTAGCTGCCGGGGCTGGCGTTAATGACTGGAATAACTGTCCATAAGACCTCTTTCATCCTCCAGCTCGATCTATTATCCTCTAGGAGGTATACTCATGGCTCTTCGTTGCTCGTAAGACGGCATTAAACTTCTGGTGCTCAAACTGCTCCACTGATATAATGATCTCTAGGTGGAGTCCCTGCTGGAATTGCTGCGCTCGGTCTAATTCGGTCGCCACCAAGGTGGGAGCAAATCGACTAAGCCTAGAAAACTCGATCGCATATCCATCGACCATCCTTCCCATCTACTTGAGATTGCTGAATCTGGTTTGCAGATCATACCAAGCTACTACATCAAAGTACTTCGTTTGGAACTTGTCGCTGAATACCGCCCATAAGACAGGCATCGCCAATCCAACTGCTTGTATCGCCCACCAACTGCTTGCATCGCCAATCCAACCGCTGTCACGACCTGCACCCACTGTGAGGTTACGAGAACGTAACAACGCCCAGCCTACGCCATAATGTCAGCGGTAGAACGCTGTTCTAGGTCATGAACTATAACTAGCATAATATGAATACTCTCCATAAGGAGGCCAACACAGAGGTACAACCCAATCACAATCTAAGGTAGAATGTAGCACGATGAAATAGATAAGAAATCATCAACTGAGGTACAACAGAAAAGAGATACAAGTCTTATCATCTCTAAAAATATACAAACTCTGAATCAAGAACAACAACTAAACATAAAAGAAAAATAGTCTAAACTATCTATACTAAGCAAGGTATCGTCCTCAGTAGCTGCCTGAACCTCCCCTGGGATCCAGGTCGCGAGTGTCAACTAGGCAAACTCCAAGTAAGGGTGCAAGGTGCCTCATCATCCTTTGTAAAATTTTCAACAGGTCCAGTCAGGACGGGAGCGAGCACAAAACATCTCACGCAGTTCATATCATGTTAGGAAATATAAAGCATGCAATAGAGTAAGGTACATGAAACGCTGAAAGAAAGAAGTATATGAAAAACAGTAGAGATTTGATAACTAGAAATATCTAAATATGATAAGTAAGAACTGTAAGCCTACTGTGATTTAGAGTACAATATGGTTATGTAAACGGGTTAGGTTGTACAATAAAATGGGACTCCTTTGTACGTGAGTGTACAATGGACATATACAATTTCTTATACAATAGGATTGATCACAAAACCACTTCTACTCTCCCTCCCCAATCAATACACAAGGATCCAATTCAGTTACGTTACCTTATACAATGGCTTGTACAATGGCTCAATGTGATAATGAGAGTACAATATGCACAATGAGTGTACAATGATAAGGGTATTCAATAAATACAAAATGTAAGTAAAACGCACATCACAATATGTATTTAGTAAATACAAGGAGATAACATCTCAGAAGAAGATCCGTATAGTACCAATCCGTGATAATGATCGTGTCAGCATCAAGTATAGTAATCTAGAGCAAGAATATAAATCCAGACAAGTATGAAACGGTCAGAGAATGTACTCGCCTCGTATCTGAATGTCTGAAGTAAATGTACTGTCTGAGATGAGATACCTGACTCCTATTTAGAGCAACACAAGTCAAGATGTATACAGGAGATGATAAATGTAATCTACAATGCATCTGCATGCTGTCTAGGTCAAACTAGACCAAAGTCAACTCTCGGTCAACTCTAGTCAACTAGACTGGTCAAACTAGGTCAAGCCTAAGCCAAACAAGTCTAACAAGTCTCACTAGGCCTAACCAAGCCTAGTCTAGCAATCACACACCAATCACAAGTCATATTAGACTATCAACACACAACATTGGTGTATTTATATCATACACATAGGCCCTATGCCCTATAGTCCATATCACACATATTTCACATATCATATACATAACAATATATATATCTAAAATATAATGCACCCACATATTATAATATATAGGATACCTATATATTCATCTCACATATATACACACATGTCCATAAATGTATCTAATATAATATAGTGCACTCATATATTTGTAGGATACATTAAAAATGTGAGTCTAACATGCACATATGTATATATATATATATATATATATATATATATATATATATATATATATATATATATATATATATATATATATATATATATATATATATATATGTGTGTGTACACATATCCATAGGAAAAAAGGAGAATGAAAGTGCATGTGTTCAAGTGTATGTGTGTGTGTGTCATGTGACATGAGAGTGTCACTTAAGGGTGTGGAACCTGTGTGTGTGTGTACATGAAAAAGAGAAATCAACACTAGTTATGAGTTTACACGACACATGGCACAAAGCTAACCCATCTACATTACACATGTATTATACTTAACATGCATGGCTACAAGTATACATCTATATACATTAGAGTAGAGACTATTTAAGTTATAACTAACATGCATCTATACTTTACATAAATCTATATATATTATAGCAATCATTTAGAGAAGGGTTACATGGCATGGTGGTTGATATAGAGTGGGGTGTCCTTGTGCAGAGGGTGAAGTTCATTCTCAGTTTAATTCCACATATACATATAAACTAAAGTGAGCTATCCCATAAACTGGTGTAACTAACCACATAAAATGAACCATGTTATCTGAAATCTGCCATTAAGCCAACATCCTATATGCATACAGCTCATGCATTGGTTCTATGTCTACATATGAAATCTGATATTGCATTTACAATATTTATACATTATGCATTCATATCTATCATTACATATATACCTTGCATTTATATCTAGCATTCATTATATACTTTCATGCATGCATTGTATATCATTCTTTCATTCATGTATTTATGCATTGCTTACATATATTACATTAATTGCATTCCTACATGCTTGTATTCAACCATATATATACATTAATGTAAAGAGGATATATATCATTTTATTCATCTAATATATCATGCATTACATACTCTATATTCATTTAATATCCATACTACATAGGCTCATAGGTTACACAAAATGCATATATCGTATAGTCACTCTTTTACTTAAAACCAATACTATACTAATTGGGCATTCACTAAATTCTAGAATTAAAGTATGTTATAGATCTATGTGTTAGCTTTTCGAAACTTCAAACGGATCGCGTTTTCGTTTCCGAAAACTCCCGGAATCGCGAAAACACCGAGAACGGGTTTGTCTTTCGTATAGCTGACACTCAAATAATTCTCCAGAAAGTTACAGAAAGAATTAGGCCTATTAATACATGTTTTTGGAAAGCTAACTTTAATACGCTTCTTTTAAAAAAAACGGAAGATTAAACCGAGCTTTGAGCTATAAGTTATGATATTTCTAAGTTAGGGCTGAAATTAAAAACGTGGATAAAAATCATGACGGATTTGGGTAGTTTGAGACAAAAGAACACAAGTATATAACATAATATATCAAGAACTCACTCTCTACACTAATATATAAATATATATATATATGAGACACTATAGAACATATCTCCAATACAAAAATATAAGATTAAACATGTAATAATTCATTCATACATAACAACAACACATAGTGTGTCCAAATTTGGGATTTTTTCACATGGACACAACCACAACACAAAGGACACTCCTATGACCTCCAAATAGACATGAAATGGACATAAATGGAGATACAACCATGGGGGTCATTCCTATGGGTTCAAAATAGACCTATATATATGAGGAAAAGAAAAGGAGAAGGGATTTATACCTCCCGGTAGATCGAATCGAAGAAAAGCCTTCCCGGAGTGACACCGACACGTAGAGATTCCAAAAGGACACGAACGAGCTCCGAATCCTCCCAAACTTGGGTAGCTTCCTCCTTGGCTAGAATGGAGAAGGAAAGAAGAAGATTTGGTGGCAAAATAGAAGGATTTGGTGGAGAAATTGCTAGGGATTGCTCTCTAGAAATTTGGGGAAGAACAAGAGAGAGAGTGGATGAGAATAATGAAATGAACTTGAGCCTATCCTCTCCCAAAGTGGCTGGCCATATGGGGCTATTTTTTCTATTATGGTAAGGTCCAAAATGCCACCACTAACCTATTCTATGAGTATTAGGAAAGGGCTAATTGGTTGGGGCTAAATTAGTCATTCTAAAGTCTCTAATCACACTAACCTTATCCATAATAATTAATCTAACCTCTAACTAAAATATTTCTATCATGTGGACTAAATTTAATATCATGTGGGCCATGCCTAACTAGTGTGTGGGTCCCACTAGAGTCAAACTATCCCCGGGTTCCCGTTTCAAGTCGGATTGAGTCGAAATTCGAACCCGACTCAAATAACCCCAAAACAATATCATAAATAATAAAATGATATCAAAATAATTCAAAGAGGTCAAATGCAAAAATATCCCTAGGCCAAAAATGACATTAAAATATCATAATCACATGGTTAGGCTCTAGGTCAAACAGTCTCTAGGATTTTACTAGCAAAACATCAAAACCACAAGTCATGAATTTAAATAGTTTAAAATAATTTAAAAATCACTAAAAATTATAATATAAAATAAATATCATTAAATAATTATTATAATTATAAAATTTCAAAATTACCCTCATCTGGAAAACTGGGTGTTACAATCCTACCCACCTTATAAAAATTTCGTCCTCGAAATTAAGATGATCGCACCCTTTTCTAGGCCGAACATAGACAAGGGTCAATCACTAGTCAATTTCCTCAACATCCTTGTACTTGGTCATCAGCTGGTCAACTTCTTAGGACTTTTACCTATGCTAGCTACCTAGTGTTGGCAACTAGGGATTAGCAAAGAAAACTCTATAATAGACTAGCTCTTAACTTCCAAATCCTATCAAGTCACCCATAACTAATTATCCACAAGCTAAGCACACCAATCCCAAATACCACATATATATATATATATATATATATATATATATATATATATATATATATATATATATATATATATGCTCAAGAACAACAACCCATCACATATATCCTAAGTATATCATCTATATATATAGACCTCTTAGTCCTAGGTGAAACTACAACTATGCTCAAGGGCAGGCTCTGGTTACTGGGTGCCTTACTAGAAGGGTAAAGGAAAACAATAAATAATCATCAAGGTTGTATGGCATACTAACATCCTATACGTAACTGGTTGGTATCATAATAACAGGGAATTATCTGCAATGGGTTACTATTCTAGCACCAATGCTAACTATCACCTCTAGGGTACAGACACTCTACAAGTCACCATATCTATATACTATGAAGGAACTACCTATGAACAAGCTCTACAATCTAAATATCCCTACTCCTAAGTCATTTATAACAACAAAAAGGGTATGATGTTTTAAACCTTCTCAAGATACAATATGCTAATCATATGCGTCTGTCCAAAATCATGTTGTCCAGAGTCTTCATCATGCTAGTGAGCAAGGCTACGATAATCACAGAGTCCTTGACTAAGGTACGTACCTCTAGGTTCATGGTATTTAAAATTTTCGTATAGTCGCATGCGACGGCAAAAATCTTAAATTCCCATACCCAAGAAATATATTTGAAATCTGACTACATGTCCTCACTATGCCAACTAACATGACTATCGAGGATTCTAGATCCCATAATTTAGGCGACCTAGTCCATATAATTTTTTCAGAAGAAAAAAAACACAACAAAAGAGTAACATGACAAAATTAATCAATCAACAAGGAACAGATGGAATCGGATTTCAAGGTAATTATAAAAGACAATTGCGGGAATGGAATTGAGAAAAACGGAACTTGCTGCAAGATCTCCAACGGTCTGTGCATCCTCGACTGGCCTGACGATAGCTCGCCCTGTTGGTTTCCCCTGGTCTGCTGTTGATGCTGCATGAATCACCGCTGCTGAGAGAAATCAGAAATAACGGGAGAAAATCTCTGTACAGATAGAGGTGCACCTCCAATGTAGCAGATACGCCAACCTGAGTCGGCACAACAGGAGCTGCGGTCTCGAGGTCCTGATGAACAGGACGAGAGGTGGTCAGCCTCTCGATAGTATCCCCCGAACCGAAGTGATGAGATCCTGTCTTCATAACCATCATGAAAACAGATCAAAACAAGGAGCAATTTCTGAGAATAAAGCAAAAATTCAAAGGAGGACAGTTTATATTCAAGGGAAGTCAATAAGCAATAATTTTAGACAAAGGAATCTGATTAAGAGTTTTTCCTAATGTGATTGAGTACCTCTAAAAATAATCATAATCCTGCTGCAGGCTGTAGTGATACTCTAGTTCGAATACCACTACATAAACTCGACCTGCATGGGCTACCACTAAAAACGTGTCACGATCCGCACCCACTGTGAGGGTACGAGAACGTAACAACGCCCAGCCTACGCCACAGTGTCGGCGGTAGAACGCTGTTCTAGGTCATGAACAATAACTAGCATAATATGAATACTCTCCATAAGGAGGCCAACACTGAGGTACAACCCAATCACAATCTAAGGTAGAATGTAGCACGATGAAATAGATAAGAAATCCTCAACTGAGGTACAACAGAAAAGAGATACAAGTCTCATCATCTCTAAAAATATACAAACTCTGAATCAAGAACAACAACTAAACATAAAAGGAAAACAGTCTAAACTATCTATACTAAGCAAGGTATCGTCCTCAGTAGCTGCCTGAACCTCCCCTGGGGTCCAGGTCGCGAGTGTCAACTAGGCAAACTCTAAGTAAGGGTGCAGGGTGCCTCATCATCCTCTGTAAAATTTTCAACAGGTCCAGTCAGGACGGGAGCGAGCACAAAACATCTTACGCAGTTCATATCATGTTAGGAAATATAAAGCATGCAATAGAGTAAGGTACATGAAACGCTGAAAGAAAGAAGTATATAAAAAACAGTAGAGATTTGATAACTGGAAATATCTAAATATGATAAGTAAGAACTGTAAGCCTACTATGATTTAGAGTACAATATGGTTATGTAAACGGGTTAGGTTGTACAAAAAAATGGGACTCCTTTGTACGTGAGTGTACAATAGACATATACAATTTCTTATACAATAGGATTGATCACATAACCACTTCTACTCTCCCTCCCCAATCAATACACAAGGATCTAATTCAGTTACGTTACCTTATACAATGGCTTGTACAATGGCTCAATGTGATAATGAGAGTACAATATGCACAATGAGTGTACAATGATAAGGGTATTCAATAAATACAATATGTAAGTGAAACGCACATCACAATATGTATTTAGTGAATACAAGGAGATAACATCTCAGAAGAAGATCCGTATAGTACCAATCTGTGATAATGATTGTGTCAGCATCAAGTACAGTAATCTAGAGCAAGAATATAAATCCAGACAAGTATGAAACGGTCAGAGAATGTACTCGCCTCGTATCTGAATATCTGAAGTAAATGTACTGTCCAAGATAAGATACCTGACTCCTATTTAGAGCAACACAAGTCAAGATGTATACAGGAGATGATAAATGTAATCTACAATGCATCTGCATGCTGTCTAGGTCAAACTAGACCAAAGTCAACTCTCGGTCAACTCTAGTCAACTAGACTGGTCAAACTAGGTCAAGCCTAAGCCAAACAAGTCTAACAAGTCTCACTAGGCCTAACCAAGCCTAGTCTAGCAATCACACACCAATCACAAGTCATATTAGACTATCAACACACAACATTGGTGTATTTATATCATACACATAGGCCCTATGCCCTATAGTCCACATCACACATATTTCATATATCATATACATAATAATATATATATCTAAAATATAATACACCCACATATTATAATATATAGGATACCTATATATTCATCTCACATATATACACACATGTCCATAAATGTATCTAATATAATATAGTGCACTCATATATTTGTAGGATACATTAAAAATGTGAGTCTAACATGCACATATATATATATATATATATATATATATATATATATATATATAAAATATATATATATATATATATATATATATGTGTGTGTGTGTGTGTACACATATCCATAGGAAAAAAGGAGAATGAAAGTGCATGTGTTCAAGTGTATGTGTGTGTGTGTCATGTGACATGAGAGTGTCACTTAAGGGTGTGAAACCTGTATGTGTGTGTACATAAAAAGAGAAATCAACACTAGTTATGAGTTTACACTACACATGGCACAAAGCTAACCCATCTACATTACACATGTATTATACTTAACATGCATGGCTACAAGTATACATCTATATACATTAGAGTAGAGACTATTTAAGTTATAACTAACATGCATCTATACTTTACATAAATCTATATATATTATAGCAAACATTTAGAGAAGGGTTACATGGCATGGTGGTTGATATAGAGTGGGGTGTCCTTGTACAAAGGGTGAAGTTCATTCTCAGTTTAGTTCCACATTTACATATAAACTAAAGTGAGCTATCCCATAAACTGGTGTAACTAACCACATAAAATGAACCATGTTATCTGAAATCTGCCATTAAGCCAACATTCCATATGTATACAGCTCATGCATTGGTTCTATGTCTACATATGAAATCTAATATTGCATTTACAATATTTATACATTATGCATTCATATCTATCATTACATATATACCTTGCATTTATATCTAGAATTCATTATATACTTTCATGCATGCATTGTATATCATTCTTTCATTCATGCATTTATGCATTGCTTACATATATTATATTAATTGTATTCCTACATGCTTGCATTCAACCATATATATACATTAATGTAAAGAGGATATATATCATATATATATCATTTCATTCATCTAACATATCATGCATTACATACTCTATATTCATTTAATATCCATACTACATAGGCTCGTAGGTTACACAAAATGCATATATCGTATAGTCACTCTTTTACTTAAAACCAATACTGTACCAATTGGGCATTCACTAAATTCTAGGATTAAAGTATGTTATAGATCTATGTGTTAGCTTTCCGAAACTTCAAACGGATTGCGTTTTTGTTTTCGGAAACTCCCAGAATCGCGAAAACACCGAGAACGCATTTGTCTTTCGTATAGCTGACACTCAAATAATTCTCCAGAAAGTTACAGAAAGAATTAGGCCTATTAATACATGTTTTTGGAAAGCTAACTTCAATACGCTTCTTTTAAAAAAACGGGAGATTAAACCGAGCTTTGAGCTAGAAGTTATGACATTTCTAAGTTAGGGCTGAAATTAAAAACGTGGATAAAAATCATGACGGATTTGGGTAGTTTGAGACAAAAGAACACAAGTATATAACATAATATATCAAGAACTCACTCTCTACACTAATATATATATATATATATATGAGACACTATAGAATACATCTCCAATACAAAAATATGAGATTAAACATGTATTAATTCATTCATACATAACAACAACACATAGTGTGTCCAAATTTAGGATTTTCCTATATGGACACAACCACAACACAAAGGACACTCCTATGACCTCCAAATAGACACGAAATGGATACAAATGGAGATACAACCATGGAGGTCATTCCTATGGGTTCAAAATAGACCTATATGCATGAGAAAAAGAAAAGGAGAAGGGATTTATACCTCCCGGTAGATCGAATCGAAGAAAAGCCTTCCCGGAGCGACACCGACACGTAGAGATTCCAAAAGGACACGAACGAGCTCTGAATCCTCCCAAACTTGGGTAGCTTCCTCCTTAGCTAGAATGGAGAAGGAAAGAAGAAGATTTGGTGGCAAAATGGAAGGATTTGGTGGAGAAATTGCTAGGGATTGCTTTCTAGAAATTTGGGGAAGAACAAGAGAGAGAGTATGGATGAGAATAATGAAATGAACTTGAGCCTATCCTGTCCCAAAGTGGCTTACCATATGGGGCTATTTGTCCTATTATGGTAAGGTCCAAAATGCCCCCACTAACCTATTCTATGAGTTTTAGGAAAGGGCTAATTGGTTGGGGCTAAATTAGTCATTCTAAAGTCTCTAATCACACTAACCTTATCCATAATAATTAGTCTAACCTCTAACTAAAATATTTCTATCATGTGGACTAAATTTAATATAATGTGGGCCATGCCTAACTAGTGTGTGGATCCCACTAGAGTCAAACTATCCCCGGGTCCCCGTTTCAAGTCGGATTGAGTTAAAATTCGAACCCGACTCAAATAACCCCAAAACAATATCATAAATAATAAAATGATATCAAAATAATTCAAAGAGGTCAAATGCAAAAATATCCTTAGGCCAAAAATGACATTAAAATATCATAATCACATGGTTAGGCTCTAGGTCAAACAGTCTCTAGGGTTTCACTAGTAAAACGTCAAAACCACAAGTCATGAATTTAAATAGTTTAAAATAATTTAAAAATCACTAAAAATTATAATATGAAATAAATATCATTAAATAATAATTATAATTATAAAATTTCAAAATTACCCTCATCTGGAAAATTGGGTGTTACAGCCGCATTGTTCCCTTAATAACCAACTCTGCCCATAGCATCTTGTACTATCTGGTGCAGGACATCACCCCGATGATCCTGTGACGTAAGAAAATCTTGGATAAGTCCTACCAGGACTCTTTTATCAAGCACTGCAGGCTGAGCTGGCTGAACTGGTGGCTCTGGATCCCCAGAAGGCATAACTCGGGTGGTTGCTCCTGAGAGCTGGGCTTGGACTCCTTGTTGAGGCTGGTTTACTGGTGGTTCTCCTTCCGGCTGAACGACGGGACCAGGAGCAATGCCACTGAAGAAAATGACATGGGGAATAATAAGGAAGGACCATGATAGATCGAGGATATAAACATGTGATCAGGTCAAGATTTTGGAAAGATTAGAAGATACGAGCAAAAATCAAGGGCGAGTGCTGATTGAGACATCTATTCAGTGAAACCCTCATACATCTTGATTTACAGACCAGCATGGGCCACCACTTAAATCGTGTCATACCCAGAACCAGAATACTGGAGAGCGGGGGACAGACACAGCCACCTACGTATATTAAAGTGTAATCTACCTCGATATACGATTACGACTGTCTAGATGCATGAGGGTTTATCTACAAGCCAACAGCCTCTTATAGTCATAAACAAGCCTAGTGTCTCAATCTCAACAAGCAAGTAATAGTTACAAGATGTAAGATCATCAGACATACAAAGTAAGGCATCCCAAACATTACATATTCAGGTGATCATGAAGCTAGTCATACAAAATACGAAGACTAGTAAGAGTTTAAGTCATATATGATCAACCCTAGGATTTGTCAATCATGTTACAGCCCTTAGGCAAAGAAAAATTAAGTTTCAACAGGAGCTAACACTTGTTCGGTGGTAAAATACCTCAAAAGAATAATTTACAATAGAGTGGGAGAGCAAAATAAGAAACCCAATCGTTGCCATGATAACGTCTAGTGTTCACCATCTGGCTGGTAAGCAGGAAGATCCTCGGGTATCACTTCGAAATCTGGCCATACAAAACCAGCTGGGTCAGACCCCAGAAAAAGTAAGTGCCACATGGGTGGCTTCACTTAGGAACTAAAACCAGCATATAATGAAAGAAGAACTGATAAAAGGGCATAGTTAAATAACATGAGGGACTGAGTTAACATAAAACATTAGATGCCGTATGAAGAACAAAGGGTAGAATATAATTCCCATGTTAATCATGAGATAATTCATTCAAGCACGGCCAATCAAGTCGTACGGCTTGCTATTGTTAGCTAACTAGGATTATCACAAGCTTAGTTACTAACAAGATACAATTGAGATGTTCCCGCAGTCACAAGCCCTGCAGACTATCCAGGTTATCTAGACGAGGAGATTTATTAGAGTTATCAAGCTTACTGGTGTACTTTCAGTACTTATGTTTTCAAGAAGTGTCCTACATGATAGTGAGCTGGAAATGTGCCATACTCGTCGGCAGGCTATAAGTCCTTCTGGTGTGGCGGGGATAACGGGATCGCCTGTAACTGGGATAATCTCTCTATTTGAACTACTTGATCAATCTAGTCATTAACCTAGTCAGACTTATTATGAATCCTAGACCGTGGTAACCAGGAATCCATGTCCTAGACATGATGCAAGACGAGACAGGTAGCTTATATAGGCACAATCAAGAAAATCAACCACGGTGTCAAGACAAGAGTTACTTAGCAAGTCAGGGTAGCTGTCGCAACAGCGTTCAAGATTATCATGTCATGTCAGGTTACTTGGTACTTGTCAAGATTACTTGTCAGGAGTGCGCCTCGATGGGCCACTATCAAGATTGTACCTGTCTTATTAAGTTACTTATCATGTCAAGAGTGCGCCTCGACGGGACACTATTCAGATTTTCTTGTCGTGTTCATATCAACATTAATACTGGCAAGTCCTGCTATGCTCAACAAGTTTTTGAGTCGGGTCATCACAAGATAGGTCAAGTACAAGTCACATGCAAGATCACAGGCATATACAACGAGAACTAGGATAACATGCATGGGACAAGGGGTAATGGGTATCATGGCAACTAGTGGCGCTGGTCAAGTGGCGCCAGGGAAATAACAGGTGGAGCCAAGGGGGACAGGGGCACCTAAGTTAGGTTGCGCCATGCTGGGGTGCGCCAGGTCAGGTTGCGCCTGACTGGGGTACGCCATGTCAGTTGCGCCAGGGCCCAAGGGGGCGCTGGGCTAGGTTGTGCCAGGGCCAAAGGCAGTACTGGGCTAGGTTGCGCCAGACTGAGCTACGCGAGGTCGGGTTGCGCCTAACTCTGGTTAGACCTGACTCAGGTTGAGCCTGACTCAGGTTGCGCCTAACTCAGGTTGAGCCGCGCTAAGAAGTGCGCGCTGGGTTAGGTTGCACCGCGCTAAGAAGTGCGTACTGGGGTCAGGTTATGCCGCGCTAAGTGTCACGCCCCAGAACCAGAATACTAGAGAGCGGAGAACAGACACAGCCAGCTATGCACATTGAAGTATAAGCCACCCTGATGTACGGTTATGGATTTCTAGATACATGAGGTTTTATCTACAAGCCATCAGTCTCCTATGGTCAAGAACAGGCCTAGTGTCTCAATCTCAAGCAAGTAAATACATGTTACAAGATAGTAGATCATCAGACATACTAGGTAAGATGTTCCATACATTACATATTCAGATGATCATGAAGCTAGTCATACAAAATGTGAAGACTAGCAAGAGTTTCAGTCATACATGACTAACCCTAGGATTTGTCAATCATGTTACAGCCCGTGGGCAGACAAAAGTATAAGTTTCAACATGAGCTAACACTTGTTCGACAGCTAAATGCCTTAAAAGAATAATTTACAATTGAGCAGGAGAGCAAAATAAAACCCACTCGTTGCCAGGGTTACGTCTGGTGTTCACCATCTGGCTGGAAGGCTGAAAGATCCTCGGGTCCTACTCCGAAATCTGGCCTTACAAAACCAGCTGGATCAGACCCCAGAAAGAGCAAGTCCCACAAGGGAGGCTTCACTTAAGAACTAAAACCAGCATATTAGCACATGAGACATAAAGGATAATAAAAGTCATGAGTTAGAGAAAAACAAGATGATAAACGATAAGACGACTAAGGGAGCATTCCGGTAGCCAAGTTACAACCCGCAAACCAAACAAGGATCGGGAGTGTGTCCCACATGAGTGTGTCCCACATGACTGTGGACTGGAAATATTCCCTACTCGACGACAGGCTACAAGTCCATCAGGTGTGGCCGGGGTAACGGGATCACCTGTAACTGGGGAAATATCCCTTAGAATGAACTACTTGATCAATCTAGTCATTAACCTTAGACAGATTCAGTATGAATATCTGACCGTGGTAACCAGGAACTCATGTCCTAGACATGATGCAAGACGAGACTAGACTAGTAGCTTATACAAACAAGTTTAAGCAAGCACCCACGGTGTCAAGATGAGAATTTACTTAGCAAGTCGAGGTAGCCGTCGCAACGGCGTTCAAGATTACATGTCATATTCGCTTGTCAAGAGTGCAGCGCAATGGGCCACTATCATGTACAGGCCTATCATATTCTTGTCGGGAGTGTACCACGATGGGCCACAGTCATGTTCTTGTCTGGAGTGTGCCTCAACGGGCCACTGTCATGTTATTCCCACGTTCATGTTTATGTATCATGTCGTATTCACATATCATGTCGTGTACAGATTATTATTTCAATATTTCTTGTCAAGAGTGCACCAAAAAGACCACCATCAAGTGCTATCATTCCATTTATATGTTATGCTCACATCGTGTTCATGTCGAGTTCATATCGAAAAGGCGTAAGGATATAAAATGGGTACAAAAACTCAAAAAGGGGAACCTGGGGATATCATACGCCCAAGGGGGTGTATGCGCCCAGACATAGGTCCTAGGGCTATGCGCCCAAAGAGGAAGGGGCAAGTCAAAGCAACATATACTTAGGCATAGGGGTGGTCAAGGCAGCATGTTCCCAAGGGGAAGCATGCGCCCACACATATACGCCAGCATATATGCGCCCAAAGAGTGGAGCCATGATGACTTGGAGAAAGTCAAGAGACTCACTCAATAACAAGTGTACTGACTGGGTCTATGCGCCCAAGGGGGTGCATGGTGCACTTGTGCGCATGCAAAGTTATGTGCCCAAGCCATGGGATGTTCAAGGTAACATGCACTTAATCATGGGGGTGGTCAGGACAGCATGCACCCATAGTGGCATGCGCCCAAGAGGATGGGAGTCTGGGATACATGCGTCCAAGAGGATGGATGCGTCCAGGGGGTTTATGTGCCCATGCACCCACACAAATCGTGGACGTATAGTTATGCACCAGCACTATGGAAGGCAGGAAGCTTAGGCGCATATATAGGGCTATACGCCCAAGGATAAAGTCCCTGTGGGCGTATAGAATGCCATGCACCCACACTGTTCTTCTTCTCCAAAATTCTGAGAAGAAGGCTATGGAACCCATGAACTTCTCAAGGTCATAAATCGCTCAAAACAAAACAAAATTCGGGTTTCAAAGGTCTAACTTGAGTAAAATCAAATTCTCTACAACATGGAACAATCTAAACTTGAAAATAATGAAGTCAGAGAGATCAAAACCCAATAAAACCCAAAATGCCTCGAACATAGATCTACAAGAAATAAACCATCAAATGGAAATTGCTAAGAAATAAAGTAGCTTAGAATGTTGCATAGAAGAGATTAGAACAATAAAAATGGAGGGTTCCTTCATGAAGCAAGTTGCACTTGCCTATGGAGGGGGAGAGTTTTAATGAAAGAAGAAGAAGAAGAAGAAGAAGAAGAAGAAGAAGAAGAAGTAATGGAGGAGAGAGAGTAGGTTGGTGGGCTTTAAATAGGGGGTTTAACATGTTGAACCAAAGGAAAAATAAACCAAGCCAACCAAAATGAACCAAGTCAAACCATGACATGCCATGATGAACCTAAGCAAGATTAAACCAAAATTAGCTAGCAAGACAGGAGAAGTAAAAATATGTGTCAGGATTCAGCACACGTATACTAGAAATATGTATAACGAAAAACGGGGGTGACAACTCTACCCACCTTAAAAGAATTCCGTTCTCAGAATTTTAATCAAGAGGCTAGAGATGTCCGGACAAGCTATACTAATCACAAGCAATATATGACTAAGCAATCAATCATTCATGCAAGCAAGGAATTAAAACATAAGGCATATAAGAAAGACATTATACCTTTATGACTCAAACAGGTCGGGATATCGCGATCGGATATCATCCTCACGCTCCCACGTTGACTCACCCAAAGAGTGGTGACCCCAAGCAACACGGACTAAACTGATAGTCTTGTTCTTGAGTATCTTCTCTCTTTGGTCCAATATGGACACGGGTTTCTCCTCATAGAAAGGTTGGTACCAACAACCAATTCTGAATGATAAAGGATTTGACTCGGGTCCGGGATATACCATCGCAATTGGGATACATGGAACACGTCATGCACCTCACGTAACGACGACAGAAGAGCGAGACGATAAGACACATCACCTACTCGCTGAAGAATATCAAACGGCCCTATATACCTAGGACTAAGCTTTCCCCGTACGCCAAAACGAATGACGCCATGGGTAGGCGAGATCCTAAGGAATACGTGGTCGTCGACAAAAAACTCAAGGGGACGCCGCTGGGAATCGGTCCAATGATGATGATGATTTTGTGCAACTCGAAGATGATCTCTGACTCGTCTGACCAACTCAATAGTCTGTGAAATCATTTTGGGACCAAGCATCTGCCTTTCGCCTACATCATTCCAGGCTAAAGAAGATATGCACTTCCTGCCATACAATGCCTCGAAAGGTGCCATCTGAATACTGGCCTGGAAACTGTTATTATACGAAAACTCCACTAGGTACAAGTGATCTTTCTACGAACCACCAAAGTCAAGTGTACATGATCTTAACATATCTTCAAGAGTTTGAATTGTGCACTCGGACTTACCATCTATCTGCGAATGATAGGCTGAACTGAACTTGAGACGAGTTTCCAAACTCTCTTGAAGACTTTGTAAAAAGTGAGATGTATATATGGAGTCTTTGTCTGATATGATACTAACTGGCACTCCATGCCATCTGACTATATGTCTGAGGTACATCTCTGCTAGTTGATCTGTTGACTGGCCAATTCTGAAAGGAAGAAAATGAGCTACCTTCGTGAGTCTGTCAACTATAACCCAGATAGCATCTCTTTCAGCTGGGAATTTAGGTAACCCAGTTACAAAATCTATGGTAATGTGCTCCCATTTTCTTTCTAGGATTGGTAAAGGTTGAAAAAGTTCAGCTGGTCTCTGATATTCAGTCTTAACTTGTTGACAAACTAAACAACGAGAGACAAACTGGGCTTCATGCCATTCTACCAGAAATGCTGACGGATATCACGATACATCTTCGTACCACCGGGATGAATTGAATACTGAGAACTGTGAGCTTCTGCCATGATCTCTTGCCTGATATCACCACTAGGTACACAAAGATGCCTCACATATCGGAGAGTACCATCTTCGTGAATACATAACTCTGCTCTCCGACAAGCTTCACACTCTGCTCTGAGCCACTGAAGCTTAGAATCTACTGATTATGCCATCTTGATCCTCTCAACTATGCTGGACTGAACTTGCATGCTGACCATCAATGCTACATTAGTAGGAAGAACAACTTCAATATCCATCTTCTGAAGATCTGCTAACAAATCTGGCTGTGCTGTTAGAAAATAAACTCCGGCTCTTCTGCTCAATGCATCTACAACAACGTTGGCCTTTCTAGGATGATACTGCAGGTTGATGTCGTAATCCACAAGTAGCTCTAGCCATCTCCTCTGACGCATGTTAAGATCCTTATGGGTAAACACATACTTAAGACTCTTGTGGTCGGTGAAAATCTCCACCCGATCGCCATACAAATAATGCCTCCACAGCTTTAATGCAAAAACGACTACTGCTAACTCTAGGTCATGGGTTGGGTAATTCCTCTCATGATTACGAAGTTATCATGATGCATAAGCTACAACCTTCCCATGCTACATCAAGACACATCCTAATCCCTTGCCGGATGCGTCGCAATAAACTAAAAATCCTCCAGTCCTATTTGGAAGCGTGAGAATGGGTACCGTCATCAATCATTGCTTCAACTTTTCAAATGAACTCTGATACTCTATTGTCCAAGCAAACTGTACATCCTTGCAGGTCAACTGAGTCATGGGTGCTGAAATCATGGCAAAGTCTGATACAAACTGCCGGTAATAGCCGACTAATCCAAGAAAACTTCGAACTTCTGCGACGGTGCTAGGAACTAGCCATGTCTCTATAGCCATAATCTTCTGGAGTCCACTTCTAATCCACCTCTGGTGATGATATGCCCTAGGTACGAAATGCAATCAAGCCAGAACTCGCATTTACTGAACTTCGCATACAATTGGTGCTCTCTGAGAATCTGAAGGACTAAACGGAGATGTTGCACGTGCTCCGCTATACTCTTGCTATAGACTAAGATATCATCTATAAACACTATCACAAACTAATCTAAATAGGGCATGAAGATACGATTCATGAGGCCCATGAATACGGCTGGCGTATTGGTCACTCCAAATGGCATAACAAGGAACTCCCAATGTCTATATCTTGATCTAAACGATGTCTTTGGGATGTCTCGCTCTCCAACTCTAATCTGATAGTACCCTGATAGCAAGTCAATCTTCGAGAATACTGCAGCTTTCCTGAGCTGATCAAATAATTCATCTATTCTTGGTAGAGGGTATCTGTTCTTAATTGTTTCAGAGTTCAAGGTACGATAATCAACACATAATCTTGACGTGCCATCCTTCTTCTTTACTAGGAGCATCGGGACTCCCTAAGGAGATCTACTAGCACGAATGAATCCTTTGGTTCTAAGTTCTTCAATCAACTTGTACAAGATCTCCAATTCTGAGGGTGCCATTCTGTAGACTCTCTCTGATACTGGTGTCGTCCCGGGAATCAAGTTGATTATAAACTCTATCTCTCTCTCTGGCGGCATACCTGGAAGCTCTTCAGGAAACTCTTCAACTACTCTAGGAAACTGAACCGCCGCTGCAAGTTCCATCTGCATGACCGGGGAAGAAGGTTCTACTTCGCCCCTGGAAAATGAAAATTATGCCTCGCCGGGAATACCAAAAATAATCCTGCCAAGATGGCAGTCTATTCTCGCATACTGATCCTTCAACCAATCCATTCCTAAGACCACATCATAATCGACCATCGAAAACTCGATCAACCTAGCGGGGAACTCTCTACCGCTAACCACGATTCTACACGAGGAAAAGACCCTATCTACTCCCACAAGACCATTACCAGTAAGTATATTGAGCCTCACTGATAATGACTCGGGCTCCAGTCCTATCCGTGTTGCGAATCGTGAAGACATAAATGAATGCGATGCTCCCGAATCAAATAATACTGATGCTGGAAAAGAGTTGACGAAAATGGTACCTGCCACCACCTTACCTGATGCCAATTCTTCTACCACGGTCAAAGCCATAGCTCGGCCTTGTCCTCTTGGTGCTGGTCCCCTCTGCTGAAAACCTCTCTGTCTGTTTTGGTTCTGAGCTTGGGCCTGAGCATACTACTGCGGCCTTTATTGGAAAGCTTGGGCCTGAGGCTGCAAGGGCCTCGGGAACTGGTGTTGCTGCTGAACTGGAGGTGGTCCCCTAACCGAAGGACTGGTTAGGGTTGATGATGAACTGGCCGTGTACGGACAAGACCCTATCATGTGATCCGATGCCCCACAAGCCAAGCATAATCCCTGTGCTCTGCGATACTCTGAAACAATGTAATCGGGCTTCCCACAATGAGAGCAGCCCATTGCGGAAGACTGCTTCTGCTGTTGAGGGTACGTCGGGTTTGAATAGTGAACCGACATAACTGAGGCTGCTCGCCTCGGAGTTCCTATATTCAAAGCCCTAGCTGTCGGGGCTGGAGTTGATGAATGGGACATTTGCCCATGGGACCTCTTCCGACCTCCGGTTCGGTCCAATATCTTCTGAGAAGTATACTCATACCTCTTCGCTGCTCGCAAGATGACATCAAATGTCTGGTGTTCGAACTGCTCCACAGCTAGAATAGTCTCTAGGTGGAGTCCCTGCTGGAACCACTGGGCTCGATCCAATTCGGTCGCCACCAAGGTGGGAGCAAACCGACTTTGTCTTAAAAACTCGGGCGCATAACCGTCGACCATCCTGCTCATCTGTCTCAAATTGGTGAACCTCGTCTGTAGGTCGTACCGAGCTACCTTTTCTCTTCTTCTTTCTTCTTTTTTCTCCTTCATCTGAGTTGTAACTCAGTTCTGTCCGTCTGTAACTGCGATTGCAAGGAAGAACGTGAGATTTATTTTCTGAACTCAGTTCTGTCCGTCAGCAACTGCGATTGCGAGAAAGAACGTGAGATTTTCTTTCTGGTTATTCTTGCTTTTGTAATCAGACTTATATTATAGTGTTCCTCCTGGATCTCGAGAATAATCAGAAGGTGAACATTTGTTGAACCTCTGATCTCGACATCGAGTCTACCATCTTTGATCAAGCCCCGGGACTAACAATCTCAAAGCAAGATTCGCCCTAACACGATCTGCTCCCAGGAACCAGCAAGTTCACGAAGAACTTCTAGAACGCTCGTAAGTCAATATTTGAGACTTGAACGGGCTTCCTGGACTTTACAGACTCCCTTAACTCTCTTCTTGGTCCATCTTTCAAAGGAGGCCAAGGGGCTCTATTTATAGAGTGGATTTGAGACTTCACCTCTTCTCCTATCCGATGTGGGACTAAAATACCAATACTCAAAAATAGAGTTTGATATTTTAGATCATCCCACAATCAACATAGAAGTGTGCCAGTCCACGCCTACCCCCGAACACTCCCGTGCATGCACGAGACATCCTGGAGTCCGCGTCCGAGTCCAAGTCCGCACAACAAAAATCAACTTGCATCCTTATTGGATTTAATCCTTTTTCCTTCTAGGAAAATTCTCCTACATGGCACAAACTTGTGTCCCACTACACCTCATGTGCACACCTCAACACAAGCAATGCATTATATTGAGATACTCACCATTTGGTGTAGCCGATACTTGATCTGAAACTTGTCACTGAATACCGCCCATGGGACAGGCATTGCCAATCCAACTGCTTGCATCGCCCACCAGCTGCGGGCTAAGTCTAATAACTGCAGGCGTACAACGGCCACCTTCTCTCCTTCGGGAATCCTAGCTGCCTCTAGGATAACTTCTATGTCCTGAAGCCAAGCATCAGCGATAGCATCTTCACTGCCATCAAAGAAAGGAAGGTTCAGGTGCTTGAAGCTGTTGGCCGCATTGTTCCCTTGGTAACCAACTCTACCCATAGCATATTGCACTGTCTTGTGCAGGGCGTCACCTCGACGATCTTGAGATGCAAGCAATTCCCTAATAAGCTCCACTAGGGTTCTATTGTCAGGCTCTGCAGACTGGACGGACTGAACTAGTGGCTCTTGACCCACGGTAGGCATGACTTTGGAGGCTACCCCTGAATGCTGGGCTTGGTCTCCAGGTTGCTGCTGGTTCACTGGAGGTGCTCCACTTTGCTGATCGGTAGGACCAGGAATAATACCGCTGAAGAAATGACATGGGGAACAATAAGGAAGGGCCATGATAGATCAAGGATATAAGCATGTGATCAGATCAAGATTTCAGAAAAATTGGAAGACACGAGTAGATATCAAGGGCGAGTGTTGATTGAGACATCTATCCGGTAAAACCCTCACATATCTTGATTTACAAGACCTGCATGGGCCACCACTAAAACTGTGTCAGGCCCCAGAACCAGAATACTAGAGAGCAAGGAACAGACACAGCAAGATACGTACATTGAAGTGTAACCCACCCTGATGTACGGTTACGGCTTTCTAGATACATGAGGGTTTATCTACAAGCCATCAGTTTCCTATGGTCAAGAACAAGCCTAGTGTCTCAATCTCAAGCAAGTAAATACATGTTACAAGATAGTAGATCATCAGACATACAAGGTAAGGCATCTCATACATTACATATTCAAATGTGAAGACTAGCAAGAGTTTCAGTCATACATGATCAACCCTAGAATTTGTCAATCATGTTACAGCCCGTGGACAGACAAAAGTATAAGTTTCAACACAAACTAACACTTGTTCGGCGGCTAAACGCCACAAAAGAATAATTTACAATTGAGCAGGAGAGCAAAATAAAACACACTCGTTGCCAGGGTTACGTCTGGTGTTCACCATCTGGCTGGAAGGCTGGGAGATCCTCGGGTCCTACTCCAAAATCTGGTCGTAGAAAACCAGCTGGGTCAGACCCCAGAAAGAGCAAGTGCCACAAGGGAGGCTTCACTTAAGAACTAAAACCAGCATATTAGCACATGAGACATAAAGGATAATAAAAGTCATGAGTTAGAGAAAAACAAGATGATAAACGATAAGACGACTAAGGGACCATTCCGGTAGCAAAGTTACAACCCGTAAACCAAACAAGGACCGGGGTTGTAACCCTTCACCTAAACAGATCTTAGTCTCCAACCAATTATCGACAAGAGTAAAGCATGAACAAGCATGTGCTAAAATAATCATAGACTGGCATTGCTTAGACAAGACTAGACTAGACTGGACTACATCCATCAATCACGGCCAAGCAAAGAGTATGACTTGATACTTTAACTAGCTAGGATTATCACAAGCCTAGTTACTAGCAAGATGCAATGAGATGTTCAAGCAGTCACAGGCCCTGCAGCTATCTAGGTTATCCAGGCGAGATTGATTACCAAAATTATCCAGAATTATTAGATGGCTTAGAGTGCAACACATAACAGTGTGTCTTGTACTTATTTTATGAGTGTGTCCCACATGACAGTGGACTGGAAATGTGCCATACTCGACGGCAGGCTACAAGTCCATCAAGTGTGGCCGGGATAACGGGATCACCTGTAATTGGGGAAATATCCCTTAGAATGAACTACTTGATCAATCTAGTCATTAACCTTAGTCAGATTCAGTATGAATCTCTGACCGTGGAAACCAGAGACTCATGTCCTAGACACGATGCAAGACGAGACTAGACTAGTAGCTTGTACAAACAAGTTCAAGCAAGCACCTACGGTGTCACGATAAGAATTTACTTAGCAAGTCGAGGTAGCCGTCGTAACGGCGTTCAAGGTTACATGTCATATTCACTTGTCAATAGTGCACCGCAACGGGCCACTATCAAGTACTGGCCTGTCATGTTCTTGTCGGGAGTGCGCCACGATGGGCCACAGTCATGTTCTTGTCTGGAGTGCGCTTCAACGGGCCACTGTCATGTTATTCCCACGTTCATGTTCATGTATCATGCCGTGTTCACATATCATGTCGTGTACAGATTATTATGTCAATATTTCTTGTCAAGAGTGTGCCACAAAGACCACCATCAAGTGTTATCATTCCATTTATATGTCATGCTCACATCGTGTTCATGTCGAGTTCATATCGAAAAGGCGTAAGGATATAAAATGGGTACAAAAACTCAAAAAGGGGAACCTGGGAATATTATGCGCCCAAGGGGGTGCATGTGCCCAGACATAGGTCCTAGGGCTATGCGCCCAAAGAGGAAGGGGCAAGTCAAAGCAACATGCACTTAGGCATGGGGGTGGTCAAGGCAGCATGCGCCCAAGAGGAAGCATGCGCCCACACATATGCGCCAGCATATATGCGCCTAAAGAGTGGAGCCAGGATGACTTGGAGAAAGTCAAGAGACTCACTCAATAACAAGTGTGCTGACAGGGTATATACGCCCAAGGGGGTGCATGGTGCACTTGTGCGCATGTAAAGTTATGCGCCCAAGCCAGGGGATGGTGTCACGACCCGCACCCACTGTGAGGGTACGAGAACGTAACAGCGCCCAGCCTACGCCGCAGTGTCGGCGGTAGAACGCTGTTCTAGGTCATGAACTATAACTAACATAATAGAATACTCTCCATAAGGAGGCCAACACAGAGGTACAACTCAATCACAAACTAGAGATAGAATATGGTATGATAAAATAGATAAGAGAATCCTCAACTGAGGTACAACAGAAAAGAATACAAGTCTCAATCATCTCTACAATATACAACTCTGAAACCAAGACAACAGCTAAACATGAAAAGAAATAGTCTAAGCTATCTAAACTATACAAGGTATCATCCTGAGCAGCTGCCTGAACCTCCCCAGGGGTCCAGGTCGCGAGTGTCATCTAGGCAAGCTCCAAGTAAGGGTGCAGAGTTCCTCATCATCCTCTATAAAATTTTCAACAGGTCCAGTCAGGACGGGAGCGAGCACAGTACATCTCAACAGTTCATAGCAGGTTAGAAAATATAATCATGCAGTAAAGTAAGATATAGATACTGAAGGAAATACAGTATGTAATCAGAGAGAGAACTGTAATAGAAATATCTACTATACATAGAGAACTAAATAGTGACTAGTGAGTCAGAGTAAAATATAAACATGTGAATGGCATAGGAGGTTCATGACTACAGCTAAGAGAGTGATTCATGACTAGAGCTACTTGGATAATATTCACATGTCTACTTCTACTCCCCCAACCCCAATCAATATACAAAGATCCGTTCAAGTTATGTTAAGGTTCGTGAAACTTCACATGGCTCATAAAATGAGTGGTACGTAAAGGTGATTCATGGGGGCTCTGTGAACATGAGAGTACATGTGTCACAGGCGGTTCGTGAATCAGAGGAAGCATAGAGATACATGATGGTTCGTGAAACGCACAAAACATGCTGTATCCGATGCTCTCGAGGGGGATAACATCTCATGAAAGGATCTATATAGTACCAATCCGTGTGGCCAACGTGACAGTATCAAGTAAAGTAATTTAAAGCAGGAAAATAATTCTAAACAGGATATGAAATGATCAGAGAATGTACTCGCCTCGTATCTGAATGTCTGAATTAAATGTACTGTCCGAGATGAGGTACCTGACTCCTAGTTAGAGCAACACAAGTTAAGATGTATACAGAGGATGATAAATATAATCTACTATGCATCTGCATGCTGTCTAGGTCAAACTAGACCAAAGTCAACTCTCGGTCAACTCTAGTCAACTAGACTGGTCAAACTAGGTCAAGCCTAAGCCAAACAAGCCTAACAAATCTCACTTGGCCTAACCAAGCCTAGTCTAGCAATCACACACCAATCACAAAGCTATACAAGTCAACACAAGTCACACACCAAGATACATCACTATCATGCATATTCCATATTATATATATATATATATATATATATATATATATATATATATATATATATATATATATAAGAGAAGGGAACTAACACGTAAAGCTATGTGTGTGTGTGAACATGGAGGTGTACATGAAAAGGGAATTCAACACTAGGCCCTATATCTTGTACCCACATATATACATATCTATATACACATATATGCATATATAGCCATAGGAAATCTCTATCTACCACATTAACACATTGCCTTATATTACACATGCATCAATCCATATATATATATATAGCTATATATTAGAGGGAAAATGACATGCATAAAAGTGCAATCATCAAGTCATGTGAGTGTGTTATATGGACAGAAAGACAGTGATTAGGAACCTGTGTAAAATAGGGTTCACACATATATACAAGCTTACACAAACACACACAAAGGCATAAGGGCTGATTATGGTGGTTTGAAACTGAATTTGGACAGCCATATAGGCATGTATGGAGGGAAACAAGTATGAGACTGCAAGGATGGTGTTAAGGACTAGAGTTTAGACTGAAATTGGAGGGTGTTGGCTGCCATTTGGGGACTGGTTCAAGGCTGAACCAAGGCTGAATCAAAAGGGTGTATTGGGACAGCTACCCAGGGAATTCATGGACTGGTTTGGGGACAACCAATAGCTGGTTGTAGGGGGCTGATATGTGTGTGCAGGGGTATATAGAAAACAGTGAGTGATAAGGGAATGTGAGGGTGTGTGTGTCATGCATCAATTCTCAGATTAATGTTGAACCTAAATCACAGTTTTAAACACATCCATATCAGGTAAGAAGGAAACATGATTCCCAGGTTTCTAGACACAAACTCAGTTTATAAGGAAGATTCTATACATAATTGAAAAGGATGGGTATTGGAAGTCAATTCCAGTTTTCAGGCTTCAATTCCCAGGTTAACCAACTTAACAGTGTAAATCAATGTAGCATAGAAAACAGTTATCAACTAATCAGGTTCTCAGGAATGGCAATGACAGTAGGGTGTGTCAAAATAGGAAATTTCAGTGTGGTTAATCTCAAGTTAGCAATGAATTAATAGGTTACCTAATCTTCAACAATATAATCCAGAAAATGAAAGAGAGCATCACACTCGAATTAGTATAGAGTATCAAAATGTGTAGGGAAAGTGTGAATGGGACCCAATTTCTCAGTTTTGTGCCAATGTGCAATATGTGTGAATCTCAGGTTTCCAGTATTTTAGGTGGTGTGTGTCATGGTGTTCAGATTTTGAAATGTGGGTGAGTGATACTCAGATTATAGAAAAACATATAAACATTATGCATATATACACACATAGATAGAGAGGGTTAAGGGGCCTTTAATTCAGTTCATGCATTCCATCATTCTCAGGTTATATAGACAATCAAAAAGGAAAGGAAATCAATTCAAAATGATTTAAGGAACCAATCTCAGTTTATCTCAGCTTTCAGTCCAGGTGACAGTGTAGGGTTAATGTACCAAAGTGTGTGGGTAAATCATCACAGGAAACAGTGGCATGTGTGGAGGGGTGTGAGAAAATTCATTTATGTGTGTATATGTGTTGAGGGGTGTGAGGAGTAACAGGAAAACAGATGTGTTCAGGATTTCAGTGAAATGTTAAAGAACAGTGGCTAACCATGGTTCACATGACAGTTCAATTATACAAAATCGAACTTGACAGTGGATGAAGAAATCAGTAACATTTCCAAAACCTGAATCATGACATCATAACTTTGTAAACACTTAGATCTAAGATTCATTCAAAATGGTAAAAACTGAGAATGAACTCAGTTATGAACATGAGTTCATTCCAGTCACTACAGTTGAGCCAACATCCAGTTTTAAGCAAGGCTAAACTCCAGTTTTCAAATCCATGACAGCTCCATACTCAAACCGATTCCACAACTACTGCCAACCCAACTTAATTCAACTCCTATAGTCTAATGCATATCAGTGAACTGAATAATCAATTAGGGAATCAACAGGATGCCATCAACTCAGAAAAAAAACAAATTAAAACTCAGGAAAATAGTGAGTTAAAAACACTGATACACTAGAGTATCAGTCCATTTGAGAAATCGAGAATTCGACCTAAAGTAATCAACAAAAGCACAAATTGTGAGTTGGTAAATAATGTCATACATGTGTACGTGTCCTGTGAGTCAGTTATTGTCCAACCAGCATGACACAGACGTGTCCACGACAATGCAAACACGTAGGGTGCACCCAGTGTAGCACAGCGTCGTGCACGAGTGCACACGCGTGTAGGACTCGACACACAACACTTCGTGTCACGTGCACACACCCACATAGTCGCCTAGGGTAGGACTATACGTGGGATATCCTGACACGTGTCCACAACGTGTCCACAGTGGACACGAGCACGCGTTTGTGCGTGTCTGCACGTGTTTCAGCAGCCAGCGCGCGACAGCGCGCGGCCAGTACGATATCGATTACTTCGTACACAGACCACGAGACACTCCCAAATTTTGGGAGCATGGTCGCAGACGTTGCCCTAAGATTCACACAAAAAATCAGGACACGACGTGTCCTGTGTCCAGAGAAGTAGAGCCCGTGATGCAGGACACGGCCTACGGGCTCGTGTTGCATGTCCACGCGCAAAAACATGACAGAAATGGACACGAAACACCAGGACACCTTCACAAAAGTTAATACACACATCAAGATCTACTAATCCATGCAATTACATTTCAAAAATATGAAAATTAATTCCTATGTGGCATTTCCACAAACACCTAGATTCTAGGACTGATATGTGTCCGATACGGACACGAAATGAACACGACTCGACACAAATCCAATACCTACGGCTAGGGGACACCTAGGGCTTCCTATTCATGCAAAGAAATCGAAAATCTATGGAAGGAATAGAAAGTTACCTATATGTGCAATTTGCATGAAAAAGCTTCAAAAGGGGGTTTCCTCCTTGATGGCCAAGTGCTCCAAATTGGTCCAAACCTGAGATTCCTCTCCATGAACAGCAAGTAGAGGTGGATTAGGAACTAATGCAAAAGACTAGAGGGAAAAGGGAATTAAAACAAGAAAACTAGGGCTTGAGGAAGATTCCTATACCTTTCCTTTCTTCAAAATGTTGAAACTCAATAAAGAGGCAAGAACCCTAAATGAAGAGATTATTTATAGGGGGAAATAGCCCTAGGTGGCTGCCATAGGCTGATTAGGGTTAGGGTTGGTTCATGGTGTGGGCCTATGGGCTATTAAGCCTAAGTCATTAATCATGACTTATGAAGTCATAAGCCTAATCAACTTCAAAACTCTCCAAACAAGTTCTAAAGACTTAAACCTCACTAAATTAGGTCAAACCAAGTTTACTTAACCTAACCAAGTGGTCTTAACCTAGGTTAGTCACTAGGTTAGTCTCCTAGTTAACACTAGTCAACCCTCAATCAAACAATTCCAAAATAAATTCTAAAAATTCCCATAAATTCAAATAAATTCTATTAAATCTAAATAATAATTAATAATTCCAAATAATTCTCAAAATTATGAAAATGACTAAAATACCCCTTAGTCTGGAAATGAACACTAGCAAGACACCAAATCATAAGTCATGAATTTAAATAGTTTTTTTTTAAATAATTAAAAATCACTAAAATCATAATATGATATAAATACCATTAAATAATAATTATAATTACAAAATTTCAAAATTATCCTCATCTGGAAAACTGGGTGTTACAATCCTACCCATCTTATAAAAATTTCGTCCTCGAAATTAAAATGGTAGTAGTTCCTCTATGTCAAATACCCCACAATCAAAGTCTCAAACATACCGTCAAATAATCATATGCGTCTGTCCAAAATCATGTTGTCCGGAGTCTTCATCATGCTAGTGAGCAAGGCTACGATAATCACAGAGTCCTTGACTAAGGTACGTACCCTTAGGTTCATAGTATTTAAAATTTTCGCATTGTCGCATGCGACGGCGAAAACTTTAAATTTCCATACCCGAGAAATATATCCAAATCTGACTATATGTCCTCACTATGCCAACTAACACGACCATCGAAGATTCTAGATTCCATAACTGAGGTGACCTAGCCCATATGATTTTCTTAGAAGAAAACAAACATAATGAAAGAGCACCATGACAAAATTATTCAATCAACAAGAAATAGATGGAATCGGATTTCAAGGTAGTTATAAAAGTCAATTTTGGGAATGGAATTAAGAAGAACAGAACTTGCAGCAAGATCTCAAATGGTCTGCGCATCCTTGACTGTCCTGACGATAGCTCGCCCTGCTAGTTTCCCTTGGTCTGCTGCTGATGTTGCATGAATCACCGCTGCTGAGAGAAATCAAAAATGACGGGAGAAAGTCTCTGTACAGATAGAGGTGCACCTCCAATGTAGCAGAAACGCCAACCTGAGTCGGCACAACAAGAGCTGCGGTCTCGAGGCCCTGATAAACAGGACGAGAGGTGGCCAGCCTCTCGATAGTATCCCCTGAACCGAAACGATAAGATCGTGTCTTCATAACCATCATGAAGACAGATCAAAACAAGAAGCAATTTCTGAGAATGAAGCAAAAATTCAAAGGAGGATAATTTATATTCAAGGGAAGTCAATAAGCAACAATTTTTGACAAAAGGAATCAGATTAAGAGTTTTTCCTAATGTGATTGAGTACCTCTAAATATCCTAATCCTACTGCAGGCTGTAGTGATACTCTAGTTCGAATACCACAACATAAACTCGACCTGCATGGGCCACCACTAAAAACGTGTCACGACCCGTACCCACTGTGAGGGTACGAGAACGTAACAGTGCCCAGCCTACGCCGCAGTGTCGGCGGTAGAACGCTGTTCTAGGTCATGAACTGTAACTAACATAATAGAATACTCTCCATAAGGAGGCCAACACAGAGGTACAACTCAATCACAAACTAGAGATAGAATATGGTATGATAAAATAGATAAGAGAATCCTCAACTAAGGTACAACAGAAAAGAATACAAGTCTCAATCATCTCTACAATATACAACTCTGAAACCAAGACAACAGCTAAACATGAAAAGAAATAGTCTAAGCTATCTAAACTATACAAGGTATCATCCTGAGCAGCTGCCTGAACCTCCCCAGGGGTCCAGGTCGCGAGTGTCATCTAGGCAAGCTCCAAGTAAGGGTGCAGAGTTCCTCATCATCCTCTATAAAATTTTCAACAGGTCCAGTCAGGACGGGAGCGAGTACAGTACATCTCAACAGTTCATAGCAGGTTAGAAAATATAATCATGCAGTAAAGTAAGATATAGATACTGAAGGAAATGCAGTATGTAATCAGAGAGAGAACTGTAATAGAAATATCTACTATACATAGAGAACTAAATAGTGACTAGTGAGTCAGAGTAAAATATAAACATGTGAATGGCATAGGAGGTTCATGACTACAGCTAAGAGAGTGATTCATGACTACAGCTACTTGGATAATATTCACATGTCTACTTCTACTCCCCCAACCCCAATCAATATACAAAGATCCGTTCAAGTTATGTTAAGGTTCGTAAAACTTCACATGGCTCATAAAATGAGTGGTACGTAAAGCTGATTCATGGGGGCTCTATGAACATGAGAGTACATGTGTCACAGGCGGTTCGTGAATCAGAGGAAGCATAGAGATACGTGATGGTTCGTGAAACGCACAAAACATGCTGTATCCGATGCTCCCGAGGTGGATAACATCTCATGAAAGGATCTATATAGTACCAATCCGTGTGGCCAATGTGACAGTATCAAGTAAAGTAATTTAAAGCAGGAAAATAATTCTAAACAGGATATGAAATGATCAGAGATGTACTCGCCTCGTATCTGAATGTCTGAAGTAAATGTACTGTCCGAGATAAGGTACCTGACTCCTAGTTAGAGCAACACAAGTCAAGATGTATACAGAGGATGATAAATGTAATCTACTATGCATCTGCATGCTGTCTAGGTCAAACTAGACCAAAGTCAACTCTCGGTCAACTCTAGTCAACTAGACTGGTCAAACTAGGTCAAGCCTAAGCCAAACAAGCCTAACAAGTCTCACTAAGCCTAACCAAGCCTAGTCTAGCAATCACACACCAATCACAAAGCTATACAAGTCAACACAAGTCACACACCAAGATATATCACTATCATGCATATTCCATATTATATATATATATATAAGAGAAGGGAACTAACATGTAAAGCTATGTGTGTGTGTGAATATGGAGGTGTACATGAAAAGGGAATTCAATACTAGGCCCTATATCTTGTACCCACATATATACATATCTATATACACATATATGCATATATAGCCATAGGAAATCTCTATCTACCACATTAACACATTGCCTTATATTACACATGCATCAATCCATATATATATATAGCTATATATTAGAGGGAAAATAACATGCATAAAAGTGCAATCATCAAGTCATGTGAGTGTGTTATATGGACAGAAAGACAGTGATTAGGAACCTGTGTAAAATAGGGTTCACACATATATACAAGCTTACACAAACACACACAAAGGCATAAGGGCTGATTATGGTGGTTTGAAACTGAATTTGGACAGCCATATAGGCATGTATGGAGGGAAACAAGTATGAGACTGCAAGGATGGTATTAAGGACTAGAGTTTAGACTAAAATTGGAGGGAGTTGGCTGCCATTTGGGGACTGGTTCAAGGCTGAACCAAGGCTGAATCAAAAGGGTGTATTGGGACAGCTACCCAGGGAATTCATGGACTGGTTTGGGGACAACTAATAGCCGGTTGTAGGGGGCTGATATGTGTGTGCAGGGGTATATAGAAAATAGTGAGTGATAAGGGAATGTGAGGGTGTGTGTGTCATGCATCAATTCTCATATTAATGTTGAACCTAAATCACAGTTTTAAACACATCCATATCAGGTAAGAAGGAAACATGATTCTCAGGTTTCTAGACACAAACTCAGTTTAATAAGGAAGATTCTATACATAATTGAAAAGGATGGGAATTGGAAGTCAATTCCAGTTTTCAGGCTTCAATTTCCAGGTTAACCAACTTAACAGTGTAAATCAATGTAGCATAGAAAACAGTTTTCAACTAATCAGGTTCTCAGGAATGGCAATGACAGTAGGGTGTGTCAAAATAGGAAATTTCAGTGTGGTTAATCTCAAGTTAGCAATGAATTAACAGGTTACCTAATCTTCAACAATAAAATCCAGAAAATGAAAGAGAGCATCACACTCGAATTAGTATAGAGTATCAAAATGTGTAGGAAAAGTGTGAATGGGACCCAATTTCTCAGTTTTGTGCCAATGTGCAATATGTGTGAATCTCAGGTTTCCAGTATTTTAGGTGGTGTGTGTCATGGTGTTCAGATTTTGAAATGTGGGTGAGTGATACTCAGATTATAGGAAAACATATAAACATTATGCATATATACACACATAGATAGAGAGGGTTAAGGGGCCTTTAATTCAGTTCATGCATTCCATCATTCTCAGGTTATATAGACAATCAAAAAGGAAAGGAAATCAATTCAAAATGATTTAAGGAACCAATCTCAGTTTATCTCAGCTTTCAGTCCAGGTGACAGTGTAGGGTTAATGTACCAAAGTGTGTGGGTAAATCATCACAGGAAACAGTGGCATGTGTGGAGGGGTGTGAGAAAATTCATTTGTGTGTGTATATGTGTCGAGGGGTGTGAGGAGTAACAGGAAAACAGATGTGTTCAGGATTTCAGTAAAATGTTAAAGAACAGTGGCTAACCATGGTTCACATGACAGTTCAATTATACAAAATTGAACTTGACAGTAGATGAAGAAATCAGTAACATTTCCAAAACCTGAATCATGACATCATAACTTTGTAAACACTTAGATCTAAGATTCATTCAAAATGGTAAAAACTGAGAATGAACTCAGTTATGAACATGAGTTCATTCCAGTCACTACAGTTGAGCCAACATCCAGTTTTAAGCAAGGCTAAACTCCAGTTTTCAAATCCATGACAGCTCCATACTCAAACCGATTCCACAACTACTGTCAACACAACTTAATTCAACTCCTATAGTCTAATGCATATCAGTGAACTGAATAATCAATTAAGGAATCAACAGGATGCCATCAACTCAGGAAAAAAAACAAATTAAAACTCAGGAAAAACAGTGAGTTACAAGCACTGATACACTAGAGTATCAGTCCATTTGAGAAATCGAGAATTAGACCTAAAGTAATCAACAAAAGCACAAATTGTGAGTTGGTAAATAATGTCATACATGTGTACGTGTCCTGTGAGGCAGTTAGTGTCCAACCAGCACGACACAGACGTGTCCATGACAATGCAAACAGGTAGGGTGCACCCAGTGTAGCACAACATCGTACACGAGTGCACACGCGTATAGGACTCGACACATGACACTTCGTGTCACGTGCACACACCCACGTGGTCGTCTAGGGTAGGACTACACGTGGGATATCCTGACACGTGTCCACAACGTGTCCACAGTGGACACGAGCACGCGTTTGTGCGTGTCTGCACGTGTTTCAGCAGCCAGCGCACGACAGCGCACGGCCAGTGCGACATCGATTACTTCGTGCACAGACCACGAGACACTCCCAAATTTTGGGAGCATGGTCGCAGACGTTGCCCCAAGATTCACACAAAAAATCAGGACACGACGTGTCCTGTGTCCAGAGAAGTAGAGCCCGTGATGCAGGACACGGCCTACGGGCTCGTGATGCGTGTCCACGTGCAAAAACATGACAGAAATGGACACGAAACACCAGGACACCTTCACAAAAGTTAATACACACATCAAGATCTACTAATCCACGCAATTACATTTCAAAAATATAAAAATTAATTCCTATGTGGCATTTCCACAAACACCTAGATTCTAGGACTGATATGTGTCCGATACGGACACAAAATGAACACGATTCGACACAAATCTAATACCTACGGCTAGGGGACACCTAGGGCTTCCTATTCATGCAAAGAAATCAAAAATCTATGGAAGGAATAGGAAGTTACCTATATGTGCAATTTACATGAAAAAGCTTCAAAAGGGGATTTCCTCCTTGATGGCCAAGTGCTCCAAATTGGTCCAAACCTGAGATTCCTCTCCATGAACAGCAAGTAGAGGTGGATTAGGAACTAATGCAAAAGACTAGAGGGAAAAAGGAATTAAAACAAGGAAACTAGGGCTTGAGGAAGATTCCTATACCTTTCCTTTCTTCAAAATGTTGAAACTCAATAAAGAGACAAGAACCCTAAATGAAGAGATTATTTATAGGGGGAAATAGCCCTAGGTGGCTGCCATGGGCTGATTAGGGTTAGGGTTGGTTCATGGTGTGGGCCTATGGGCTATTAAGCCTAAGTCATTAATCATGACTTATGAAGTCATAAGCCTAATCAACTCCAAAACTCTCCAAACAAGTTCTAAAGACTTAAACCTCACTAAATTAGGTCAAACCAAGTTTACTTAACCTAACCGAGTGGTCTTAACCTAGGTTAGTCTCCTAGTTAACACTAGTCAACCCTCAATCAAACAATTCCAAAATAAATTCTAAAAATTCTCATAAATTCAAATAAATTCTATTAAATCTAAATAATAATTAATAATTCCAAATAATTCTCAAAATTATGAAAATGACTAAAATACCCCTCAGTCTGGAAATGAACACTAGCAAGACACCAAATCATAAGTCATGAATTTAAATAGTTTTTTTTTAAAAATAATTAAAAATCACTAAAATCATAATATGATATAAATACCATTAAATAATAATTATAATTACAAAATTTCAAAATTACCCTCATCTGGAAAACTGGGTGTTACAGATGGTCAAGGCAACATACACTTAAGGATGGGGGTGGTCAGGGCAGCATGCGCCGATAGTGGCATACGCCCAAGAGGATGGGAGTCTGGGATACATGCACCCAAGAGGATGAATGCTCCCAGGGGGTTTATGCGCCCATGCACCCACACAAATCGTGGGCATATAGTTATTCGCCAGCACTGTGGAAGGCAGGAAGCTTGGGCACATATATAGGGCTATGCGCCTAAGGCTAAAGTCCCTGTGGGCGCATAGAATACCATGCGCCCACACTGTTCTTCTTCTCCAAAATTCTGAGAAGAAGGCCATAGAACCCATGAACTTCTCAAGGTCATAAATCGCTCAAAATAAAACGAAATCCGGGTTTCAAAGGTCTAACTTGAGTAAAATCAATTTCTTTACAACATGGAACAATCAAAACTTAAAAATAATGAAGTTAGAGAGATCAAAACCCAAGAAAACCAAAAATGCCTCGAATTTAGATTTACAAGAAATAAACCATCAAAATAAAAAATGCTAAAAAATAAAGTAGCTTAGAATGTTGCATAGAAGAGATTAGAACAATAAAAATGGAGGGTTCCTTCATAAAGCAAGTTGCACTTGCCTATGGAGGGGGAGAGTTTTAATGAAAGAGGAGAAAGAAGAAGAAGAAGAAGAAGAAGAAGAAGAAGAAGAAGAAGAAGAAGAAGAAGAAGAAGAAGAAAAAGAAGTAATGGAGGAAAGAGAGTGGGTTGGTGGGCTTTAAATGGGGAGTTTAACATGTTGAACCAAAGGAAAAAAAAAACCAAGCCAACCAAAATGAACCAAGTCAAACCATGACATGCCATGATGAACCAAAGCAAGATTAAACCAAAATTAGCTAGCAAGGCATGAGAAGTAAAAATTTATGTCAGGATTCCGCACACGTATACTAGAAATACGTATAACGGAAAACGGGGGTGACAAATCTACCCACCTTAAAATAATTTCGTCCTCGAAATTTTAATCAAGAGGCTAGAGATGTCGGGACAAGCTTTACTAATCACAAGCAATATATGACTAAGTAATCAATCATACAATCATTCATATAAGCAAAAAAATTAAAGCATAAGGCATAAGAAAGACATTTTACCTTTATGAGTCAAACAGGTTGGGATATCACGATCGGATATCATTCTCACGCTCCTACGTTGACTCACCCAAAGAGTGGTGACCCCAAGCAATACGGACTAAACTAATAGTCTTGTTCTTGAGTATATTCTCTCTTTGGTCCAATATGGACATGAGTCTCTCCTTATATGAAAGTTTGGTACCAACAACCAATTTTGAATAATGAAGGATATGACTCGGGTCCGGGATATACCATCGCAATTGGGATACATAGAACACGTCATACACCTCACGTAACGACGGCGGAAGAGGGAGACGATAGGACACATCACCTACTCGCTCAAGGATATCAAACGGCCCTATATACCTAGGACTAAGCTTTCCTCGTACGCCAAAACGAATGATGCCACGGGTAGGTGAGATCCTTAGGAACACGTGGTCGCCGACAGAAAACTCAAGGGGACGTCGCTGGAAATCGGTACAATGACGATGACGATCTTGCGCAACTCGAAGGTGATCTTTGACTCGTCTGACCACCTCAATAGTCTGTGAAATCATTTCGGGACCAAGCATCTGCCTTTCGCCTATATCATCCCAGGCTAAAGGAGATCTACACTTCCTATCATATAATGTCTCGAAAGGTGCCATCTGAATACTGGTCTGGAAACTGTTGTTGTACGAGAACTCCACTAGGTACAAGTGATCTTCCCACGAATCACCAAAGTCAAGTGTACATGATCTTAACATATCTTCAAGAGTTTGAATTGTGCGCTCGGACTTACCATCTGTCTGCAGATGATAGGCTGAACTGAACTTGAGACGAGTCCCTAAACTCTCTTGAAGACTTCGCCAAAAGTGAGATGTATATCTGGAGTCTCTGTCTGATATGATACTAACTGGCACTCCATGTCATCTGACAATCTGCCTGAGGTACATCTCTGTTAGCTGATTCGTTGACTGGCCAATTCTGAAAGAAAGAAAATGAGTTACCTTCGTGAGTCTGTCAACTATAATCCAGATAGTATCTCTCCCAGCTAGGGATTTAGGTAACCTAGTTATAAAATCCATGGTAATGTGCTTCCATTTCTATTCTGGGATCGGTAAAGGTTGAAGAAGTCCAGCTGGTCTCTGATGTTTAGCCTTAACTTGTTCATTCCATTCCACCAGAAATACCAACGGATATCACGATACATCTTTGTGCCATCACAATAAATTGAATACTGAGAACTGTGAGCTTTTGCCATGATCTCTTACCTGATATTACCACTAGGTACACAAAGACGCCACTCATATCAGAGAGTACCATCTTCGTGAATACATAACTCTGCTCTCCGACCTGCTTCACAGTCTGCTCTGAGCCGCTGAAGCTTGGAATCTGCTGATTGTGCCATCTTGATCCTCTCAACTATGCTGGACTGAACTTGCATGCTGGCCATCAATGCTACATTAGTAGGAAGAATAACTTCAATACCCATCTTCTGAAGATCTGCTAACAATTATGGCTGTGCTGTTAGAAAATAAACTCTGGCTCTTCTGCTCAATGCATCTGCAACAACGTTGGCCTTTCCAGGATGATACTGCAGGTTGATGTCGTAATCCACAAGTAGCTCTAGTCATCGCCTCTGACGCATGTTAAGATCCTTCTGGGTAAACACATACTTAAGACTCTTATGGTCGGTGAAAATCTCTATCCGATCTCTATATAAATAGTGCCTCCACAGCTTAAACGCAAAAGCTACTGCTGCTAACTCCAGGTAATGGGTTAGGTAATTCCTCTCATGATCACGAAGTTTTCGTGATGCATAAGCTACAACCTTTCTATGCTGCATCAAGACACATCCTGATCCCTTGCCGGATGCGTCGTAATAAACTGAAAATCCTCCAGTCCTATCTGGAAGCATGAGAATGGGTGCCATCATCAATCCTTGCTTCAACTTCTCAAATGAACTCTGACACTCTGTTATCCAAGCAAACTGCACATCCTTGCGGGTCAACTGAGTCATGGGTGTTGAAATCCTGGCAAAGTCTGATACAAACCGCCGGTAATAGCTGACCAATCCAAGGAAACTTCAAACTTCTGCGATGGTGCTAGGAACTGGCCATGTCTCTATAGCCATAATCATCTGGGGGTCCACTTCTACTCCACCTCTGGTGATGATATGCCCTAGGTACAAAATACGATCAAAGCCAGAACTCGCATTTACTGAACTTCGCATAAAACTGGTGCTCTCTGAGAATCTGAAGGACTAAACGGAGATGCTGCACAAGCTCCGCTACACTCTTTCTATAGACTAAGATATCATCTATGAACACTATCACAAACTGATCTAAATAGGGCATGAAGATACGATTCATGAGGTCCATGAATACGGCTGGCACATTGGTCGCTCCAAATGGCATAACAAGGAACTCCTAATGTCCATATCTTGATCTGAACGCTGTCTTCGGGATGTCTCTCTCTCTCCAACTCTGATCTGATGGTACCCTAATTGCAAGTCAATCTTCGAGAATACTGCCGCTCCCCTGAGCTGATCAAACAATCATCTATCCTTGGTAGAGGGTATCTGTTCTTAATTGTTACAGAGTTCAAGGTACGATAATCAACACATAATCTTGACGTGCCATCCTTCTTCTTTACTAGGAGCATCGTAGCTCCCCAAGGCGATCTACTAGCACGAATGAATTCTTTGATTCTAAGTTCTTCAATCATCTTGTACAAGATCTCCAATTCTGAGGGTGCCATTTTGTAGACTCTCTCTGATACTGGTGCCATCCTAGGAATTAAGTCGATTGTGAACTCTCTCTCTCTCTCTGGTGGCATACCTGGAAGCTCTTCAGAAAACATATCGGGAAACTATTTAACTACTCTGGAAAACTGAACTGCCGCTGCAAGTGCCATCCGTATGACCGGGGAAGAATGTTCTACTTCGCCCCTGTTAAATGAAAATTATGCCTCGTCGGGAATACCAAAAATAATCCTGCCAAGATGGTAGTATATTCTCGCATACTGATCCTTTAGCCAATCCATTCCTAAGACCACTTCATAATTGACCATCGAAAACTCAATCAACCTAGCGGAGAACTCTCTACCGCTAACCACGATTCTACACGAGGAAAAGACCCTATCTACTCCCACAAGACCATTACCAGTAAGTATATTGAGCCTTACTGATAATGACTCGGGCTTCAGTCCTATTCGTGTTGCGAATCGTGCAGACATGAATGAATACGATACTCCCGAATCAAATAATACTGATGCTGGAAAAGAGTTAACGAGAATGGTAACTACCACCACCTCACCTGATGCCAATTCTTCGGCCACGGTCAGAGCCATAGCCTGACCTTGTCCTCTTGGTGTTGGTCCCCTCAGCTGAAACCTCTCTGCCTGTTCTGGTTCTGAGCTTGGGCCTGAGCATACTGCTATAGCATTTGCTGGAAAGCTTGGGCCTGAGGCGGCAATGGGCCTCGGGAACTGGTGCCGCTGCTAAACTGGAGCTGGTCCCCTATCCGATGGACTGGTTAGGGTTGATGATGAACTGGCCCTATGCGGACAAGACCCTATTATGTGATCCGATGCCCCACAAGCCAAGCACAATCCCTGTGCTCTGTGATATTCTGAAACAACATGACCGGGCTTCCCACAATGAGAGCAGCCCATTGCGAAAGACTGCTTCTGCTGTTGAGGGTACATCGGGTTTGAATGGTGAACCGACGTAACTAAGGTTGCCCGCCTCGGAGTTCCTATATTCAAAGCCCTAGCTGCCAGGGCTGGAGTTGATGAATGGGACATTTGCCCATGGGACCTCTTTCGACCTCCGGTTCGGTCTACTATCCTCTGAGAAGTATACTCATGCCTCTTCACCGCTCGCAAGACAGCATCAAATGTCTGGTGCTCGAACTGCTCCACAGCTAGAACAATCTCTAGGTGGAGTCCCTGCTGGAACCGCTGGGCTCGATCCAATTCGGTCGCTACCAAGGTGGGAGCAAACCGACTTAGTCTTAAAAACTCGGCCGCATAACCATCGACCGTCCTGCTCATCTGCCTCAAATTGGTGAACCTCGTCTGTAGGTCGTACCGAGGCTAAAGTCCAAGGCTTGGGCGCATATATAG